>UESW01003890.1:265684-644538 GCA_900491605.1 Calamus simplicifolius
AGAAGAAGGTTGTCATCAGCAGAGATGTAACCTTTGATGAGAGCTCAATCCTCCAGAACAGAAGTGGCATGGATGCACAGCAGGGACTACAGGAGGTAGAACACGGTAACACTAGTCAGACAACCTCCTATACAGTTGTGCCATTTGCTAGTGGACCAGGAGGATTTGAGATTCAGGTGGAGAGGACTGACAGAGGGGGTAGAAGCCAGGGAGTTCAGCAGGATGCAGCTGGACAGGGGACTGATACTGGGATCGCACAGCAAAGGCCCAGGAGGAACGTGCGACCACCAGTTCGATACGGCTTTGAGGATTCGTTGTCATATGCCCTGGTGACAGCGAATGGAGACCCTTTCACCTATGAGGAGGCTATGGAAAGTCAGGATAGAGATAGGTGGATCCATGCTATGGCAGAGGAAATGCAGTCTCTTCACAGCAATAATACGTGGCAGGTGGTCCAGCTGCCACAAGGAAAGAAACCCATTGGTTGTAAATGGGTTTATCAGCGCAAGGAAGGAGCTTCAGAACAAGAGGGTATCAGGTATAAGGCAAGACTAGTGGCCAAAGGATACTCTCAGAAAGAAGGCATCGATTATGGTGAGATATTTTCTCCAGTTGTCAGGCACACTTCCATCAGACTATTATTGAGTATTGTAGCAGCTCAGGACTTGGAGCTGGAGCAGATGGATGTGAAGACAGCATTCCTCCATGGTCATTTGGAGGAGAGCATCTACATGGAGCAGCCACCAGGGTTTAGAGAACCAAGATCAGATGGGAAAGTCTGTTTGCTGAAGAAATCTCTGTATGGGCTGAAGCAGTCGCCGAGGCAGTGGTACAAGAGATTTGACACTTATGTTAGGAGCATTGGACTTTCCAGGTGTGAGTATGATTCTTGTGTGTATGTTAAATCTCTGGATGATGGGTCTAGGATGTACTTACTCTTGTATGTAGATGACATGCTGATAGCATGCAAGAGTGAGAAGGCTGTACAGGAACTGAAGATAGCTTTGTCTCGGGAGTTTGAGATGAAGGATCTGGGGCCAGCCAGGAAGATCCTAGGGATGGAAATCATCAGAGATAGATCCAAGGTGTGCTGCATCTGAGTCAGGGTGGCTACATTAAAAAGATTCTGGAGCGATATGGGATGAAGGATGCCAAACCGACAGCACTACCTTTGGCAGCACATTTTTCCTTATCGAAGACCATGTCACCACAGACTGAGGTGGAGGCTCAGGAGATGGAGAAGGTACCATATGCTTCTGGTGTTGGGAGCCTTATGTATGCCATGGTATGTTGTAGGCCAGACATAGCCCATGCAGTGAGCCAGGTGAGCAGGTTCATGGCGCAGCCTGGTAGGGAGCACTGGCGAGCACTGAAGGGAATCTTCAGGTACTTGGTAGGTACAGTTGGGGTTGGTATTTGCTATGGACAGCAAGAAGATGCTGAGAGATCCAACTTATCCAAGGAGGCTCGTGGGCAGTTATATGGGTATGTGGATGCAGACTTTGGTGGAGATGTGGACACTAGGAGATCCACAACAGGCTTTGTGTTCAGCCTGTTTGGTGGTCCAGTATCGTGGAGATCATGTCTGCAGCCCATCACAGCCTTATCTACCACGGAGGCAGAATACATAGGTATCACAGAGGCAGCAAAGGAAGCTCTTTGGCTGAAGGGCTTGATGCTGGAGATGGGACTTGATCAGAAGGTTGTCCAGGTGCATAGTGACAGCCAGAGTGCTCTGATGCTTGCGCAGAATGCAGTCTATCATGCCAGGACGAAGCACATTGACCTCAGATACCACAGGATCAGAGAGCTGGTGGAAGATGGTGAGGTGGAGCTGGTGAAGGTATACACCAAAGAAAATCCAGCAGATGCACTGACTAAGGTTCTTCCACGGGACAGTTTTCAAAAGTGTATTTCGTTGTTAAAGCTGATGGACACAGTGGACGTGCTGAGGCCTTGAAAGCACCAAGGTGGAGATTGTTGGGCCTGGTGTGGTGCTATCAAGGCCCAGGTGGGCTAACTTGTATTGGGCTGGGTTTGAGTCCAAGGGTTGAGATTAAATCAAGTCACGGGTGTACACGGGCTTGGGGATTAGTTTAATCTCATTGAATTAGTCCATGGGAGTTTTTTGTTGAGTCTGGGCCTGGCCCACTTCGTGGATGTATTTAAACTCTAGTCTCTAGGGTTTGGATGGAATAGAGAACAGATTCTTTTCTCCCAAAAATTCCCTTCTCTCATCATAGGGCGGCAGCCCTTTCTTTCTCCTCCCCATCTTCCTCCTTTTTTTCAAGAAGTAAACCTAACAGGATTAGAAATCCTTAGTTCTAGTTCTTGTTGAACGGGGAATCCCATTGCTATTCATCAAGGTCTAAACCTAACAGGATTGGGAATCCTTAGTTCTAGTTCTTGTTGAACGGGGAATCCCATTGCTATTCATCAGGTCTAAACCTAACAGGATTAGGAATCCTTAGTTCTAGTTCTTGTTCAACAGGGAATCCCATTGCTATTAATCACAGGTCTAAACCTAACAAGTGATATCAGAGCCTGGTTCAAGGAGTAATCTGGAGGCCTTCAAGGAGTTGAAATAATTTCAACAGAATCTCGTCAAGGTACTTCTCTATTTTATAAAATTTATTTTTGTGCTATTTTTTGGAATTGGCCATGGGAGTAGCATAATAATGGTTAACCATGCGATATCCCCTCAATTTATTCCCTAGAAAATGCAGGAATAGCTGGCTATCCCTTTAAATAAGAGTAAAAAAAAAGTTATCCTATGGATTTACCTTTTTGCATTTGATATGATCAATGGGATAGCCAAGGGATATCCCTAGGGATAGCCAAGGGATATCCCTAGGGATGGCCAGAAAACAAACTCTATCCCATATATTTATCCATGGATAATATTTTTTCTATCAAATACTATCTAAATCTTTATGTTTGGATGAATAAGATTGATGCATAATTTTTTTTTTAAAATAATTTAGCTAAATCTAACTATAAAAAAAACCCATTAAACGCTTTTCCTTGTCATTAGAAGGGATTTATTTTATTGTAGCGGCTAAGAGAGAAGGCCTGCGCTGGTGAAGTGACGTAGATCATCGCAGTGATCCAAAGAGCCGGCGCAATTTGCGTCGGCACAATACTGTAAAGTGCCAATCACCTCGCACCAAACGCTAACCCGGCTGCAAATGGAAAAGTCCTTTTCGACTGATAGGGCCCTGGCACCGTCCGCTTCCACGTACCAGAAATCAATCCTATCAAGTGGAGGAAAGAGAAAGAAATGCCATTTAAGAGCTGTCATCTTTGCCAAGAAAGGACAAATAGAGAGCATCCAGGAGCCTAGCCTAGCTGAGCCTAGCCTAGCCTAGCCTGAAGGGCGTACTCATTGTGACCCTTCTTCCTTTGATCAAAATGCTGATATTAAAAAAAAAAAAAATCTCTCATGCTAATTTTTTTATCTGCAATTATGAAAGCTAGTCCTGTAAGAAGAATCGAAAGCGACCAACTTTAGTGACCTAGCCACATCGATCACGTAATACGATAGGCCGCATCATATTATAAAAAAGAACTTACAGGATCTTAGATAGTTTAAAATAAATCAGAAGAACACCTCCTCAAATTGAGCTGAGAAATGTTTTGTCCCTATATTTTTTTCAAAATCAATCCCTCTTATAACTTATTATTCTATGCTAATATGATATATTCATTCATCTGACGTTTGACGTGGTTAAAAACTAATTCAAAAGAAAAAAAAAATCTCTAATATCAATATTATAATATAGAACAAAAATAGAGGAAAAAAAGAATCATCCTTATAATTGAGAGTTCCACTTAAATGCAGCTTCTCATCCCATGCCTTGGCCTCCATTATTTATCGGTGGAAAGGGATCGAGGTGATTATGGTGGAAAATCGACTTTACAAGGTGGTGGAAAGCAAGAGGAAGATAAAAGCCCATACAAGGTAGAGAGCATGTATGTAGTGTAACTTCTCAGAGAAGAGCTTTTTCATTGCACAATGGAAAAAAGCAACATAAGAAAAGGACATCATTATGAATTTACACATAGTATATAATTTTTTGTTGGGTAGAAGAATTAATATGAACTGTAATCTTATAACAGAGGCCAAGATACGTACAGCTAGTGAAGTTTGGAGGGCTGTGCCCCACTCGAATTTGGATTTTTTTTTCACGTTAATTCGATTATCTTGTTAGCTCATAAACTAATTACATATAACGGGGTCGAATGGGCAAGTTTGATATGTTATGGCACAGGCTGGTAGTAGCTTACGTCCCCAGGTGAAGCACAGGATGGTGGTGAAATAGGAGCCAGCAAAGAAGCCGAAGATAGCACTATAGAAGGCCTATAGTTCAGTGGTGGTGGAAGGCAAGGAGGAGGAGGAGGAGGAGGAGAAGGCCGATGCCAACAAGGAGGAGGGCAGCGATGCCTCTATGTGCTAAGTATCAACCAAGCCTCTGGTGCTCACATTGCCGTCGTGGCCACTGTCATTCATGGCTCCATCGATCAAACTTGGAAGAACCTCGGCCGCCGTGACTCCTTCGCCCCGCCTCCCTCGATGATTTTGTTTGTTTATAAGCTCGGAAGAGCAGAGTGTTAGAGTTAATTTGTAATTAAATATGAAAGTTATCTAGAAAAATAAAGAGTAGTTTGTATGTTTATAATGTGACTTAAATGAATGTGGAAGTTATTAGTTTGTATATTTTTAATGTGACTTAAATGAATGTGAAAGTTATCTAGAAGAATGAAGACAGTTAGAATAAGAGTCAAAGTGATTATGTATTATTTATGGGAAGATCAAAGTCACCTTCTTATGTAAATGGGACAATATGTACAATATGTATTGAGTCTATTGCGTGGAGAGCTAATAGAGAAATGATATTATGAAATGATATTTCTCTCACTTCAAGCTTGAGCATTATCCTTGTGCACTACTAGATTATTATCCATCAAGTGATATCAAAGCTAGTTTTTCAACAAGTGGTATTAAAGCCAAGTTGATCTTGTTGGAAGTGGTATCAAAGCTAGTTGTATGCCCACTACGTTTTCAACAAGTGGTATCAAAGCTAGTTGTATGCCCACTACGTTTTCAACAAGTGGTATCAGAGCCAAGTTGATCTACGTTTCCAACAACTGGTAATAATCTAGTAGCCCATAAGGATAATACTCAAGATAATAATGCTTAAAATGAAAAAAATATCATTTCATAATATCATTTCTCTATTAGCTCTCCACCCAATAGACTCAATACATATTGTAAGACATAAGAAAGTGACTTTTGATCTTCATAATTACTTTTGACTCTTAGACTTTCTAACTGACTTTCATTTTTCTAGATAACTTTCACATTCATTTAAGTCACATTGAAACATAAAAAATCTTAGACTACTCTTTATTTTTTAGATAACTTTCATATTTAATTACAAATTAACTCTAACCCAAAGAAGAGGAGTAGAAAATGAGGTTAGAGAGAATATTTATCGAGAGATAATTATGGTAACAACTGAGAAAATGAAAACGCCAGCCACCCAATCCTCTTCCAGGGAACGGATCCAACATAGATAAGGATGGAAACGCGGAGGGAAAGAGAGGATGGGGTTATTTAGAAGCAGCATTCTTTTAAATGATCAAGTGATAATATTCTGCATCTATATATAATACTTCTTGACCGAAATAAACGGCTTGAATATTTTGATAAAAAATGATAAGTTGGAAAGGCTAATTAAAAATTTAAACTTTTGATGTCTTGTGGAAAAGAAAAAAAGAAATTAATAAGGAAAAAAAAATAAAAACACAAACATATAAAAATACATAAGATTATAAATTTATTAACTTTCATAAAACCTAGACCCATGCACACTCGATAGAACTATGGGCTCTCTCTCTCTCTCCTCTTTTTTACATAGGGTTATACATACTTAAATAGAAGGAAGGTTATATCGCATCTTACAAGGATTGAGAGCCATGTCCTACATGGATTAAAAAGGCATGTCCTACATAGTGGACTTGTAAGCTTAAGACAAAAACTTCAACCAATCTCTACTTTAATTTATGGTTTGTCAAGCCAACAATCTTATTTCTTTATCAACTTTACCATTACGCCCTAATGAGCATTAACCTTTATATACCCAAATAAGTTCAAGCAATGCTTGAACTTATCTCGTAAAACTGCCTTAATCATCGTACCAGCAAGGTTTTCAACAATGGTTACCTTCTGAACTTTAATAGTACTTTCATCAATGGTCTTCCTAATAAAGTGATTTTTAACATACATGTTCTTTATTCTCTCTTAATAGATATGATTTTTGATTCAATGAATCATACTTTAGCTATCATAATGCACAATGGTAGACTACAATTATAAGCCAAGACGATCAACAAAACCATGCAACCATATTGCCTCTTTAGCTTCCTTAGTTAGTACTCAACTTTAGTTTTAAATAAGGAAACTATAGATTATAGTGTCACATTCTAACTAACTACATATCGAAAGAGAGTAAATATATAATTTATCAGAGAATTCCCTTGACCAAATCACCTACATAGTCAAGGTCAGCGTAGCTACAACCCCATTAGTAAATATCCTATTTTCATATGCCAAGCTCACATTTATAGAGCTTTTTAAGTGCCTAAAGATACATTTTATGGCATACCAATGCATTTTCCTAAGGTTATTCATATACCTACTGACTATAACAGCATCATATAAAATATCCAATCGAATGTAAACTATCATCCATATCAAACTACCTATCATACTAGCATAGGGCACTAATGCTATGTGCTCTGCCTCCTCGTTTTGTGATGATAGTGAAGCCAAAAACTTAAAATATGTAGCTAGAGAAGTACTCACTGGTTTGGACTTCTCATACCAAAACTCTCAAGCACTTTTTTAATATACTTATTTTATATAAGTACAACTTGCTTACTCATCATTCTTTATGGATCTCTATGCATAAATTCTTCTTCACTACACTTAAGTTCTTCATTTCAAGCTCATGATTCAACTAAGCCTTCAACTTTTTGATTTCAACCTTGTCACGTGCCACAAATAACATGCCATCTACATTCTTCTCAGGAGACTCAAATATTTTCATCCATAGCCGTTGCTTACTTAGCAAATTCTATGCTATTCACTGCAGCTTTCTTAAATGTGAGATGTTCGTTCTCTATATTCTCAGCTACAGCAAATGGATAAGCAACTATGTTTGCATAATATGTAGATGACCTAAATCTACCTTTTCTTATGACTGATGGTAATAGTATAAATTATTATCAAAATAGTTCCAAATCATGTATAATTTCCTTTGTCTACTATATTTACCTCAAGATGAGCATGAGAATCTTATAACTCTCTTATTGAAACTATTTCTACAAATTCTCCCTTCTGGTATATTATAATGGACTTATCAAAGATAATATATCTTCTAAACATAAGTTTATGCGAATTAGGATCTTCAACACACTATAGTTTAGAGCCCTTCACCTTTATATCATAACCTAGAAATATGCACTTTATTACTTTTAGTTTAAGTTTGTAATTATTAACATGAACATATGAGAACAAACAAATATTCTTAAACTAGAATAGTCAATAGGAGGACAAGACTATACTTCTTAAGAAATCTTCAAATCGATGGCAGTTGATAGCAACCAATTAACTAAGTTACTTATTGTATTCATCACTGTAACCTAAAATGATTTTTCAAGTTCAGCATTAGAGAGCAAACGAGTTTTGTCCAAGAGTTTTCTATTCATTCATTATGTAGTTCTATTCTACCATGGTATCTTTCATATAATGTGACACCTTACTATACCTTCATTTTCGCAGAAGTTATTAAATTCACCTTCGCAAAATTCTAAAGCCATTATTTGTACATAGCATCTTGATTTTCATCTGATCTATTTTTCTCAACTGAGTATTTATAACCCTAAGAATCAAGTATGCCTAAGAAAATTAGATTCTTCATCAATTTTAAGATATGCCAAGCCTCTAAGGATCTTATAATACTTGTCAAATATCTTGAAACAAATTATTTCAACCATAACAATTCCTATGACTTCGTTATCACCCAATAAAACCTTTCTACTTTTGATTGCTTAGTAGAAACTTAATTTCTATTGAAGGTCATATGAAACGAAATCAGAGTTAAGAATTCATTGTTTATTAGAGCTATTGATGCTAACTAAGAGTACTTTATTTATCACATAATTGAAGCTTTCAGTTGTGTTCTCTGTGGCTATACTCACTCTATCTTCAAAGATATATACTTTCTTATTATTATCATTTTTTTCTTTTTAGATAGTTCCTCTTGATATGCCTTTCCTCATGACAAGAGAAGCAATAAAGTTTTTAGCGTCTTGAATTAGACTTTGATTTACGTCTATTGTTTAAATAATTCCTTTTATTAATTTCTGCCTTTGCAACTAAGCCTTCTCCTTCATTTTCCTATAGATATTAGACATTCTATACTTCAACTCTTTAGATTACAAGATACCTTTTACATCATTAGCCATAAGACTCTCTCTTTCATACAATAATGTATCGATGAAGTTCTTATATAAGAGTGATAACGAAGATAAGAAAAGGAGGACTTAATCTTTATTTTTTATTAATATTTTTTTAATCAAGAATAGTCTGTTAAACTTACTTGTATGACCTTTTATCAGCATGCCTTCTTTTCTTCTTAAGTGATAAAGCCTATCTTCAAATACAATCAGTTAATGGGAGATTTCATCATATACCTACTCTTCAACTTCAATCATAGTCTAACCATTATTTGTTTCTCAATGTTTTTTTTTTTTTTTCCTGAAACCCTCATTTGCCAAATACAATTGAACAGTACATTATCATGCGCCTATGTCAATAATTCATTTTCTCTCCATTGAATATATCAGTCAATAATATTTTCTTACTTTCTAATATCTTTGATAGTCCTTGTTACACTAAAATAACCTGTATATTAATCTACCATATGCTGAAACTATATTAAATTTATTGAAATTATCGATTTCAAAATTCATGGTTGACTCCATGAATCCTTTTTCGAAATAAAAAATCTGGCGTCCTCAAATTAAACAAACCAAATAAGTAGTCATGAATCGATCGGTCGCCATACACATTTGATTCTCACAGCACGGTCTCATGGGATGTGCAACAGGCGCACCGGGTGCTGGCAAGCTAGTTCAAAGGTGCCGCTATATTTTTCTTAATAATTTGTTGAAAAAAATAAACAAGCGATGCTAATGTTTAAAAATTGGATTGAGATGGGAAAAGACATTATCTCGCCATTCGGCTTCAATCGCAAAAGCCCAGCTTTAACCCCGAGCTAACTACACCTCTGTTTTTTTTCCATTCTGACATTATATTCCATCGTGCACATATATACATCTCTCTCTTTGATGCCTTTTCTTTTTCCCACCAATTTCCCATCGAATGTAACTGAAGATGTCTTTCACTCTGTCATCCACTGGTTAATTATTATAATAAATCAAGAAGAAAGAAGAAACAAAAGATGGGCTCTGAGATCCAAAACTAAACCAGAATAATACAGTAAACCAATTTTAATATGTGGTTGATACCATTGTATCTCCACTTTACAAAAGATGTTGTGCTTTTGGGCTCTCCATTTGACCAATGGTTTTTAACTGATAATTGCGTTGATATTATGACTGGCATCAGAACTGCTTCAGTGCACATACCAGCAAGATAGAGAAGCAGCCAAAATTATGCGTGCATCACGATCTTTATAGGAAAGATCACAATCTGTTATTCATTACAATAAAAAGTTTAAACTTTTTCCTCTCTGATAATATTACTACCTAAACAGAGGAAGATAAATAGGACTGAAACATTGCCGGTAGAAGACTTCAAATTTTATTGCGATGGTTCATGATGTGGGTTGAATGCAATTCTCTCATAGTCTGGAAACTAATTCTTATTAATATTTAACTCATACAGCAGCATGCCGTAACCACTGTAGAAATGGGGATCATCGTTCATTATGGGTCGCCCCCTTGTACCCTTTCAGATGGCAGGATAAAGTCGGATAAAACAAAATTCACGTTTGGTTGGGGGTCTTGGAGGAGTTTTGTTTTACCGTACGAGGATTTCAATGTTCAAAAATAAACTATTATACCTTTTTTTACATTATAATAAGACGAATTCTGGTATATTCCGACGTTAACCAAGTATAAGAAATGTGTATAAAGGTACGGATTTACAGTTCCACCCATCCGTAAGTTTGCTGCGCGTCCGACAGCCGGCACCGATCCGACGCCTTCGCTACGGGAGCTAACAAATTTGAGCCCTGGGCGATGATGCCCGACGCGAACTTTACTTTCGACGCATCACAATCTATGGATTGGGCCTCGTTTGGTGGGGCCCTCCCATCAGGCTAAGAGTGAAATGTGGAGAATTGAATGAAGCTGAAAGTGTGTCCAAATATGGTGGATTTGTTAAGTTTCTTCGTTTGATAAGAACAGCATAACTGAAACCAATATTAACTTTAAACAATATATCTTGGATGGCACGTTAGTAACAATCTATGAAACAGTGAAGTATGAGTGATGGTATAGCTCACGAGACGCAGCTCGACTCTCTCGAATAGATATATAATAAAGATAAATTTAAGATGCATCATTTATTTTATTTGATATAAGATAGAGATTAGAAGCATAGATCCAAGGCTTTCAAGGTACATCATTCCTTTGCCTCACTACAGCAACAAGCTATCTAATACTGCTAGTACTATTGCAGCTCTTTTTTTTTTTTTTAAAATTAGAGAAACTGCAAAAATATACATAAGATAGAGAGAGAAAAGAGAAAAGCGAAAAGAATTGTAACCCAGCCAGTAAAGCCCACCGGAGAGGTTACGGTAACCATACCAGCGCGGTTTCAGGGTCTCGCCGCCCGGCCGTGGCGGGTTACGGTGGGTAGCTTCCGCCAGGGGTCGAGGACGGAGTCCCGGTAACGCGACGGCAGCGCCTGGCTCCGCCCACGCTTCGATCGGACGATGGGGCCCGATTCATCGTACAGATGGAACGGCAGCCACTCCGTCCCCCTCCTCTTCGACCCTTGCGCCACCCCCGCCGCTCTTCTCTCCTCCGCCCTCTCCTCCTCCTCCTCCTCCTCCTCCTCCTCCGCTGCTTTTTCCTTCGCCGGATCCTCGTCGAAGGACCCGCCGGAGACCTGTCGCACCGCCTCCAGAAGCAGGTCCAAGTAACCGTTGCTTCCGTTGCCTTTATTACGATTCCAACTGGCTTCCTCTCTCCCGCCGCCGACACCGCCTTTGGTTTCTTTTTCTTCCTCGTCTTCTTCTTTGTTGATAACCTCCACCATCGCCTCCTCGTCTTCGTCACCGTCGTCGTCGGCTTTCCCCGATGGAGCAGTCGTGATCCCGGACGATTCCTTGGCTTCCTTCCGGCTCTCCTCCCCATCGTCCTCCGGATCGCATTCGCCTTCCGAGCTCCTCTCCGCCGGCGAGACGGCGCCGCCCTCCTCCACCGCAAGCGGGGCTGTCCCCGAGCCCTTCTCGACCGTGGACTCCTCCCCGGACTCCACGACCACGCCGCTTTGCGCGGTGGGGCCCCCACCTTCGTCATCCTCGTTCCCCGACGATCCTCCTAAGTTCTCCGGCGGCGGGCCCAATCGGAGGTTCAGATCGAGGCCCAGCCCTCGCCTCCCGGCGCGCGCCGCCTCAGAATTACCGCCTCCGCGCTCGATTCGCGGAGGAGGGACGGTTGAGATGATGGCAATGATCTTCGCCAGGCCGGCCTGACCCTTGGAGACACCGACGCGGACCGAATAAGAAGGACGAAACGGCGCCATCTTCGGACCAGTCCAAGCTTCTTCTCACCTCATCTCGAACTCCTCGACCCTCCGCCCCCTCCCCCATCGCTCCAGCCAAGAATTTTTTTTTTTTTTTTGGCTCTTTGTTCTCTCTCGGACTCGTAACGAGAAAGCAATATAAGCCCCCAGAGAGAGAGAGAGAGAGCGAACGAGCCGATTACGAGCACAAAAGGGGAAAAAAATTAGAGCTGAAGGGAGTAGAGCAAACCGAGCGCGAGAGAGAGGCGGTTGGGCTGCTGAGATACGCCGTTTCCTGTTACTTAGGCCAGGCCTCTCCACTTGGTCACTCGGGTTTCCCAATTTTCTTTTCATTAATTAATTAATACATAAAGTTTTTAAGTAGGTTGATGGCCGCTGACGTGTTTTCTCTGTGAACGTGTTGTTTGGTGATTGGTGGCTTATTGGAGGTGTCGCCACGTCTTTTAGGGAAGTGGGTGCTGCTGTCGCGCGAGTGGAAAACTGGGAAACGTCCAAAGTGGGTGGCGTGGAAATTCGTCGCTTCCGGCTCCGGGACCGACTGCCCTGCTCGCCGGGCTGGGCTGGGCCGGGCCGGGCCGGCCCGGGCCGGGTCCTGTTCCGCGTTCCCGTCGACCCGGTATTTTAGTTGCGCCGCCCGTGGGTAGACCACCCCGCGTAGCGATGCCATTGGCGGATAATGGTGTCCTTTTGTGTTGCCGCTGGGAACGGACGGGTTTGATCCCGCCTCCAGACGACCGTCTCTTTTTGGCGACAAGGGAGCAGCGGCGGCAGGACGAGCCAGTTGTCGTGCTTCAATGATTTCAATTGATCTCTCGTATTCGGAGAGAAAATACTTTTTGAGTTTTGACGACATAATTTAGGGCACTGATTATATTTAAAGTGGAAGACAAGCACCACCTCCTTCTTCGCGCCTGCCCTTCCATGGCCTGGTTTTGAGATGGCATTCAATTACCAAAATGCTAGAAATCAGTTACCAATTTAGGATTGGAAGAAAAAAAATTCTTCCGAGATTTTTGATTTAAGCTCAGTATGCAGTAATTTTTTTTTTTTTTTTTAAAGCTTAACATGTGCAAAGACCAAGCATGACAAGATTGGAGAACTAACAAGAAGTTCAATTCAGAGCTTATTTGAGTCAAGCTAGAATGACATATTCAGCTGGACTTCCTTGCATTTAGCTGGCTAGCCCTATATGGAAATAGTAGGAATCATCAATATTAAGGATTCTACAAAAAACTATCTGCCCTCATTTATCGTACCAATCTCCTACTGTATCAAACCCAAACGAATTTAATGGTAAATAGATGGATGATCAATAGCAGTATCCATTCCATTATTTCTTTCCTTTATTTTTATCTACAACAACTATATGTGATATTGCAAAATTCTTGAATCTCTAATAGCATTGTAACACATAACAACCTTCTCCATGGCAACGCCATCAATAGGATGAATTAGAGGCTTATAACCAATGGGTTGATAAGTGATGCATACTCAACAAGAAAAGATGTATTCATATCTTCGGTCTTTGGCCAACCAATGAAGATCAATGTTTTCTTGCAAAAAATAGAACCCATGACACCCTATACAATCCCATTTGGGAAGATGAACTCATCATGGCAAGGCACATGAGCCATGATTCGAACAATTTGTATGATTTTATCATTAAATGCAGTATCCATCTATAAGAAAAAAGTTGGTTCATGGATAAAAGGATCACTTCTCTATAACTCATCTATGTTTAATAGTACTCCACTTCCACACTTCCACTACTTCCTATTTCCTCCATGAACTCAAAGAGTACAAAGTCGATTTGTAGCCATCCTATCATCCCTCTCTATTGACTTTTTCATGCTCTTTCTCTACCATCGTAGACCACTTTAGTGGATTTGCTAACAACTTTACTTTTATATTATCATCATGCGAGCAAGATAATTTTGGGCATGAAAGAGAATACAGCAAATATGGCTTTCTTCATGTTTAACTATAAAGTTGTGTGCTCGAAAAATTAAGAACCTAAAAAGAAACAAGTTCAATAAAACTAGCTAAATAAAGTAGTTCTGCCAATTTAATTTATACTACAATTATATCCATATAAAAGTTTAGTTTGATAAGGTTTGGATGCATTTAGCATGCATGACTTACTGGATAAGGCCTCAATGTTTTGAGGCACTAGAACCATATTTGGATGTAGTTTTATTTCACATGATACTATATTTAACCGGCATTGGTTTCATATATTGCCGGTTTGGTGTGTCTTTTACCTCTACAAAGAACTTTTCTACGAGCATATTGCAAGTGAGTATGCATATAATTCTGCATAACAAAATGGTCACTTTAAGGATTCTCCATGGATTTTGATATTTCAAAGATTTTTTTTCTCTATAAAATCTTGCCGTATATTTCAATTGTGGGATTGTCCCACATCTAAGGTCTTAAAGGATAGGCCACCCATCAAAGAAAATCTCATCTAAAGCCCCTCATACCATCCATTAAAATTCCGCCTAATATCATATAGAAAATCCTACACACAATTTACAACATAAAGGACGACGTGATTATTTGTGAAATAAGATCGGCAATGCAGGATGAGCATAAAGAAAAACAAAATATAAAAATTTTTGAAGAAACGGAAAGGTTTTTGTTAGAAAAAATTAAAGCTGAAATAATGAACATAGCTCGCCATGCCTTAGGTAGTGTTTGAAATAGGGGATAAGAGGGGATATCCTCTGGATATCCCCTCTTATTTCCAAAAGCCATAACTATAAGGTAGTGTTTGAAATAGGGGATAAGAGGGAATATCCAGAGGATATCCCCTTTTATTCTCAAAAGCCATAACTATAAGGGATAGCAGGGAATAAAGTTAACCAAAGGGATAATCCATGGTTAACCATGGGATATCCCCTCAATTTATTCCCTAAAGAATGTAGGAATAGCTGGTTATCCTCCAAATAAGAGTAAAAAAAGGTTATCCCATGGATTTACCTTTTTGCATTTAATATGATCAATGGGATAGCCAAGGGATATCCTTAGGAATAGCCAGGGGATAATTTTATCCCGTACACTTATCCATGAATAACATTTTTCCTATCAAATGCTACCTAAGGGATAGCAGAGTATAAAGTTAACCAAAGGGATAATCCATGGTTAACCATGGTTAACCATGGGATATCCCCTCAATTTATTCCCTAGAGAATGTAGGAATAGCTGATTATCCCTCCAAATAAGAGTAAAAAAAGGTTATCCTATGGATTTACCTTTTTGCATTTGATATGATCAATGGGATAGCCAAGGAATATCCCTAGGGTTAGCCAGGGGATAAACTCTATCCCGTACACTTATCCATGGATAATATTTTTTCTATCAAACACTACCTTAAGGAATAAGGTGCTTCATACTTTTTTTTTTTCCTCCATCATGCTAAAAAATAAACGTCCATCATGCTTATAGACTCAATTCAACTAATTATACTAGCACTAAATTCAAAATTAAAACTATTATATATTACTAACAACATTCCTAATAAACCCAGAAATTGGGTCCCAGTGAAGCTGTGGTTAAGTAATGGACTCTCAGTGCTTTGCCTCGTTACACAGAGTCCATGCTAATAACTCCATGCAAGCAAAACCTCCTCCAGTTGCTCTTCGTCTGTCCATTTCCTTCTGTCCATGTCAAAATCAATGATGACTTCAATGCAACTGTCAGCATCGATTATCATCATCACATCAACATTCCACCAAATATCTAACCTTAGGTGTCAAACGAGCCGGGCCTCGATCTCATGCCAGGTTTTGCTGAGCCTTGCCACCATAATGATATAGGCTGGGCATGGTATGGCTACAGGAAATAAAAATCTTTTTTCACTGCATACATACGACGTACAAGTACATGCATAATACATATGTTGATTGATCGCATGTACATACGATATACGAAAAGATGAGATTGATTATTTTTAACGCATGCGATTGTATATGCACACAATCAAACAGTACATAGAGTGCATACACTCCTACATCATATACAATGTTAAAAAACTTTCTCATGGCGATAGACATATGCAGCAGGCACAACATGGCATAAAAGAGGCAGATTAATATTAAAAAATATTTTTTTAAAAAAAATAGTTAGATCATGTTGGTGGATCAACTTATGGGCCAATGGGCCATGCTAGGAATGACATATGGGCTGCCATGGCACGGCCTGGCCCAGCTGGCCGCAGGCCTAAAAGCCATGCTGGACCACCCCTAGCATCGTGGATCGTATCGATACAACCTATAACAATAGGCATGACACGACGGCCTAGCCGGCCATAGTTCCAGCACGACTTGTTTGACACCTATATATCTAACAAATACTAGTGAAAATCTAAAGATTATAGCTTCCAATCTTTGCCTAAAGTAGTGTTTGTGTCTGCAAATTTCAATCGCCACTGTTTCATATGCCAACAACTATGAGCTCACATCTAAATAAAATTAGTAACCAAACTTTAGTTATGTTCACATACTTCTACCAAAGCAGCTCCAAAATTAGCCAACTCTTCCATCTCTTAAATAAATAGAATATTGCATATTTATTTTTAGTAGTGTAAGTCCGTGTAACTAAGTGTAATGGGCTTCTTCTAAACAAGGAACCAAATCCTCATGCTTACAATCTTTCCTCCAATCAAATTTTACAATATCTTCAAATTTAGCCAATAATTCAAACTCATGGCAGAGTAAATCCTCACAAGAAATATTCACATTTTCTGTAGGTTCTATGCAAACCTTATCTATAGTAAAATGGATCATCCCACCTGTAGGTCGGTACAATCCTTAATGAACAATAAGGAAAAATCTTTGTACACTGCTTTGCGTACGAATCTGTGTGCGAACGAATCATCGCGTTCGGTGCAGGCCATGCTACACTAGGCAGTATACCAAGATTTTTTTTGAACAATAATGATCATGTTGGGCCTAGCGTTCAAAGCCTACAATAGGCTTGCATGACATAATAATGAGTGAGAAAAGTTTTTACTAAAATATCCCCTTCAACGGCCATAAACAATTATATTTTAAGAGTAATTTGATTGATTTACATTTATTTTTTTTAGATTAATTGTAAAGATCAAAATATCTTCAATAATTATAAATGGTTAGTTTAAAAGGGTATTTTAATCAACTAAAAATTTTTAACTTATAAATACCCTCTCATCCTTTCCAAATTCATCGTAACAAACCATTCTCAACTCTTTTATTCTCTCATTTGTTTTCTCATTCTCTCTACACTCAATTTTGTAGAAAATCTTTCACTCTCTCCATGCAATCTCTCCCATTTTATTAAGTTCTAACTTTCTCTACACAATCTCTCATCTAGAAGTACCCACTCTATCTATGATCAACTTTCTCAAGAGAAAAAAGGCTTGCTTGATTGAACAATTTGAGAAGATTCATTTATGGAAGAGAAGTTGAAACTTGAGTCTTGAGCTATTAAATTTAGTTATTTAATTATATTGAATACTTATTATTTATATTTTAAATATTAATTAGTTACTATTGCTAGTAAATATAATTTATTCTATACAAAATATTATTATTATTATTAAATATTTATTTTTTATGATAATTGTTGGTTTACCTTCATACTTACATTACTCTCTCTGTAAATTTGATCCAAACTTGTTCAATGATTTTTTTGAATTTAACACTCTTAACTTATAATTAGGTAGTGGTAGCTGCTAAGCACAAACCGTTATTGCCTCTAAATGAAGCAGTGCTAGCATGTTTGATATTTGAAGTAAATCTACAATTCAAGAAATTAAAGATAAAGGATACAAGAGTTATGTGCAATTAATGTAAAAAAAAATTTTACCCATAATACTAGAGATTGAACTAGCTATTTATTAAGGCATTGTACTAAATATGAACAATAATCTAACCACAGCAAATACAATTATCTGATTTTTTTTTGTTGCTCACTTTTGCTTACAATTAAAATGTTAATAGAAGAGTACTTGCAAAATATATTATGTATGCCAAACAACCTTTTATATTTTCTAAGGATGTGAAATTTTAAAATAAAAGTAACAATTGCTTTAGATCTTGATTTTAAATAAGTTTTAAGAAATACGAATGATCCATTAAAAATATTTTTAGACTATATAGTAAAATTAAACATACTTTAATCATGTAAGATCTAAAATTATACTTACTTTTGAAATTTGGTTTATAAATAATGGCATCAATTTTACGTGTGTGATTGTATATTCTATTGATTCTAAGGGAATTTCTATTTGCACTGCTCGGGTTGCTCAATGCACCCCCCCCTCCCCCTAATTTTTTTTTTAAAATCTCTTCCTCAAGATAGCCATTAAGGAATGCAGTTTGATATCCATCTATCAGATTTCATAATCATAATATGTAGCTATTGCAAGTATAATCCGAATAGACTTGAGCATAGCTACTAATGAAAAAGTTTCATCATAGTTAATTCCTTGTTTTTATCTAAGACCTTTTGCCACAAGCCTGACCTTGTATGTATCTACTTGGCCATTAGCTCAAATCTTTTTCGTATATACCCATTTGCAACCTATAGGGGTTACACCCTCAGGTGCATCAACCAAAGTCCACACTCGGTTGGTATAAATAGAATCTATTTCGGATTTCATGGCTTTCAGCCATTGGTCAGAGTCCCTACCCATGATAGCCTCCAAATAGGTCAGTGGATCATTGTTTTCAATGATGTAAGCTTCATCATTCTCTATGATAAACCCATATCTCTTCGGTACTCTTCGTACTCTATCCGATCTTCGAAGAGGAGATGTATGTTGTGATTGTACCTCATCCATAGGTACATCTGGTTGAGGGATATTATTTGTCTCAATTTATAGGTCATGAACTTCTTTAAGTTCATTTATTTTATCCTTACCCTTTTCAAGGAAAAACTCTTTCTCCATGAAAACAACATGCCAACTAACAAAAATCTTGTGTCCAGTAGGATTATAGAAGATATATAATATACTGTTTTTAGGATAACCTATAAATATACACATATCTGATCTAGCACTTAGCTTATATCCAAAATTTCTTTTAACATGAGCTTGACAGCCCCATATCTTAAGATACTTAAAATTTGGCTTTTTTTTTTCTCTTTATATCTCATATGGAGTGCTAGGTACAAACTTAGAAGGTACCTTATTCAAAATATATGCAGCAGTTTCTAGAGCAAATCCCTAAAAAGAAATAGGAAGATTCGTAAAGCACATCATGGAATGTACTATATTTAATAGAGTATGATTCCTTCTTTCTGCTACACCATTTAATTATGGTATATGGAGGTGTTCATTTAGAGAGAATACCCTTTTCTTTAAGATAGTCTAAAACTTATTAGAAAGATATTCTCCTCTTCGATTAGATCGAAGGATTTTAATATACTTTTTAGTTTGTTTTTCAACCATACTTTGATACTCTTTAAATTTATCAAAAGCTTCGAACTTATGGTTTAAAAGATACACATGTCCATACCTTGATAGATCATTGGTGAATATAATGAAGTAAGAGTATCTACCTCTAGCTGAAGTTGTCATAGGACCACACACATCTGTATGCACAAGTCCTAACAACTAATTTGCCCTTTCTCTATATCCTAAGAATAGAGATTTGGTCATTTTATCTACAAGACAAGATTCACAAGTTCCTAATGATTCAAAATCATAAGAATCAAAGAATTCTTCTTTACATAACTTGTGTAATCTTGACTCACTAATATGATCAAGTCAGCAATGCTAAAGGAATGTATTATTTGTTGGGAATTATGTCCTAAAGCCAATTAACTAACATGTAGATGATTACGTAAATTATAAATATATAAATTATTAATTAATAAAATATTTATTGGCGGTTCATCACATTGCATTTTTCTGAAATAAATTCTTTTGTGATGGAGTCCTTAGAACCATAATCAATTCAATAAAGAGATGGTTTATTGAGTGGTTCTTAAAATAGTCGCGATCAAATGATATATAGTTATAGGACAACTATGTATCAAGTAAAAGTCATTATATGTCATATGGGTTGGTTGTTCTCTTTACCAAGGAGTGTGGTGACACTGGTATGACATGCAGGTGAGGTGTATAACATCTCGCTGAACATGATCAATCTGTGGAACACTCTTTTGCCAAGAAGTGTTCGTGAAGGGATATGGATATAAGTGTTCCTCTGACCTGAGATCACCATGATAGCTTACAAGCAACCTACTGTACTTTGGTGCCAAATTATCTAAATTTTTAATCCAGTGATAGAAGGTTTCTAGGTGTAGTAAAGTACTTATGGAGCAGTGAGTGGATCAAAATTGGATTGACCCTTCCAAATAGTTTGGAGTAAATGTCTCACTGTATTTCAATTTAGCAAAACCTTGGCCAGGGTAGTCCTTGTGAGGAGTCACAGGACTTGTGAAGATTGAAATACTTTATGGATGAGCTGATCAAGGGTTGGCAATTAAAACCCTAAGTCATCTTGAGCATTGAGGGTCAAAGGAATGAATTATATGGTAACCATATGCCAAAGATTCTTGATTATTGCTCTACATTCTTCGGCCTATCCGGATGTCAGATGTCATTGCTAGATGATGACTTCGATTAGTGTTGGAAGTGTTCAAGTGCTACCGACTTAGTGTTCGAACTAATGGGATCATACACCATAGGGGATTCTACCTGACTGGATGATTGAGAAATTAAATATTAGTAAATTAATTGAAGAATTAAATTGGTAATACGATTATTGGCTAGCTCAATTTGATTGAGCTATGAATATCTGGGTCAAATCAAATGAGATTTGATTTGGGCTAAAATTTAGGTAAGCCTAATGTTAACATCCTTACCATTTAAATTTAAATTATGAATTTGAATTTCAAACTATTTTAATTTCAAGTTTGAAGTTTGAATTTTGAATTTAAAATTTTAAGTTTGAATTTAAAATGGATGTTAATGACCTCTCCCTAATTACCTCTCATTCCTTATTTTCTAACCTTTTTTGGTTTTTAACTGAAAAGAAAGATGAAAGGGTTTCTTCCTTTAACTTCCAACCTTTTTTGGTTCTTGGTTGAAAAGAAGATGAAGGGTTTATTTTTTATCTTTCAAGAAACATTGAAAAAGAAAAAGACAGAGAGATGAGAAGTTTTTAGGGTGAGAGGGATTCTGGCTATAAAGTCTGGGGTAAAATGTTTCCTCAATACAGACATCCTTTTGACAACTCTAAGAGAACCTTGGTGTTGAAAAGAAAAAATCTCATCGTCGAAGCCTTGGAGAGGAGCTAGCACTTCGAAGAGGCTGGTCAAAACCATAACCCCGGTGTGGATCACCTGTAGAGGCCATATATCTTTGTGTGGCTTGCAGAAGTTGTACCTACCACTATTTTTTATTACTGCGTGAGTTATTGAGCATCCAAAGATAAAAGATTCAATAGTTACTGGTGACTTAGATATGATCTAAGACACTAGGTCACAAATATAGATATGATCTATGTTATTTGTATTTACATAGATTTGATCTCTGTACATTTATTTTTATATATAATTTTTATATATTAATCTTGTTGTAGGCTGATATTGGATTAGATCTAATATCTTATTGCTTCAATTGCTTATTTATTTTTGAAAATTTTAAAATGCATACATGTTGCCTACAAATAGATTTACTAACATTATTAACATCCTCTCTCTTTCTTTTGTTACTTTCACTAATATGAAACACATTGTCATTAAGACATAAAACTAGAAGACCATTTTTCATAATGCCTTTGTAATAGAATTTATTAGAAAAAGAAATAGAGCAACCATTGCTCTTTCCATTAATTTCAAAACCTTTCTTTAACAACAAAAGAATAAAAATTACATTTCTAATATAGTAACCGTCTTCTAGTTCCAAGAGCTTGCCAGATGATAACTCCAAAATATAGGTTTCAACAGCTTCTGCCTGAAGGGATTCTCCTCTAGCGCCGAACAGCTCAAAGTCATCTTTCTTCAAACTTCTATTTTTCTGTAGTCCATACAATGACTTGCATATATGAGAACCACAGCCGGTATCCAATACCAAAAAATTAGAATTTGAAGAACTTAATGACAAGTTGGTATGTAACACAAACACACTTTTTGATGCAACTCTTGCATCAGGCTTCACAGCTGTAAGAAAACTCTTATAAATCTTAAGATTCCTCAACTAGTCCACATAATTTGGACTGGTCAACTTGTTAGCATCTAAAATGTCTCTCAGTGATAGTGAAGAAGCCATCTAATATAGATTTAATTTTACATAAACAAAGAACAAAACTAATATAAGTAGGTCAATCATGATGACATATATACAATTAGACAAGGACTTTTATCTAATTGTTACTCCCACTATTTTATCGACTTATCATAGCCCTCTCCTATGATAAACGAGAAACATACTAATTTTTCTTAGTGGGGTTGAGATCCTAATTCCTCATAAAAGCCTTGTGGGTACACAATAAACCTTTATGAGTTCAAAGATAGGAAACTCTTTCCAATTGCATCTCATGCAATTCTCAACTTTATCTTGTCCTTTAAAATATTCATAGCCTTGTAGGTACACAACAAACTATAATGCTTTAGTTAAGTCAGACCCTTCATTTCCATACAATCATATTTAAATAATGCTACCCTTATGGGTACACAACAAAGCTACATATTAAAATATGATGTAAGCATATTTATGCACCAAAACAATATTATATCAGTCCCCATAACTAGCCTTATGGGTACACAATAAACTAGCATGGATCTTGACAAAATAATGTCTAGGCATGAACGAAGGCTGAGAGTATTGTTTTATCAACATTAAGCTTATCCATAAAAGATAGTCAAATAGTTGGCCAGGTAAGTAGGTGGGAGGCTTTCCTTACTCAAAGAGTAAGAACCTAATTAAGTAACTATCTTGAGTGCTTTTCTAGACACCAACTCAGCCAATTATTCTATAATGGGTCAGCTCAAAGTATTTTTAACACTATGACTTATAATTTTATTTGAGGGCTTTCTAGTCTCTTTGCACATTCCATATACTTTACATTTCTTATGCAAGAAGCAAACATATCAAGGAATATGATCATGCTTGATCATATCTAATATTGCTATCATATAGCATTTCAATAAACATGCTTCATATTATGATATCTATTATTGCTATCACATAGCTTTTTTTTTTTGATCCTACAACATGCATGGTCATTTGATTGCACCATTTAAGGATAGCTCTGATACCACTGTTGGGGTTTCCATGCATGCTTGATAGCGCAGCAAAAGCATGTGGATTTTATAAATTTCTTAATGAAATATATTTGCATGAAACCCTTAATAGCCAATATCTCTTTAATGGTAACAATCAAATGAATAAATGGTAAATGTTGGATAAGAAGAATACATGTAATGCTAAATCCAATATGTTAGATATCCATAAGGTGCCCCAGTGTTTACCCTCTAATGTTGATCCACATAGGAACTGGGTTCAAGACTCTGGCTCTTTTAAAACTTTGATCTTTGATGCTTTAATCCTTCTAAAGGATTTGATTGGCTTGCTTTCTTTCCCTTCTATTATTTTTTCTCTTACAAAATCCTTCAAAGCCTTTTGTCCTAAATAAGATCTCCTTGTCTTGGTTTAGGACAAGATAGCCTCTTGTCCTAAAAAAGACCTCCTTATCTTGGTTCAGGACAAGACAACCTCTTATCCTGAAGAAAACCTTCTTATCTTGGTCTAGGAGAAGACCTAAAAAAGAAATTAAGGAGAGATGAGAGTTTATTTCTCTTCGGATAGATTCTATGTATCATGAAATATGGGAGACCTTCCTATTTATAAGAGACGAAGGGGGATGCAGATGCATCCCATCCACACGCCTCATCCCGTCTCATCTGATGATGAGGTATGTCCTAAGGATAGCGTCTCATCATGATGAGGCATTGCAAGAGGAGCTATGTAGAGAGTGAAAAGACGTATCTGCTTAAAAGACTTATCCGATAAGCCTTCTCCATGCCCTACTCATATTGATAACTTCTCTCACTTATTTCATGATAATGTCCAAAATAAGACACCATCCAATGGTCCAAATTAAGACATTATCTAATGATTCAGATTAAGACATCATCCAATAGTCCAGGCTAAGACATCATTCAATGGTTCAGATTAAGATGCCATCATCTAATGGTCCAAATCAAGCCACTGACCAACGGTCCAGATCCATTATCCAAAAAGCCATCCAATAGTCCAAATAAAGCCAATTGGATTTCAACTCTTAGCCAACCCACATTAGGTCATGATCTAATCATATTAGATTAACCTAATATAAGAATCAGATTTGAATCTAATTCAAATCAGGAGCTAGGGTTTGCAACACGTGCTAGCACGTCTATCCTGCAAATATGATCTAATCCAACTAGACCCTTGATAAGTTTCTTTGTTGGGTTCCACATCTAGCCAGCAGTAGGTGTGGATGCAAGTTGACCTATCATGATTAGAACATTTCTAATCCTTATAGGTCCAATCAATGCAATCTCGAACTTGACAGTTAGAACCCTTTCTAATTGTTGATCAAATCAAACTCTTTAATCCAATCAAATCTATAAGACAAGATTGACGTCTAGCAACATATCATGTCCTGAAAGATATGAAATGTGGTGAATATACTAAACATACCCTTTTAGTGGCAAGTTACCATGCAATTCAATCCTTCAATCATGCTACACCTCGAATAAGTATATGAGTATGGATCAATGTGAAACTCAATTACTTATTCATGTCTCTTCTAATTTTCTAATGATAATTCAATTAATGAAAGATTAGAAACTCTTTCTAATTTTTTATTCTGCTTTGATCAAAAACTTCTTGAATTATTATAAGATTAGAGCAAGTAAGATGTAGGCTTCTCTTACTAGAAGTGATTGATTCCTTGTTGATCTATTCACAATCTTTGTATACAATCCACTATATCCAGAATACATCGTACACAACTTAATGTCATGCATGAGTGTAAACCAAAATATGAATTTATATATAGAAGATACTATGGTGATCTCAGGTTTAAGGATCCTTGCACAACTCCAACTTAGAGAATCATCTATTGATAAATAAGTAAGTATCCAAAAGATATTCCCTTGGTAGGTCAATTCAGTGAACTTATTTCTCTAATGAGCACCCACATCTTTGTATTAGTATCTTACACAAGTGATTGTGAGATTAATTACCCTCTGCATCGAGCATACATAAGATGTGCCAGTCTTTCTAGTAGCATTGATCCCCGACTCAATATACTATTGAAATGTTTTAGATTAGGGTTTTAGAATTTTAGATCTCACTAGCATGATCTCACCATAGCCCAAAAACCATTGCCCTAATATATGGGGTTTATCATAATTATAACAAGCAGCGAATAATGAAATATAATGCTTTTTATTTATTAGCAAAATATCATGTACATGATTTGAAAGAATAAAAGAAACCTTATCACAATTAAATTACGATTGGCCTTTAGAGCACAACTCTTTGACCTAAAAATTTTATACTAAACAGAGTTGCATGACCAACTCTTCTAATTCCTTTGCCCATCCAGCCCCATCACTCTTTCTAAACCATTTAACACTATTAGATCTCTCTTCTTCTGCTTCTTCGACACTATTTATTGTATAAAATTTTCTAATAATAGTTTTTAATTTTTTTTTATGCAGAAGATCTAATAAAAATCTTGCACTTTATTTATTTATTTTTTTTTTTGTGAAAACGATAGTTAACTAACCAACTAACAAGTGGAACAAACCTTCAATATTAAAATTTTAAAAGGAGATGCAATAAGAAACTGCATCGAAGAGCAGCTATAAAATTATCAAAGCATGCGCACATATTAATATCGTTTTACTCTTTTCCTAATATTCTTTCTCTATAACTTATTCTTTACAATTTTAAATATTAAAAATCTTAAAGTGTAGTATTTTAAATTTAACATCCGATGTTTGATGTTTAGTACTTTAAATTATTATTGCATTTATAACAAAATTATCTGTTGTTATTTGTCAACACACTTTTTGACTATTAGTGAGCCTTTGATCATCTTTTTAGGTGGATCAAAAAACTTATTCGGATGGCGGACTAACCCTATGTTTGGATGAAGAGAAAACTAGGGATGAAAGAAAACTAGAAGGGAAAACATCAGAGAAAATAAAATTTATCTTGTTTAGATGGAGAGAAAAATAGGAAGGAAAGAAAACTAGAGAGGAAAATAGAGGAAAAAAAAGTGATGGCCCCACATAAAAAGATGGTGGGCCATACGTAAAAGTGTTCTCTCCGAAACCGGATAGATTTAAAACTCAAAGTGCTCTTTTTTTTCATTCCAATATTGATCCTTCCAAAAAAACAACTAATATATTTTTTAATCATCTATAATAAGGATATTATTGTCATTGTAATTATTAACTTTTCTCTCCTCCTTATTTTTCTCTCACTTGTCCAGACAAAAGGAGAAAGAATATTTTTTCTTCAATTTTTTTTCCTTCAACTTTTTCTTCTCTCAATTTTTTTTTTCTTTCACTTTTCTTTCCGTCTTGGAAGCATAAATTATCTTGAGCGTTGCCCCAACACTATCTTTTAACATGGCTTCGTGAAAAACGTATTTTCTGAATGATTACAATATTTTGATCTACAACGCTGAGATTTTTCACCTGTCTCTTGCGCTCATTTTAAAATCCTATTCAAAATCCCAACCCTAATTTATTGGAGACCTAACCTAACGATGCCCGAAGGAATATTAAATACTTTACCTCACATGAGCCGAACCCCACTAGAAAAGCAAAATGGTTGACCTGTCCTCCGAAGTCCTAAGTCTCGATGGAGGCAATCCAATAAGAGGAGCAGGTGAGCACCCGTGCTACCGTCGGCACCACCGCCGCTGCCCGCTTACATCGCCATCAGTCGAGGACGAATCGCCCTCCTCTGCTTTCACCATGGAGATGCCGGGGAGGCGGTCCGGCTACTCCCTCCTCTCCCAGCTTCCGGACGACCCGCCGGCCCCCAGGTACGAAACGCCTCCCACCGACAAGAACCGCGGGAAAGCGCCGCCGTCGCTCGATTGGCTCCCGCGGCAGTCCAGCGGGAGCAGCTTCGGGGAGAGCTCCATGTCGGGGGATTGCTATCCGTTGCCGACTCTTTCGACCGTCACGATCGATCCAGACCCTGCAGCCGTCGCTGGCGGCGAGGTGAAGGAGGGGGAGGCGGCTGCGGCGATTGGCTCGTCCTCGCTCAACAAGAGCTGGGCGCAGCAGGCGGAGGAGACGTACCAGCTGCAGCTTGCGCTGGCCCTTCGTCTCTGCTCGGAGGCCGCGAGCGCAGCCGATCCCAATTTCTTGGACTCCGGAGAACAATTGGCTGCGATGCAGCATGCTTCCGCCGAGTCTCTTTCTCATCGCTTTTGGGTATGGATTCTTTTAAGTGGTTTTTCAGTTTTTCTTTTCCTGTAATTCTTTCTCATCGCTCGTGGTTATCCTGCTCCACGTTATTTAACTATCAAGATTAGGGCTAATTTCTTTCCGCTTACCCTATTCTTTTTCCATTTTTCAAACTTTTTCCTTAATTTCCTGATGGCTAAGCTATTTGTTAATTCACAGAATAAATTCCATATGTATTTATCTATTATGTAAAGCTTTGTTCTTAATTTCCTGATAGCTAAGCCTGTTTGGTGGCCGATTTGGATTAAATTTTTGTTTTTGAAGGTAAGAAATCCAACTCATAGCATGAAAAATGCATTTGGTCAGACCATTTTCAGAAACACTATTTCGAAAGGATCCTAAAAATCTGAATGAATTTAAAAAATGTCGGAGCGATATTTTCTTTGAATTTATCTTAAATGTTTTCAGATTTTATCTTTCTTTCTTAAAACGCCCAAAACTTATGGAATCGCCTTCTTCTTTCTTCCTGCGACATTTTAAGTTCAAAATAGTTTTTGAAAACATCAATCAAATGTATTCTCAAATACTAAAAATCAATATAATACAATTCAGATTTTTGGATACAATCCATGTTTTCAAAAATAGTTTTCTAGATCACGAACCAAACAGACTTGTTAATTTACAGAATAAATTCCATCTGTATTTATCTATTATGTAATAATATGGAGGCGCATTGCAAAGTTTTTCATTTTTTCTGCAGACAATACCATCATTAGAGTTTGTTATTTAGTGTGCAATAAGAATTGAGTCATTGAAACTTTTTATTTATTATAATTTGTTATATTGTTATTGTATTCCAGAAATAGGTAGAAAAAAATGAGAGAAATTATACTCCATAGCGTGTGGGGTCATTGTTAATGACACTGGTATTAATAACGTGCCATGTTTGGTTCGTGATCTAGAAAACTGTTTTCGAAAACATGGATTGTATCCAAAAATTTGAATTGTATTTTATTGATTTTTAGCATTCGAGAATACGTTTGGTTGGTATTTTCAAAAACTATTTTTGAATTTAAAAGATCGCGGGAAGAAGGAAGAAGCCAAATCCGTGAGTTTCGGGCGTTTTAAGAAAGGAAGAATAAAATTTAGAAAAAAGATGAATCCGAAGAAAACGTTGCTCCGACATTTTTCAGATTCATTCAGATTTTTTAGGATCGTTTCGAAAAAGCGGTTTCAAAAACAGTCCGGCCAAATGTGTTTTCCATTCTATGAGTTGGATTTCTTGTTTTCGGAAACAAAAAAATCCAACCTAAATCGGCTGCCAAACGGGACCGAATGACGGGATTTTTTTAGTCAATGATCTTTAATGTTTATTGCTTAATCTGCCATAAAAATTTGGCTATTCGAAACCTTCTACTTATTATAATATATGATAGGTTGGATTATATTTTGAAGTGTCAAATTGGAGTTCTTACTATTAATATCTTAAAATCTTGGCATGAATCGAATCAGGAAAAAGAAAAATAAACACAAACAATAAGCCACAAAACAAATATCCTAGCCTTGATATGCATGTTGGCAAACCTTGTCTTTAATTATAATGAAATCCTCACCATCATTTAAGAGAGGATAACCAGGAACCAATAGATGGCAAAGAAGAAAGAAGACCATCATTTCTTGCTTTCTCTCAACCTTTCTTTCTTTCTTTTTTCTCTCTTTCTTTTTTTTTTCTTGTTAAAAAATAGCAAAGTAAGTAATATCTTGTCATGCCCTTTAAATCGTTAATCATCAAAAAAGGAGAAAGGGTTTTTTAAATATCTGTCAATAGAAAAATGTTTTCGTATATACATATATTCTATGTGTGTATGCATAATGAATGCATATTTTGCACCGGCTAGACGTTGTACATATAATACTTTTATAGTACAGTAGTACATTAGGGCATCTTTACTAATTAAAGCTATGAAAACCAGGAAGAGGGCACAACTAGATCCAAGCAGCTTAACATTGACAAATTACCACTCAATTTAGGTTCACAGAATCAATGATAGGTCATGAAACTCCTATTCTTTTAAACTTATCAGTCAAAGGCAGCATACACATTACCTGAATGCTCCAGACCTCAGCTTTGACAAAATGGTTTAACATTCACCACTAGTTACCCAAGATTTAACATTCACCATGTTTAGAGTTCCTTCAACTTCCTTTAGTTTTCAAGACCAGCTTCTCACATATAGAAGAAAAAAATATCTTTCTTTATGGTCACAAATGGGTCAACCTAGGTGATTATTGGACCATTTAGGCTTCAGTTTAGAACAGCCATACCTGGTCAAGTCCCCATGAGAGAGCTAAATTTTAAGTTGAGCCTGAGCTTATGATGGTTTCACGCCAGCTACTGAACTGCTTCCACTCACTTACAGGCTAAGCCTTAAAATGCTGTTTGAGCATCACTTATATTTTAAATAAGAAAGCTTGAAGGATCTGTTACTGAAGCTGATAAAAAGTTAAGTTGTTTGTGCCTGTATGTATTTTTGCCCCTCCAAATGTTAATATCAATGGTGTCATCTCATGTTTATTTACTCTTGACAAAATGCAATTGTTTCTGTTTTTTAGATTGTCTTTTTATTGTTTGTCTTACATAATACTTGCTTATTTTTCATATCTACTAGGTAAATGGCTGCTTATCATACCATGATAAGATTCCAGATGGCTTTTACCTGATTCACGGAATGGATCCATTTGTATGGACTTTATGCACTGATGTGCAAGAAGAGAGCCGAATTCCATCTATTGAATCATTAAGGACTGTTCAACCTAGTGATTCATCAGTTGAAGTTGCTGTGATAGATAGACTGGGTGACTATGATTTAAGGCAGCTGCAAAATATGGTACTTGGCATTTCTTGTAATCATGGTTCAACAAAGGATGTTGTTGATAAGCTTGCCAAACTTGTCTGCACTCGTATGGGGTAACTTATTTCACCTCCTGTGAATTAACAACTATAGATTTTGTTCTGATTCTTTCAGTTGTTAAGATCACATTTTTCTCACAAGGGGTGTAGCTTCTGATGAAGAATCTGAATTGCTCACTCGCTGGAAAGACTGCAGTGATTTTCTCAAGGCTAGTTCAGGTTCGGTTGTGTTCCCATTGGGAAAGTTATCTGTTGGCCTCTGCAGGCATCGTGCTCTGTTGTTTAAGGTTAAATTTTATCAACCATGAATACTTTTAACGATGTGAAATATAATTTATGGTAAAAATTAGACTTGCTTTTCTAAGCCAAGTTACTCTTAAAATGCATCAACTTAATCCAAGGAATACTTATGATTTTTCTTTTAAACTTTGTCGATTGGATCTGTCATTTTTTTTCGGTGCTTACAGATGCTAGCGGACACAATCAATTTACCATGTCGGGTTGCCAAGGGTTGCAAATATTGCAAAAGTTATGATGCTTCCTCATGTTTGGTACGCATTGGGCCTGAAAGGTGGGTTCTACTTGTTAGATATTTAGTGGATTTTATAATCAGCATTAGATGGTCAAGCAAGTTCTGATGTTATACACATAGAGTTGTGATAATAATTATGGAATTTGAAATGCTTTAGGAGTTAAGATTGACTTTTCATGCAGACAGATAGATCTATAACTGCATGGGTGAGTGTGTCTGCATGAATAGACACATATATATGTATATACATACATGTATATATACGTATATATGTATATATGTGTATATACATACATACATACATATATATATATATATATATATATATATATATATATATATAGAGAGAGAGAGAGAGAGAGAGAGAGAGAGAGAGAGAGATGGTTTGCTATGTGATGGCTTTCAAAATAGTTTGGATCTAATGTTTTGGCTACTAAAGCAGGGAAAGTTGCTCTTGCCTATGTCCTCTGTGACCCTTTAGTTTGTCACAGCTTGCACCACCCTCCTGACCTCTCACACTGTTGCTCTCTTATCATCCTTGCCCCCTGCTTATGCTTCAATTGTATTGCATAAAGGAGGGGACAGATGAGCAGGGGAAGGTGACCACCGAGATGCAATCATCTGGGGGTGGATGGATTGAGCAGTAAATGGGGGAGCTAATGGTTTCTTATTTCAGTGGCTGTCAATGATGGTCCAGTAGGTTGGAACCTATAAGATGTATGATATCGTGACAAAAGGGTTTTGAGAAGTTTTGGTGTGTGTCAATGGGTGATGGTGGGGTTGGGAAGGGTAGTAGGGTGGACAAAGATGATGGAAGGGGTTGCTACAGGAGATATGGTGAGTCATTCTTTTGGAATTGCGATCATTTAGTAATTTATCTTTACCTTGTAGTTTACAGACCAAGTTAGGATTCCCATAATCAACTCTTCCAAATCAAACACTGTTTAAAGAAAATCATGATTTGTAAGAAGGTTCAACAGGTACTAACCGGAAGTTGAATTTTTGAACTAGTTATTGCATTGATAAGGCTGTTTGTTGCTTAGTTTTACATATTCAGTTTTATAAAACAGGTTCAGCTGTGTATTTAATAACAACAGGTTTTATTGTTTACTTATGCAAATCCTTGTTTGCTAAGTTGTTTGATTTTATTCTGGCGATAGTCCATGCATTCCAGTTAGAACAATAAAACATTGAGAACTTCTCTGTCTGTAATGAACATTAGGAAGAATGGGACCTAGGTGCGGTTCGCTGGTTGTGGACTGTCCGGTCCATGTCTATCTCTCTTTCACTTTACCGCATCGAGCTAAGCCTCCATGTAAGCTTGGATGTGGTAAAGTGGGAAAGAGAAAGAGAGAAACCACATGGTTCGCACTTAACGAACTGTACTTAAGTTTTGTTCTACCAGGAATATTAGGAAAATTGATATTTCTGCTTTGGAACTTTAACAAGGATTGATGGAAAATAAACATTGCCATCAAAATTAAGTGATGAAATTGTAAATGATGAATGATGTGTCAACATATTTGGAGTTTGAAATGACATTGATTTAGTATTAGCTAACATATATTTTAAAAAGAAAGACTCTAATTTAATAACTTTTTAAAGTAGATATAATATTAATCAACTAGATTTTTTTCTTTACTAGAAATACTAATTGAGTTTTTTTTTTTAAAGATTATAAGATTATACTATGTGAGAGTTTAACCATATAACATAGATTGATCATTATACATATATGTATTCAAAAATAAAGGAAAAGGATTAAAGAGTATAAAAATTTAATGATTAAATGGTGAAACTTGAAAGGAGAGAAACTAATAACTTTTATGGATAGAATGATGAAAGAAGAAAAAATGAATCTAAATGGGAAAACCAATATCATATGGAAAGAGACAATTAATAGTATTAGAAAATAGCTATGAGAAGCTAAGATAGTCAAAATGAAAAGGGCCACATGTTCAGCAAACTTGGTGGTGGAACGAAAATGTTCAATTAGTGGTTAAAGTTGAAAGAGAGCGCTATAAAAAAATCATCTAAATGTAGAAATATGAAAATTATAAGATGTCTAAGAAATAAGTTAGCAAGGTGGTACTTGATGCTAAATTTAATGCATATGATGAATTATATTATAAACTAGAAAATAAAGATCGAACTAAATATATAGAATTGGAAGACTAAGAGAAAGAAAAATGAAAAATATGATTTAGGTTAAATTCATCAAAGATAGTAATTAAAAAGTTTTGATTGAGGATAGCGGGATCAAAGAAAGAAGAAAAGTTATTTTAGTAAATTATTAAATAAACTTATGTAGATAATTTAGAATATCTTACTAGTTCTATTAAGGATAGAAATATGGCATATATTTATAAAATTGAGATATTTGAGATGAAAGTGGCTATGAAAAATATGAAAATAGGAAAAATAATAGCTATAAAAAAAGATGAAAATAGGAAAAATAGTGGGTTTTGACAAAATTTTCATGAGGTTTGAAAATGTATTGAGATATAAGAGTAACTTGGATGACAAAATTATTTAATAAGATTTAAGAGATTAAGAAAATACTTGATGAATGGAGGAAGAATACTTTTAGCACCAATTTATAAGCATAAAAAGATATTCAAAACTGTTCTATCATAATATTAAGTTTATTAGTCATATTATGAGACTTTGGAAGTAAATAATTGAGTACTGGTTGAGATACATTATAAATATTATAGAATCAATTTGGTTTTATGCTAGAAAGGTCAACTATGGAAGTTATTTTTCTTCCTAAGAGGTTAATAGAAAAATATAAAGAAAAAGGGTAAGATTTTATATAATTTTTATTAATTTGGAGAATGTATACGGCAAAGTTCTTAGAAAAGTTTTATGGTGAATGTTAGGAAAGAAAGAGGTATCCATTAAATATATTAACATAATAAAAGATATGTATGATAGAGTAATTACTAGTGTAAGAACTACTAGCGATGATATTAATAAATTCTTAATTACAGTAGGTTTACATAAAGGATCTACTTTTTATTCTTGCCTTTTGTATTAGTTATGGATATGCTTATTTGGCATATTCAAAATGATATTCCATAATATATGTTATTTGCAGACGATGTAGTATGAGTAAGTGAAACTAAGGTTAAGGTTAATCTTAAGCTGGGATTATGGAGAAATGTATTAGAATCTAAAAGTTTTAGGTAAAATATGATAAAGAAAGAATATATGGAATGCAATTTTATTGTGGTTAGAAATAAAGATGAATGTAGAGTAAAACTAGAGATTAAAATATTCCTAAAAGTGATCATTTTCAATATTTAGAATCAATTATTTACAAGGAAAGAGAGATTGAGGATAATGTTGTTACTAGAATTAGAGTAGGATGAAATGGAGAAGTGTAATGGATAAAATGAAGAAGTGCAACTAAAATATTATGGGTAGGATATTAACTAAGTTGAAGAGAAAATTTTATAAGATGACCATAAGACCGGCTATGTTTTATGGTACAGAATATTGGGTGTTTAGAAAACTATATATATACAAGATAAATGTAAATAAAATGAGAATGTTGAGACTGTTATGTAATAATATAAGAAAGATAAATAAGAAATGAAGTCATTCATAATAAAATGAAGGTAGCATCAATTGAGGATAAATTGAAGGAATGATGACTTAAATGATTTGGATATTTATAATGTAGACCTAGGGGTGCATTGGTGCGGAGGAGTGATTTGATTCTTGTAGAAGACAAATAAGGTGAAGATAGATCAATAATTATATGGAAGGAAGCGATAAATAGAAATTTAAAATCTTTGCATCTTACTAAAAATATGACTCAAAAATGAGTAGAATGGAGGAAAAATGATTCATGCAGCTGGCTCTAGCTAGTTTGAGGTTGAGGTTTTATTATTATTATTGTCATCATCCGGTCTTAAATCCTTTTCCAAAAATTCATGCTACATCGTGCTGGAGATAAAATAAGAGTTGTGAATGGAAAGAAAATGGTGGAAAATCAGATGAGCAGTCTGAAAGAAAGAAAAGACCAATAACCCAAGACAAGGCCAAAACAGAGGTCCGTAGTATTCTAGATGCAACACAGTGGAAAGTAGGATAAGGCATATCAGATAAAAAAGTGCTTGGTTGAGGTCCATGGCAGATGTCTGAGTTAATCTTCCTATTGCTAGAGCCTACAGGTGATCTTGCACTACTAGAGGTGGATCTCATAAGGTCACTTTGCACAAGGAGGTATGATGGGTGGTCGTCAGGCTGGAGATTTGAGGTTGTGTGAGAGGAAGGTAATGGAGTGGTATAAAAAAAAGTATGTGGACATGGGTATTGAGGGGTATGGTGGGAATTGTGGGACGGGAATTACTCAAAAACTTCATTTTGTTTTAGGAAGCCATGTTTTCTGGAAAGGGGAGGCCCTTCCCCTCCAAAAAAAAAAAAAGAAAAAAAAAGAAAAAGAAAAAAGGAGGCCCCTGCATTTTTTCACAAAACTAAAGTTTGAGCTTTGTGGCAGACCATGTGGAAAGTGAAAATCTCGTTTCAGTGTGTTTTGCATAAAACATTGCATCAAAACAATCCCTTAATCTCATGGGTAGTGTTTCAATGCTTGCCTCTCAATTAGTCAACTAGTAGAGTAGCTTCCAAATAGTAGATATTGCCTTTATTTTGCATGCATTTTTATTTTAGCTATGCCAATTTTTTTATTCAACTTGTATCAGTAACTTCTGCACAGGTAAATTATAAACAACCATGCCTAAGTTTGTCATGGTCAATTTGAAACTGTACACAGTGTTAGTCTATAGGCACCAGAATATTGAAAATTCATACCTTTTCTTTTAAATTCTATTATTGCAGGGAATTTTTAATTGATTTGATTGGGAACCCTGGATCTGTATGTGAACCTGATTCCTTACTGAATGGTCTCTCCTCCATCTTGATTTCTTCACCCTTACACCCTCCGAAATTCAAAATGGTTGATATTACAGATAATTTCAGATCTCTGGCCAAGCAATATTTCCTTGACTGCCAATCACTTAATCTCATGTTCAGCGATGCTTCGGCAGGTGAATCCCTTGCAATGCACTTCTTTCCATTCCCTATATTTTACTGTGCCCCCTTTTTTTTGGTCCTGTGTTTGTGTGTATGTGGGTGTCTTAGAATATTTTACTTCTGCCTTTTTTTGTGCTGTCTGAGTGTGTCTTGTTGTTTGACGTGTTAACACATGCAGTCTCTTCTTTTTTCTTACTAATGCCATTATTTGGTCAATGGGCCTTACTGTATGAATCCAGAAGTTTATAGGAGATGTTATTAGCATTCATACTGGCTCTGTGGCAATGTTAGTATTACATAAACAATGACTAAAAACATGTATTCTGTCTTGCATCCTGCATTTTACTTATGGTTTAGGAGTTCGGTGATCAAGGTTGTGATATCAATGATGCCCAATGAGCCAGAGGGTCATTTGATAATAACATTAATGCATAATAATCACATTTAATGTCACTTTTCTGTATTTTGAGTTAGGACCTCTGAGTTATAAGAACATGGTGTCAACCACTGCAAACAAAGCAATTGTGACTCTTGTGCTAATTATTTGTGCTATTTTTTGAAGCAAAACACAACCATTTCCTTAACTGCTAAATTTCTATGTATGTTAATCTCACTTAGCAGGCTCTGTTAATGCTGTTTTTGTCCTAACAAAAAAGTTGGAGGGTTGACATGGAGCTAATCAAACAAAGAGAAGGCCGACTATGAAATAAGCCCTTTTTTGAATTTCGCCAGTCCTAGAGGCTTCTGGATATGCACCAAAGAATAGCTTGATTGTAGTTGATAAATAAAACAATTTCAGCTGTGAAATATAAGCAATTGCTGCTGCTACTATTTTTATTTATTTTCTAAAAAGATAAGGCATTCATCTGATAGATGAGGGACCACTGGAGAAATTATGCATTTATGATTGCAGGAGCAATTGCTGGCCAGGTGGATTCTCTTGGCTCATTTGTGGATCGAAACTACCAGTCAATTCTAACTGCTGGTGATGCTGAAGTTTCTCAGGCAGCCCAGCCTCATGCTGGGAGAGTTGCTCAACCTGATGGCCATGATGGAAATTTTCCACGACGTAAATTGGACGATGCTTCCCAGAATTTAGTAAGTTCAGAACAGATATTGCAAGAACAGAGCCATGTAAAGCAGATTGCACAAGTTGGGCATCTAAATATTTCACCAATAGCCTTCTCTGATCCAAGGGCCAAGAAATTCATTGAGGAACGTCAATTAGGGCAAACTAAACCCATGAACGATATATCTCTTGATATGGATGATTTGACAATTCCATGGAGCGATCTTGTGTTGAAGGAGAGAATCGGTGCAGGTATTTGTGTGTGCACACAATGTGCACATGTATTTTTGCATGTGTGGATGAGTATTCATCAACCCTTACTGGTGAGTGGATATGCATATTTTATATTGAAAATTCTAATCAACTGCATTTTCAGGATCTTTTGGAACTGTGCATCGTGCTGATTGGAATGATTCAGTAAGTTCATTACTGGCCCTTTGTTCAGAATTATTTTGATTTCTAGGTTCCAGATCTTTGTAGTATTTCTACTGTTTCCATTCTATGATGGTTGAAACAAACTTAAAATACTCAATTGTTTACTTGGAATGCATAGGCTTCTTCTACAAGCCTGTCAAATAATAATGATTTGTAGCATTGGCTTGATAAAAGAAAAGGGACTGCTTCAGTGTTGTGTTGACATGGATGTAAGAATCAGATTTGGACACTTATCCAAGTTTCTCACTTAGCGGAAATGGAGGAATACATACAAGAAAATAGAAAAGAAATAAGTTTAGCTAAGGCCTCCGTTTGATATCATTTTTTTCTCACTTTTTTTACTTTTAAAAGTGAAAACATGATATCCAATGCAAGAAAAATGTTGGGTTCTTTTATTTTATTTTTTTATTCTTAAAAGTGACTTTAAAAATTTATGAGAAAAGCTAAAGTAAAAAATTCTTACTTTCACTTTTTTTAAAAATAATTTTTTAAGTTACAAAACCAAGTCCTACCCAACTTGCATGATTTATTTCTCTCATCTCTACCTGCCTCCTATTGAGTACTATCAACTCTCTCTCTCTCTCTCTCTCTTTCCCCCCCCCCCCCCAACCTTTATTATCCTCTTCTTTTCTCTGTTGTTTGTGACAGCCTTCTTCTTAGGATTCTAGCCCTCCAGGCAAACATTGGCCCTTTTTCATAATTTCAAACCCTTGATAGACCCCAATCAATGCCATCCCATCAGATTTTGACTGATCTTGGGGTGGGGGGAATCATCCATGAAGAGGAGTTCGATGTCTCCTGGGAAGAGGCTGTTGAAAAATAAGAAACAATAGTGAAGACCAAACATGTTTCTATTGTTAGAAATTTAGAAAAAATTTGAAAACAGAAATTTTTTTTTTAAAGTTTCAGTGATGCCAAAAGTACCACCTAGATTATTGTTGCTTTATTTTTTTTTTTGATATGGGGACACTCAAATGAATACTCATTAAAAAGATATTTTGATATGTACTTAAACATACATGTATTGTGGGGCAGAAAGCTGGGCTAAACAGATGTTGCAAAATCACTAGCATATTTGGTTGTTTAGGATCCTCATAATTCTATAGAAGAAATTATAGAATAAATAACAAAAAAAATGCAATTAAGCATAGATGAATATATATTAATTAATACAAAATACCAACATATGTGTTCCAACACACATGCAGAAGTATGGGAATATAATTTAGTTATATATACCATATCAATATATGTTGTGCAAGTGTGCATGAGTTCTATGTATGTTAAACATCATATGATGATTTAAAACCATTTTATCACTGATAAACTCGTATGGATATAATTATTATCTAACTTGCTTATATACAAATTGTTATGAATGAATTGACATAAGAGAGATCGCACATGATGAATCATTTGTAATAGCAAACAAGAAATAACAGAATCAGAAAAATCCTTTTGAAACATGTTCTAATGCAAGATGAGATTTTATTCATAAATAATTGATATTTATTTCAGTACCTGAATGTTCAGTTGAGCCAGCTTTGGGACTGCTCACAGGCCTCAAATGGGTCTCTTCAAGATGCCCATTAAGACATTTAAAGCCCATATTTATTTTCCAGTTGTGGAACCGACTTGGTCTTCCCCTGTTCCGAATTATTGGAGGGCTGGTTGGCATGATAAGATTGGGTCATCTCCTTTGTGTTTTCTTCTTTGATTTGACTTGTAGGCATGCCTCCTTTTCTAGTTCTTATTTTGTAAAGAGCATCCCTTTGTGAAACCTTGATCCAATGAGATCGCACTGATTTATTTCAAATTTATGGGCTTACTGTTTAATAGGATAAGTCTTGATTCTTCAAATTCATCACTTTTGGTGTTTTTATTTTCTGAGGTGGCATGGGTCTTTGAGCCCTAAATTACAACAACAAAAGGCTTTAAAGAGAAGTTCACAATGTGCCATTGCTAACTGATTTCTGGTGAGTTGTCAAGGAGAGATCAATAGGAGAACTCTACATCATTAGCTTATGCTATCTGTGGTGTAGAGTTGATTCATGATTGATGAAGCATTAGCCTATCCTGTCCTAGAGTCAGGAGGAACGTTCATGAATATGAAGTCTGAAGTCACATGCACCAAAACATAGAGGTTACATGTTCTTCTTTATAAATCATGGAAATGGTTTGAGGCTGGCCTCCTATGGTGGGCCCCAAAAGGTGAAGTCTCATTTTATTCATCTTAATCTTAATGCCTAACTTAGTTTAATCTGCGATTCGAGTGTTGGGGATTGCTGGCTTTGTGCTTTTCCAACAGCATGTCATAACACATTGCTTTTTTCCCCCCCTTAAAAATTGCCTGCCTCTCCCTCCTTCCTCCTTCAGACTCGACCATCACAAAGCCTCATTCTTCTTTAGTAATTCCTCCTCCCACTCCTATCCTTTTGGGTTATATGCATTGCATGTATAGGATTCTGGTAATTTTAATGGAAACCTATGTGGAAGTGAAGTTTCATCTGAATCAGTAATTGCAAGACACATTTGTGGATACACTTTTCAGATGCCATTCTGGACCAGCTTGATTTTTTTAAGATGGTGATAAGACTACCATATTGCATAGACTTGATAGAGAGTCAATATTGATGGTAGTTTAGTGTAGCATAGTAAATTAGGAAGGATTGAGTCAGAAATCAGCATATTTGATGCATGTCAAGGATGCCATTCACAGAATGTAACTGAATGGTCATTGATATATTGTTGAATTTGTAATAAATGCCTTAAAAAGTATCATGATGAGGAGGCATGAAGGTGGTGAGGAGACTTAAGGAAGGTTGATATACTTGAGTTTTGATTTCTCATAAAATAAATAGGAAGCAAGAGTCAAACCCAACCCTGTATAGAAAGATAAAGGTATTGGCATACTTACTAATCTCACTATTTCAGTGTCATGTTTTTTAACATTGATATTATTGTTTCTGATTGTATTATGTTTGAGACTATATTTTCTTTTCTTATGGCACTGAACTTACTAGTTATTACTAATATTTAGATAATTTCTCTCCTGTGAGCAACCTGATTTATTTTTTAATGAAAACATTGTGTCTTATTGATTTAATTTTCCTTCTGGATGCTGCACAAGGGAGATGCATTTTTTTGTATTCATGCAAATTATGTAACTAACAGGATGTTGCAGTGAAGATTCTCATGGAGCAGGACTTCCATCCTGAGCGCTTAAAAGAGTTTTTAAGAGAGGTACACAATATAAACTTTTGTGCAGGTTATTTTGATGTGTTCTGGATTTGTCGTCTAGCATACTTTTGTGGGCAGGCTGACATTTGAGATATCATGTGCATTTAAAACATAAAATGAGCAATGCTAATTAAGATTCACCAACTTGGTACCGGATCCTACACTGGTACCATGCTGGCACACTGTCGGTATGCTCGGTACATGGGTCAGTTCAGATTTCACATGTAAATCTTGATATCCCCTTTGTCGGGCTAGAGAGCATTGATTTTTTCTTTTCCCAGGGTTCTCTATTAGGAATTGGTTTGCTCTTTCTTGCTTCGGTGAATCTCTCATCGTGCTGTATTGGTCTTCTGGTTGGTAGTAGATATTCCAATGACTTATGGGAGTAAGCTAGGTAGCAAATCGATAGTACGGTGCACTCAATATGGGGTGGTATGTACCAGCATGGCATACTAGGGTGCTAAGACATAAACCTCATAAAATAGGTTTCTTATTTTGAAATGTAAATTTCATACCAAAGCAAGAGAGGCAACTAAGCTTTTTATAATGTATTAAATGGGTCATAGCTCATAACTCTGTTGGTGGAGCAACATTGCTGCAACTTCACCATCATAGGGTCAAGTTGTCATCCTCTAAAAAGAGTGGCATAACATTTATTACCGGGTGGCTGATATTGTTGGCCCAAATCCACAAAATTTTCTTGGCACTAGCATATGCCGGCCCTCTTGGGATTTTTATAATCTATGAGCTTTTAAACAGAAGTTCTTATTTTTACCAATATCACATCCCATATTTTAGAAGTTGTCACTTAATTTTGTACATATATGCAATTATGGGGTGTCTTATGTATGATTTTGTAACAATGGAGTAACCTTTAGCAAGAAATGTGCTTTTTAGTTATGAACAACTTGTAGTCCAATGATAATGATATAATTTTTATGCTAGGTTGCAATAATGAAAAGTCTGCGGCATCCTAACATTGTTCTTTTGATGGGAGCTGTCACCCAACCACCTAACTTGGCAATTGTTACGGAATACCTGTCAAGGTCTTCTCCTCCCATCCTTTTTTTCATCATCCATTTTTTACATCATGCAAGTCCAGCCCACCATGATAAGAGTATTATTGTTATTGTTATCTTCAATTTGCAGAGGCAGCTTATATAGGCTTTTACATAGACATGGTGCAAGAGAAATTCTAGATGAGAAGCGCCGTTTAAGTATGGCTTTTGATGTGGTACGTCTACCTGTTTTTGAATAAATTTTGATTTAAAATGCCTGCAGAGTCATGTTGGATGTTGGTCTAGATTTGGCCATTCCAGTGTATGCTAGAAGTGTTAATATTGGTTCAATATGATTTCTTTTTATAGGCAAAAGGAATGAATTATCTTCATAAGCGCAACCCTCCAATTGTTCATCGAGATTTAAAATCCCCAAATCTCTTGGTTGACAAAAAATATACAGTGAAAGTGAGGCTCATAAACTCTCTCTCTCTACTCCTGCAAGATGATGTTGTATAAGGCTACAACAAAGTACCACTGCTTATTTTAATATTGTTATCATGTATCTACTTTCTCCTCTTCATGATGATTGCACTATTTAGTTAATGGATGGTGATTGTATCCAACATTTTGTTAGATTTCTGTTTGTGGCTTTCTATATTTAGCATATCATACCTGTTTTCACTGAAACTCATCAATTAATTAGTCTAAAGAATAAAGAATTGGACTTGCAACCATGAGTTAAATGTCAAACAACTAATCATGAGGATGCTTCTTGATGATGTCAAGTTGAACTATTGCTACTTTATTAAGTTTTTATGTTTATATGGTCACTTTTTTGATGTTATGACAAAGATACTTTAAAATGACTTCTTTCCTTTATCAAAGTCATGAAGTTGTTTCTTTATTAATATGTATTACGATATTACGAACTTCCAAGAATTTATATGCCATGAAGTTATTTGGCATCTAATGTCTCCACCTCCCTAGCTAGTGAATTATTGCATGAAATTCTTTGGGCACCTTAAAGACAAACCTATTACACACACGTGTGTATATATGTATATTTATTTAGGCATGTTTGTATATATATGTACATCCATACACATGTATATAGCTTGACCTGACTATTTACGAGAGAATCTCGATTTAGACCCAGTTAGGTCAAGATCTAGACGATGAGGCCCCTATTAATGACCTTAGTCATTAAATTTGATCTACTCTAAAATGCTTAGACACCAAAAGTCATGTGATTTGGGGACCCCTAGTTCATGTATCAAGTGGTTAAAAAATTCGATAGTTTAAATGACACAATATAATACATGTTTCTTTTGACCATCCTCCTCACCATCATCATCATAATTTTCTTTGCTATTTTTATTTCTTTTTGCTCGCCATATATTCCCTTATCTCCTTGACATGTTTAAGACATTTTCAACATGCTTGGGCTTTATGGTGTCCTTCAACAAGATGTATCTAGGCCTAGTATATCCCTCCCTTTGCAACCTTTCCACAAAAATGACATACGGGAGCTTCTGGATCGTTTGAATTTTTCTTGTGTGCATACTTCAGGCCTAGATCATTTCTTGAATCTTCTAATATCATCTAAGTTGAAAAACTAATAAACTTAATGCAGGGAAGCTAACTAGTAGTGTATGATAGAATAAATTAAACAAATTTCTAATAAACGATGCATCAGCCTAATAGGTACTTGCTTTTGATGGATAAGAAAGGTGGAGAAGAAGGGGTCCCATGTTTCCACTTACAGAAGGAGGAGGACTACCTAGATGGATGGAGGATTTGCCAAATGGAAGGATTGGAGACCTAATCTGGGTAGTTTGACCCTTAGATTTGGCATCTTCTCTCCAGTCAGAGCCTTAGATCTGATGTCTTCTCTCAATCAGGAATCCAAGTTCTCCTTTCTCTTGATGTCCGCCTTCACATCTCTCTCCTCTTTTGGCCATAAGTCCTCTTATCCTTAGTATAATCAATGGTCAAGGTTTGAAAGTGACCTGGCGTGCTTACCTGATGGAAGGATAGGAGCCATTATCGAGTTGGTCAGAGTCCTAGATCTGGCTTCATCTCTCTCGTTGGAGCCCTAGATCCGGCATCTTCTCTCAATCAGGAGCCCGAATCCATCTTTCTCTTGATGTTCATCTTTGTATCTTCCTCCCCTTTCAGCCTTAAGTCCCTATAGCCTGATTATGGAGATTTAAAATTGATCAGGTGTGCCTTTTGTGTTCCTGGCTTTTCAGGTGTGCCTTTTCTGTTCTGGCTTTTTCAAAGGCACTAAAAAAGCATGCTTTTGTAGTGCTAAGCAAAGAGGTCTCGTCTAGGGGTAGGCAAGGTGGATGAGCTAGGCTTTGCATGCACCTTGCACCCAGGCATACTTGCATGAGCTAGGATTTGCATGCACCTTGCACCTAGGCATACCTTTGACAACATCAATCCCATGATTCAAGGCTTTCCTTCATGTAATTACTGCCTTTTAAGTTTCTCCCACCAAATGTACTCATGCCTCTTTAACTGGCAGGCAACAAGCTTGGCTTCTGTTGTTCAGGGATTTCTTTGGAATCAAGATTTGCTTTTTAATAGTATCGAACTAATCAATGGATTCATTGAGCATCATCCAACTTTCAAAATCAGGAATGTGCTCCTTAATCCTGACATGAACTTAGGTTATGTTGCACATAATGATGATGAAATGCCTCTTCATTCAGGGACTAGCTGTAAGTGTATTGAAACTAGTGAACAGTATTATTTCCAAGAATTTCATGCTTCGAAACATGATGATGTGCATAATGTCCCAAAACCTAGTGTGCTAGATGCCCTATTTGTTGCTGCACTTATCTCCTTAATTCATTCATCTTGATGCCATGGAGGTCTTGTTCGCACACCAGGAGGTCTCAACTCTTGGTCCATGACAGTTATAATTAGCAATCTCCTTGGCTCTCCTGTTAAATCAATGCTAGATGATAGAGAAATAAAGGAGGAAGCATAAGTACAGTCATGATTCAGGCTAGAGAACCACAAGCCCTCTTCAATACAATAAGAACAAGATGATTCCAAGAGGTCAATCTTGTACATTAGAAAATCTTAATACCTCTATATATGCAATAAACAAGACAATTCATCCATGACAAGAAGGGATGAATGCATAAGATATGAAAAGTAGATGATGAAATGCTAAAATATAAAATGGAATTCTAAATGTTTCCACAAGAACTAAAAGATTTTGATCTACCATTTTGTTATCTATAATTAACAACTAAGGCTTTTTGCTAATGATTGGCTTAAATATCTTGGAAAAGTTAAGGCCCAACTAAAGTGACACTTTGGGTGTCAGTGTTTGTACAGATGTGGTAAGTTATTATGATAGCCAAACTGTTTTTTCCTTCCTATTGATGACTATTCTGCTTCTCATGCATATTACAATGCCTTTAAAATGGTGCATCAATTGCAAGAAAGGCAATACAATTGGCAAAAAATTGTCATTTGAAAGACCAAGACGTTACGGTTGCACAAACACATGCCAATGCAAAACATAATAGAAGTCCTATCACTTTTCAGCTGAAGCAAGTTGTTTTGCTTTGACTTTGAGTGCCCATCAAATTGCTTATGTTTTTGAAATTGAATCTTTTGGTGGTCATCATTGCTATATATGGAAAAACAATTGACATTTCTTAGGTCAACTTTTTCTCCTTGACCCTGGCTCTTTTGCTCTCCTTGGACCCTGTCAATTCCTGGAATTTAAATTATTTCTCGCTCTCTCTATCATCCATCCATCCTTCTATATGATGCTCTTAATATAATTTACTAGTTTAGTTGTGATCATCCAGGTATGTGACTTTGGCCTCTCGCGGTTAAAGGCAAACACATTTCTATCCTCCAAGACTGCAGCAGGGACTGTAAGTTTCTCTGGACTGAGTTTGCAAAATTTGCTTCTTTGTAAAACTAGTATAAACATATTTTGTCTGAAGTTGTGATGACTTATATTCAACAGCCTGAGTGGATGGCACCAGAAGTTCTCCGTGATGAACCATCCAATGAGAAGTCTGATGTTTATAGCTTTGGTGTGATCTTGTGGGAGCTTATGACATTACAACAACCATGGAGTAATCTAAACCCAGCTCAGGTTTGCAAGCTCTCTCCCCAACCAATGCTAGAGTTAAAATAAGTTCATTAGGCTCAGCAAAGTAATGCAATTATGCCGATATAAGCATTATGCATGTCTGTTGTATAGACAGGCCTAGTAACATTTGTATAATAGTTTCAGCAACCTGATGATGGGGACAAATCAGGTTGCACTTTGAGGGTGTCAATTTTTCCAGATTGATGTGGAACATTTTCAGTGCTTCTAGAAGTAAAGAGAACACTAATTTGATATAAAGGAGAATTAAGTAAATTTCTTTTTGTTTGTGATAATATCATTGTAATCTACTTCAATACTTGATTGAGTAAAATATGTGCTGCTGTGTAATATGGCCAAAAAGAGAATGCCCAGGAGGATTACAGTTGTCATTGTGCTGTAATGAGTATTACTTGCTTCAGTGACCCTGATTGCTACACTTGATTGACAGCTGAGGCATTGTTTACCGAATAAAAATTTCAGCAACCTGATGACAACAAATGGGGTTTCACTTTGATGATATCAAACTTTTCCAGATTGGTGTGAAGTCATTTTCAATTTTCGTATAAGAGGTGAAGAGCACTATATTTATATCAAGGAGAATTAAGTTAGTTTCTTACTTGTTGTAATGATATCATCATAGTCTGCTTCAATGTCTGACTGAGTAAATTTGTGCTGTTTTTGATAATATCATATGGCTAAAAAGGACAATGCCCAAGAGAATTGCAGTTAATGCCAATGGTGTATTTAACATTTGCATCAGTTGCTTTAGTGACTGGTATTCTTGGTTGACAACTAAGGCATTGTTTATTTGAGTGAATGTGACATACTGAAAGCTGCCCAATAGCTGTTGTGATCATGAGTAAATCTTTCTAAAGGAAATGATGAAGTTGTAGGAATGGCGGTGAATAATGGAGTTGTTGAAGATGGAGTAAGGAAAATGGGTTTGTCATGTTGAAGAGTGGTTGGTCTTAGTTACATTATACCATGAAATTCTTATTTTTCCATCATCAATTCAAGGATATTACAAGAGACCTGGTTGAATTCTTCAACTGGACTACTTGGGCATGCATATGTTATGCATCTTGTATTGAGGGCCCTTTCTTGCCTTTTGACATGGCATAAAGTGAAAAAGTGCATGTAACAGTATTGTATTTGGGATTCATATCTCAATACTAGTCAATATTAAAAATGTTGAACTCCTTAGTCTCCCAGGAAGTGGACAAAGTTGCTAAAGCAATAGGCCTATCAACTTAGATGATTTTCTGGCGTGCTGATTAGAAGGTAGCCTGTGAACCCTTTTGCACCAGTTAAAGAGGCATTTGATTTCCATGGACAGCAATACCCATGAATTTAATAATCCACTAGTGCATTCGATTGACTGCAAGATACTGGATAAATACTATTTAGATTCAGTTCGTTCCTTGATAGGGCTCTAATTAGAATTATACTCTCTGGTCTTGCCAGATAAGTGAAGCTTGGTGTTCCCTCTTGCAGGTTGTTGCTGCTGTTGGTTTTAAGGGCAGAAGGCTCGAAATTCCTGGTGATGTAGATCCACAAGTGGCTGGTATAATCAAAAGCTGTTGGGCTAGGTATATGGGTGGATCCAAATTGTTTTTTTGGTTTTGTTTGCTAGTATTTCCTAAATTGTGTTTTTCATAATGAAATGTTCAAACTGCAGTGAGCCATGGAAACGTCCTTCTTTTGCCAGTATCATGGAATCCTTGAAACCATTAATCAAGAACTGCAACACCTCAACCAGTTAAAGCAGGAATATTGCAGTTAACCTAAAAGTTGTGATACAATGGTGCTCTTGAGCTCTTAATAGGAATTCTCTCACGGCTTAAAATTCTTCTGGTGATCTGATTTGGAAAACAAAGGTTTTGTTCATCTGGATCAGCTAAGGTGCCCCTTCAATCCGCAACTCTCAATCTGGCATATGACAGCCAACTATTTTCAGTTCATGTCACTGCATGGTCCTTGAGATCTTCCATATGATTTGTAATTTGTGTTTATATTATAAGTTCATGCATTTCAGTGAACTTAAATCTAGCTTAATAAGTAAAAACTTTGAGATTTCATTTTAGATAACTTAAATATCTAAGTCTGTAAGAGATTTATAAGGTTGAACAAACTATGAATTGTCTGTCTTGCATGCTAAAATTTGACCAGTGAACTGGTGTGGCACATCCACCCAATTTTCAGCCTTGCTCCATGATTTGTGTTGATTACTGGCATTGCTACTCATTAGGCTTAATAAGGAAACTAAAGGCGGTCAACTTTTATGACTAAATTCATTTGGTTTTTTGCTATCTTGTAAAAGTTCCTTTGCTTCAATCTTCATGATTTATGACTATAAATCAGTCTGTTCACTCTGGCCACTGCACAAAATTCTGCTGCTTTTTTTTAATAACTTTTTGCTATCATTTGTAGCCATGAAATCTTGAGCCATCTTGTGAATTTGGTTGTGCTGACCTAAATTTTATTTAAGACCAAAATATTCCTTTTTTTCTTGTGGTGCTGGTTGAGAGCTGATTGGTTGGCAGATGAAATACCTAGAATGAAATTGTGAGCAAATTACAGAATTATTGACAATACATTGCTTCGATTTCTGTTTGTTATTTGTGATGGGATGGTTGGCACTCATTTCTCTCCTGCAAATATTTGATGGCGGGGCTATATAAATTGCCCAGCTATCAAGGCATATCACTAGTTGCACAGTGTGATCCCTTCTCCACCTTTATCAGCAAGTGTGTTTGCAAGTCAATGATCTGTCATGCAAGCATGTTAGTTGCCTTGTAACTAATATAAAAGAAATCATAGATAATTGAATATATTTACATGCAACATCATAGCTTGAGCATCAAAATTTGTGGTTGGGGGGATGAATTTGAGCATTTTAAAAGGTCATAATCTCCTTTGGCAAACTTGTTTGGTTAATATTGCAGTCAGTAACTCTTTACATGAATCGTTATTCATGTTTTTTTTTTTTTTGCCTTTTAATATCTAATTATTTGCATAGATATAACTGTCAGTCTGAATCCCTGAAGGAAAAACAAAATATCTTTTTTGTACAATATGCAGCTGTTATAAGCATCATGTACTGTAATAACTATTTTAGTGGACTATCCTTTTAATTTTTGTGTTTGTTTCCTAAAATTCTAGGCTTATGACTGATGTTTATTAGCGCATGTCACTAGGTGCGTAAGATTTAATTTTTTGGCGTATAACTGATGTTAATATTTTGGCTTAACTTTCATCACAGCTGGTCTGATGCAGCACCAAGGATATTTCCAACATCACTATTTTTCAAAATCACTTCTACTGTTTTTTTTATAAAAAAAAAATATGTTTTTTGAATTTAATTGATAAATGAATGTGTTTCACGGTTTCCTATTTCAACGAGTGCTTTTCATGCATTGATCATTGCACGTGGCTCATTTGAGTACTTCAGATATTTCATGTCAACGTACTTCTTGAATATGTTGGATGTTTTCTTCACGATCTTATTTCTCTGCGTTGTTATTACCCTATCCTTATCAATAATGTTTCTATTTTATCATATCTAAATTGTAAACTGCATTTCGTTTGTTTTCCATCTAGAACCAGCCATGGAAGATTCTTATGGACACTCTAAATTTATGGAATTGGGTTTTTTAGATGTGTTGTATCTAATAATTAGAGAATGGATACATGCATATATTAATCATCCTGAGTAGATTGTATGTATACGCTCATAGTGAAAATGCTTGCTTAAAATGATTACTAGAAATTGTGAATTTTCTAATCAAATAAATAGATAGTGGTGCAGAATTACAAGTAATAATGTAAAATTCCTAGTCAGCAATGCAGTTTACAAGTTGAGTGTGATATAACCATTGAACACCATATGATAGGCTTGTTTCAATACTTGGTGAGGTATAGAATTAAAAGGTAAATGGAGAACTAAATTTACTATTTGACTCATGGTGCATCGCAGCATATCTTGCTTTGTGACCACACTTGAAGTAGGTCTTGTCCTTAAGCATTATCATCTTTGCTTCTTTGCTTCCTCTAATGCAGAAATCAACCTCATCACTGCTTATTCAGGAATGACAGATTTTCTGATCCTTTGGAGGGGATGCTCGGGTGGCCATATCACCAAAAGCTGACAAAGCTTATTGCATCCATCACAAATGATCTTGAAAATATTTTCAAAAAGTTATGAAAGACAATCCTGGGATGGTCAGACTATTTAGGACCAACAATATTTTATATTAGAACTATGGTAATGGAGAATGACTGAAGGATAAATAGGTAGTGAGCCGTGTTGATTCAGGAGAGGTGGAGGTGAACTCTGCTACTGCAATGGTCGGCTTGAGGTTGATAATTCCAAACGTAAGATGAGCTATATCTTTCTTCTTTTTGTTGGAAAGGGCGGACCGTACTTATGCTTCCGTTACCAACGTAGCAGCATGGACTATAAACGGATGGGTCATCTAGCTAGTTCAAGTTGGATCTCTGATTCATATTGATCCAATTCGGCTTACCGAATAGGAGCTTAAAAAATGCGATGGATGGAGAACTTGCTTATTGCTTGGCGGTCTTTGGCAATGTTGTGGTCAGAAGATGGACATGACGATAGTTTTTTTTTTTTTTTTTTGGGGGGTGGGGGGGGGGGGGTTAGGTGCCACACTACCCAACTTTAAATAAACATCGGTGGCCTTGCAATTTTGTAGAGCTCAACCTTTTTGGGTCAAGTTCCTCTTGCCTAGGCTCCTAGCTGCTTTCGCCATCTTTGCCAATCCCTAGTCCCATCAGGTTAGTGCCTCTATCTTGCCTAACTAACACCTTTCAATTGCTACCCCGATGCTAAGGTCCCTCCATCTGGTCGCCACCTTGCCGTTGCTCCATTTCCAATGGACAATGTTGGTAAATCCTACCTAATCAAAGTTTGGACTAATCCAACTATGAAAAGGGGAAAATTTTGGCTGAACAGTAAGTTCTGTGCTGCTGGGGACAATAAAACCTAAAGTTATGGTTAAATTGATAATTTAGATCGTAGATGAACATACTGTCAGATAATCTTAGTTATCTGAGATAGATAAAATTGGTTATCCAAGACAGACGTATAAATTACAGGCAATAAAACAATTTAAGTCGTCACACATACTTAAAAGATAGTGAAAACAATAGCAAGTCCTTCATTAGAATTTGGTAGAAGCTTTTCTTTACGGGGTTTAGATTTAAGGGAACAATATATAATGTAGCTTCTCTCACAATACCATTGCATGAGCAATTAGGTAAGAGGAAACATGTATTCATTGTAATATAGTATGCGGTAGATTGCTTTTAATACTAATTCCTACTTTAATTACATCCATGGAACATGTCGTCAAAACCTTATTTTTTTACTAAAAAGTAAGCCAAAAGGTTGACATGCAAATTGATCATAACGTGCGCTTAGAAGTTACAACCGTTAATGGTATATATAAAAAGATAATAATGTAGGTTGGAATGGTGATGCTATTTATTATACTAAAAAAATATTTACAGTGAAATTTATATGTAGTTCTTAGGTATTTGTTACGCAATTTTTAATTTAACAATTGATACATATATAATTATCACACTTAATAAATGACACATGTTTGCCATCATTTTTTAAGAAATACTCGTATCATCTTATTTAAAAGATGTGGATGAAATTTAGATGGAGTTTGTTAGATGATGTTCATATAATTCTTCACTTAACAAATAACACGTACATTATCATCTTACTAAAAAAGACTTATTTGTTATTAGTTTTAGAGATTTTATGTTTTTTAGTAGAGTTTAAAGATGTATGTTATTTTTCAAATGAGATGATCATCATGTGTCTCTTATTAAGTGAAGAATCACACAAATCATATAAGCAAGAAGCTATGCTTAAGTTTTGTCCATATTTTTGTATTATTTTATATATAACGGCGCATAAACTCTTTGTATGGTTCTTGAAGAGCAAATATTTCATTGAATTGTAACTTAGGAATTGACTTGTGCCCTTCTTTTATACATAGTTTATGCATCTTGTGTAAAAGTTGACTATTTTTATTTTGGACCATTAAGAATACATGGCATGGTCATCTAAGATTTTTCATCGATCACTTTTATTCTTATTTAACTTATCAATTTTCTTGAGCTTATACTAGCATGAGAATTCCATCTTAAATTAGTCATTGTTAATAATTAAGTTAAAAAAATTGTTAACAAGGAAAATTTATAGTTGAAGATGGCTTTCCTTTTGTTATCTGAGCCCTATTTCAAGTTTAAACTTGTCTAAACTTGATTTGCTACCAAAGTTCATATTGGTATTGTTATTAAACATTGTCATTTTTTGTGCAGATATACTTCCTATGTCCATGATGCAAATCAATCTCCCTCGTGCTTAAGAAAGGCATCGGTTTGTGACCTTGATGGTTTGCAATTGTGGTTGTTATAAGATGACTTGAATGATTTGTTCTACTTTATTGTAGAAAATATAAATTTATTGAGCATTTGAAAAGGATGGTTGGGCTATCTTCAAAGATGATCTCATTACGTTTATCATAAATGGGTTTGAAACTATTTGCAATGTTGTGGTGGTTAGGCCTTTTTTTTTAAACAAAAAAAAAGGAGGATTAAAACTTCAAGAATGCAATCCCTTGAATGTCAGCATTAAGAAGCTGAGTAAGCTAAGATAGAAAGTTAGTAGTATAACATATTTTTTCTATGTTGCCGACCACTTAACCAAGCAATCCATTGTTTGGTTGGCCTCCCTATAATGGCGTAACCATTCAAAAGAAATGGATGGAATAATCACTTCGGCCATTAATTTAAATCACAAAATTGTAAATCACTTTCAATATTATTACTTTGAGGAATGGGAAGAGTTGTTGTAACCTCGTATTAAGCACCAGTTAGTTCTACACGTGGAGCCGATGAACTTGAAAGGAATAACTAAAATAAATATAATACATCCACAAGCTCCTAGATGACAACTCGAGCATTAGCCATACTTGGATGAACTAACTCATCAGAATTCACCTTAATAAAACCTAGTTGAGGGTGTGGCCAAGAAATTAGGCTAAGGGAAGTTCTCACATACCATTGTGGGGGGTAGCTTGAGGTGCTAGGTTCTTTCAGGTTAGGTGAATATATGAATCAGATAGACTTCATGGTTTAACCAATAGCCTATCTAACCATTCAATTTGAGTTGAATGACTTATTTTAAAAATACAATTCATTCTTCATCCTCCAAACCCATCAAAGAGTGTAGGTGAAGAGGTCAGCTCTTACTCATGCGCTTATTAGTAGGACTTGTGAAAAGGAATTCGAAAGCTTGTTGAATCATCTGGAAATAGAAAAAAACTTGATAATTAAGAGTGTCCCAAATTGATTTAAATTATCGACATTGGAAAAAAGGAGATGATCAAGAGTTTCATTATTCTGGTTACATCTCTTACAAGTTGCTGGAATTGATGGTACTTTAAATTATCGACATTGGAAAAAAAGAGATGATCAAGAGTCTCATTATTCTGGTTACATCTCTTACAAGTTGCTGGAATTGATGGTACTTTATGAGCCATAAGGGAAAAGGTTTAAAAACTACTATGCCATAATTTTTATAAGAAATGTAATGGTACTTTATGAGCCATAAGGGAAAAGGTTTAAGAACTATTATGCCATAATGTTTATAAGAAATGTAAAACTTTCTGGCATGTCTTCAATTATTTTTTGCCTCTAAGATGTCCTGTCTTGCTTCTAATCAATCCCATTACAATATAGGTCTTTTTGATTGAAATTTTAGATTTATATCTACTTTGCCAACAAAGCACATCTTTATGGCTTGAGCTTTCAATTGGTGTGTTGATAGTGGACAGTTGGGAGGTAGTTTTGACATCAAAAATGAGCAATCTCTTATTGAAAGGAATAAAAGAAAGCCATGGTTGATAGAGCGTCCATTTCAATTGACCAAGTCATCTAAATCTATGGACACTACTTATGGTCTTTCACATGATTGACGTATGTTGGGGAGGCATATAACTTCTCTAATCACCTTTAAAGTGGTACTTTATTTGGATGACATGAGCATGTAGATTTGAGAGTTTATAAGTAATCTTCCGCCATTTTTAACTACCAATTCTATCCATCGTTGTTTTATGTAAACTAAGTTAAGTCCACCTTCCTTTTATGATTTGCAAACAACCTCCCAAGATAGTGTGAAAAGACCTTTATATTAGGTTCATACCTTAATTCAAAGTTTTAAATAATTTTAAATAACTAATTTACAAGCTACATGATACCATCGTATTAGATATAATATGGATTGGTATGGAGCAAAGAACTGAGCTGATAAAGGTAACTCTTATGGGGAAAGAAAGATATCGTTGGTTCCATGCATTCATTTTTTGGCATTCATTTTATCCTTAAATGGATATAGATCAACTAAATTGAGTCTTTAGTCTTTGAGTGGAACATCCAAAAGCTATATGCCTTTTTACTTTCAAAATGATAGTGCGTTTAGAGGCTATACCATTTATACTTTGTAAGTTAAACTGGACCATCAACTTATCTAGGCTAACAGATTGCCTAGATTGCTTGTAGTGAACTTGAATTGTGTGTTTAAAAGCTTTATAATCAATACACCTAACCTTGGATAGAAGTAAGTGGTCATTAACGAGCAAAAGATGATTGGCTTCACTACAAGAAAATTTAAATATAGCGACATCCAAATGCATCGCTAATGCATTGCTAAACACCCTATAGCGACGCAATTGCGGCGTCGCTACGATGGTCGTCGCAATCTCAATTTGTCGCAATTGCGTCGCTTAACAGTGACTCTCTGCGACGCAATAAATGCATCGCAATATATTGCGATACAATTAAATGCGTCGCAATATTGCGATGCAACATACATGCATCGCTAATTTTAAAAATAATTTTTAAAAATATTTGCAACGAAAAACCTCGTCGCAATTGAGTCGTTAATTATTTAATTTATTTTTTAAAAAAATTTAATTAGCGATGCATTAGCGACTTAAATTGCGTCACTAATATTTCTAAATTATTATTATTAAATATTGCGACGCATTTAGTTGCGTCGCAATATTTAATAATAATATATTTTAGATATATTAGCAATGCAATTTGAGTCGCTAATGCGTCGCTAATTAATTTTTTTTAAAATATTGCGACGCCAGGTCATTGCGTCATAATATTTAATAATAATATTTTAAAAATATTAGCGATGCAATTTCAGTCGCTAATGCGTCGCAAATTAATTTTTTTTAAAAAAAATAAAATATTAAAAATTAAAACGGTTAATACAATTTCGTTAATTTAAATATTGATCGAAACATTCTTCACTCATATTGATCCAAACAATAATCATTCAATTTTTAAAAATAATTATATATTAAAATTTTGAAGTTTTTATGTACAACATAAAAAAGAAAAAAAATACATCAAGAATCTGGCGATCACGTGGAGGCTGAAGACCTGCGACAAGCGGCTAACCATATCCGCAAATGATGCATCTCATCTCGCATGTCTGCAAGCTCCTGCTGATCCCGGCCTCGCATACGAATCCTCGAACTCCTGCCGAACCTCCTGACGAACCTGCCGAACCTCCTCCGCAATAGATCTCCGAATGTCGTCTAAACGCTCGGAGGAATATCACCAGAAATCGCGAGCTGGAGGCCTGATGGGAAAAATATGTAGAAGCTCTAGTGCCCAGACCATAGACCCTGCGGTCTCGCGGCTGGGCACCAACAGCCTCCAAAAACACACGTCGACTCTCCTCTGCTGAGAGTTCGACGGGCGTCTCCCCATCAGTAGAGTCGACCTGCGATGCCTGGGAGCGAAGCTCCTCGACTCGTGTCTTTGAATTATGAAATCAACAATAAATGAGTTAATAAATTTCTCTAAATAAAATTTTAGAAATTAAACAGATACTACATAAATCTAATTTCTTACCGCAACCTCCCGTGATCGCGTATCGACCCAGGAACCGTCCCTCCTGGTGTGTGTCGCCCTGAATAGACGAAACTCACCAGGATCTCCGCCCTCCTGCTCAGACTATAACAATAAAAAAATTGATATTAATACAAATATTTGTAAATAACTAAATTAGTAATTAAAATATTTATGTTTTCTTACCATACGCGTCTGTGCTCCTGAATCGAAATGGAGCCCGAAGTATGGCGGGAGAGACCCGTGCCAGGACCGCCCTTCTCAGATCGGCGGTTCGTGCTGGCTGATGCGGACCTCCTGCGCCAGCCATCGGACTGCCAGGCCTGCTGCCACTCGTGCCAAATACCCTCTGGCACATGCGCAGGACGCTGACCCGATGACCTCCAACGATGAAGCATGTCGGAGTATCGGCGTCCCGTCAGAGCCTCCCATGCTGCCCTAATGGCATCATGGCTGGCAGGATCCCACGTAAACTTTTTCTGCATTAAAATAAACAGTTAGTTTCTGAATTTATTAAGATTAAGAAATTTTATATCACTGATAAATTGTATTTAATAAGTTTACCTGAAACTCAGAAAAATAAAACTCCCTCGTGGCTGGAGATACGTGGCGCCAATCGTAGCCACTGGGATCTGCACGCCTCTGAAATACGGCGCTGATGTGGCTGGATACATGATGCTGCTCAATGAATCTGTTAAAAAAATGCATGTTTATAAGTAATTGACTTAAAAACATAAACAATATTTTTAATTAGTATATACTTACAGCCCTGAGCATCAAGTCGAAGTACGGTGCGGCCGATGGTGGAAGAACTCTCGGAGGTATGTGCCGATCGGCTGGATGGTAATACTGACTGCTAGAGAGATCGAAGGCTGTGCGATGCTGGAGATCCAAACTCTCCATCTCCGAAGCTCATGTGATCTGATGCAGCAGGGCTACGTCCCTGCTCACTCCGTCTGTCGTCGGTAGATCTACCTCTGCCCGTCATACTGAAAATACTAAAGATTCATGCAATTAAATTACGATTAATGATTGACTATGTAAAAATTTAACACTTATAAAAAAAGTTAAATTTAAAAAACCTCTATGTTTAATCGGTGTCATTTGTTTCGTGAAATGTTGGTTCAACATCCGATGCCGTATCGGACTGCGATTCAGTTTCATTATCATCGGAAGGAAACCGAACATTTGCATCCGCAATTTCTTGGACATCACCATTTGGATCTCTAAGTGATGTTTCAGGAGCCCTTGTGTCGTCCTCAATTGCATGCATTTCCATCTCATCCTCTTGAAATGCAGGGCACTCGGCTGATTGACTTGATGAACTCTCCTCTAATACGATTGTTGAACGTGGGACGATTTTAGAAACGGCCCACCAATCTCGCTTGTCGTTGCGCAAACTTGGATATCCGCAGTAAAAGACTTGCTGAGCTTGGGATGCAAGGATGAATGGGTCATATTTCTGCAATCTTCGTCGATGGTTCACTTCAACCAAATTGTAGTCGTTATGAACCCTTTTGCCCAGGAACTATCGGATCGAACCAATCACAACGAAACAATACGGTTCGTTTCATAGGCCAACCGGGATATTCAACTTCAACCACCTCTACTAACTTTCCATAATAATCCTGCATATTTGCTCCAACACTTTCTCCTTTACACACACGCCCCAGTTCTGCGTGCCTCTTGAAGCTGCTAATCGTTCAATCTGAAATTTGTACCCATTTACAAAATAGCCAGTAGAGGTTGTTACGGTCTTCAATGGCCATTGCGATAGACATTTAATGAAAATATTGTCGGTTGTGGACCATGGACCGTTTACCTATAAATTAATAAGCTATTCACATCCAATTCAAAAAATAAAAGCCATTATTGAAATTGATTGAGTGATACTACTCACAAATTCATAAAACCAGTAAGCAAACTCCGTTTCTAATTTCTGCCCAATTGCAACTTGACTGATGTCGGGATTCATCTGTCGTTGTCTATCACAAACATCCTTATGGGATGAAAGGATGAAAACTTATGTTAGCAATTAAATATTATGGTATATTATAATTTAAATTAAAGTTCAATTAAGCATTGAAGTATACACTTACTCAATATATGGATCGACTTCTCTACAGTTCATTAGGATGTAATAATGTGCTGCATTATACTCCATATCGCTAAGATTTCTTGACTTCTGCCCACCAAATGAACGGCCGATACCTTTAAAAATTGATATTCTACCGTCATTAGCTTCTCCTTCGTCCACACATACGTCATCGTTACGACCAAGATTTCGGCTCCTCGTGTGGACGTGACCCTCAAAGTAATGCGAGGCAAAAGCTGAAACTTCTTCGACCAAGTGTGCATTGCATATAGAACCTTCAACCCTTGCCTTATTACGCACATTATTTTTTAACTTCTTAAGATACCTATATGTAAAGTTGAACAAAAAATTAACCAATTTTCTCGCAATGAAATAATATTTGAAATGTCAACATATCTTAATGATGTATATATTTACCTCTCGAAAGGATACATCCAGCGATACTGCACGGGACCAGCTATGCTCGCTTCGTATGGCAAGTGAACCGGTAAATGCTCCATTGAGTCAAAAAAACTGGGAGGAAATATTCGCTCAAGCTTGCATAAAATAATTGGAATTTCCTCCTCAAGCCTTGCCATGGATGCAGAAGTAATGACTGCGGCAGATAACTCCTTGAAGAACAAGCTGAGCTCCGTAATTGCCTTCCAGACATGTTGCGGAAGCAACTCACGAAAAGCTATAGGTAATAACCGTTGCATGAAAACATGGCAGTCGTGACTCTTCATGCCGAACAACTTGAGCTTATGCATGTCCACACACCTACCGATATTTGAGGCATAACCATCTGGAAATTTTAACCCTCTAAGCCAGTTACATAAAACTTCTCGTGAATTTCTGTCAAGAGTGTAACATGCTTTAGGATAGGTCCCATCGGCACTCCTTCTCAAATCACCTCTTCTGCAGTACTGATTAAGTTCTTCTCTTGACTTTGCAGTATCTTTTGTTTTTCCCGGGATGTTTAGCACCGTGTTAAATATGTTATCAAAGAAATTTTTCTCGATATGCATAACATCCAAGTTGTGCCGGATGAGATTTGTGCTCCAATAAGGCAAATCCCAAAATATACTTCGCTTCTTCCAGTTATGTTCTTTACATATACGGCCATTTATTCTATCTGCATCTGGTTCCCATGCATACATCAACCCCAAATGCTCTATAGAATCAAATATATCCGTGCCGGACCTAACCGGTTCGGCAAATTTTGTGACTGCTTTGTTCTTCCGGAAGGCGATCAAGTTACGCCTGTAGGATGATTTGGGGGCAAGAACTTCCTATGGTTATCAAACCATGACTGCTTACCACTCTTCTGCAATGTAAATGCATCCGAATCATACATGCAATGAGGGCATGCCAGACGTCCAGCAGTGCTCCAACCAGACAACATTGCATATGCCGGAAAATCACTTATTGTCCACATCAAAGCAGCTCTCATGAGAAATTCTGTTTCATAGAAATGTCGTAGGCTACGACTCCTGTTTCCCACAACATTTTCAATTCGGCCACCAACGGTTGCAGAAACATCAATCTTTTCCTTTGGATTTGATGGTCCTGGAACCAAAACGGTTAAAAACATTGCAGTATCTTTCATGCACTTCCATGGAGGAAGGTTATATACAGTCAGTATCACAGGCCAACATGAATACTGTTGCCCCGCTTGACCAAATGGTTGGAAGCCATCGGTACAAAGACCTAATCTCACATTCCTTATATCTTCAGCGAAATCAGGATGATTTTCATTGAAATGCTTCCAAGCCTTTGAATCTGATGGATGCCGCATTTCATCCTCTTTAGATTCATGTTCGGCATGCCATCTCATATCAGCAGCTGTAGCCTCAGATCTGTATAATCTCTGCAGGCGTGGAGTAAGAGGAAAGTAATGCATCCTCTTGTAAGGAACACTTTTCCTCCTACTTGTACTAGCTCCCCCTTCACCGTTTTTGTACCTCGATTGCCCACAAATCTTACTAACCGGGAGTCCAAGCCCATGCAACAACTTTTTCGTTGAGTAAAAACTGTCTGCTACAACATTATCATTTGGCAAAATTTTCTTGATTAACCCAGCTACAGAATTGAACGCCTTTTCTGATAATCGATGTTCTGCCTTAATATTCAACAACCGAGCAGCCGTAGACAACTGGGAATGACCCTCACAACCAGGATACAATTCTTGATTTGCAGCATGCAACATATCATAAAATTATTGTGCATCTGGATTTGGTTCTTCCATAAATGTATTCTGATTGAATTCATTACCCGATGCATTCATCACCATTTCTTCATATGTGTTTAAATTCACAAATGGTTCATCTTCGGGAATTGACACTTGTTGGCTTGTAACAGCTACCGGAATTTCCTCTGGTTCACCATGACAGTACCAAAATATCGTAATCAGGAACAAACCCCTTTTTACACAAATGCACCTTAACAGTTTCAACATCTCTGTAGGCTTTATTCTGACACCTGTGGAAGTTGCATGGGCACCTAATCCTAGGCCTATCCATCCATTCAGGTTGGCTACATGCAAATGCGATAAATTCTTCCAATCCATTCAGAAAATCTGGATTAAGCAAGCCATCTTTTATCCTTGCATACATCCACGAGCGAGCCCCGCTCATTTTTGACCGACTTATACAATTTCTGGTATACCATTAAAGGAAACCACAATATAAAACTATATTAGCATTAGTACATATATAACTAAATTATTTCCTTTACTCAACTAAGGTAAATAACAACTACTTAAATCATTTATAAATAAACAAATTTTTGTTTACACAACTAAGGTCCCTACCCTGCAAGGCCGGGCCACGGCTACGATCCTTGCCACGTGCTAGCAAGGACCGAGGCACAGGTTCATGCCAGGCATAATGCTAGGGATTGGGTTCGACCCTTGCCATGTGCTAGCAATCTTTGCCATGTGCTAGCAATGACCGATCTCCGACCGTCGCAATCGATCCGATCGGCGACGATCCGACAGTTGCGATCGATCCAAGCCCTAATCCCGATTGACGGCGATCGATCTCGGGCCGTTGCGATTGCTTTGATCGGCAACGATCCGATGGTTGCGATCGATCCAAGCCGTGATCCCGATCGGCGACGATCGATCTCGGACTGTTGCGATCGATCCGATCGGCTATGATCAGACGGTTGTGATTGATCCAAGCCATGATCCCGGTCGGCGACGATCGATCTTGGACCATTGCGATCGATCCGATCGACGATGATCCGACGGTTGCGATCGATCCAAGCCGCGATCCTGATCGGCAATGATCGATCTCGGACTATCGCGATCGATCCGATCAGCGATGATCCGACGGTTGTGATCGATTCAAGCCGTGATCCCAATCGGCAATGATCGATCTCGGACCATCACGATCAATCCAATCGGAGACGATCCAACGGTTGCGATCGATCCAAGCCGTGATCCCGATCAGCGACGATCGATCTCGGACCGTTGCGATCGATCCGATCGGCTAGGATCCGACGGTTGCGATCGATCCAAGCCTTGATCCCGGTCGACGACGATCGATCTTGGACCGTTGCGATCGGTCCGATCGGCGACAATCCGACGGTTGCGATCGATCCAAGCCCTAATCCCGATTGGCGACGACTGATCTCCTACTGTTGTGATCGATCTGATCGGCGACGATCCGACGGTTGCGATCGATCTAAGCCCAGATCCTGATCGGCGATGACCGATCTCGGGCCATTGCGATCAGTCCGATCGGCAACGATCCGATGGTTGCGATCGATCCAAGCCCTGATCCCGATCGACGATGACCGATCTCTGACAGTCGCGATCGATCCGATTGGTGATGATTCGACGGTTGCGATCGATCCAAGCCCTGATCTCGATCAGCGATGACCGATCTCGAGCCATTGCGATCGGTCTGATCAGCAACGATCCGACGGTTGCGATCGATCCAAGCCATGATCCCGGTCGGCGACGACCGATCTCGGACTGTTACGATCGATCCGATCGGCGATGATCTGACGGTTTTGATCGATCCAAGCCATGATCCCGATCGGCGATGATAGATCTCGGACCATCGCGATCAATCCGATCAACGACGATCCGACGGTTGCGATCGATCAAAGCCCTGATCCCGATCGGCGACGACCGATCTTGGGCCATTGCGATCGGTCCGATCGGCGACGATCTGACGGTTACGATCGATCCAAGCCCTGATCCCGATCGACGATGACCGATCTCCGACCATCGCGATCGATCCGATCGGCGATGATCCGATGGTTGCGATCGATACAAGCCCTGATCCCGATCGGCGACGACCGATCTCGGGCCGTTGCGATCGGTCCGGTCGGCAATGATCCGACGGTTGCGATCGATCCAAGCCATGATCTCGATCGGCGACGACCGATCTCGGACCTTAGCGATCGATCCGATCGGCGACGATCCGATGGTTGCGATCGATCCAAGCTGTGATCCCGATCGGCGATGATCGATCTCGGACCATCGCGATCGATCCGATCGGCAAAGATCCGACGATTGCGATCGATCCAAGCTCTGATCCCGATCATCGATGATCGATCTTGGGCCGTTGCGATCGATCCGATCGGCGACGATCTGACGGTTGCGATCGATCCAAGCCCTGATCCTGATCGGTGACGATCGATCTTGGGCCGTTGCGATTGATCCGATCAAAAATGATCTGACGGTTGTGATCGATCTAAGCCCTGATTCCGATCGGCGACGACCGATCTCCGACCGATGCGATCGATCCGATCGGCGATGATCCGATGATTATGATCGATCCAAGCCGTGATCCCGATTAGCGACGATCGATCTTGGACCGTCGTGATCGATCCAATCGGCGACGATCTGATGGTTGCGATAGATCCAAGCCCTGATCCCGATCAGCGATGACCGATCTCGGACCGTTGCGATCGGTTTGATCAGCGACGATCCGACGGTTGCGATCGATCCAAGCCGTGATCCCGATCGGTGATGATCGATCTCGGCCCGTCGCGATCGATCCAATCGGCGACGATCTGACGGTTGCGATCGATCCAAGCCATGATCCCGATCAGCGATGATCGATCTCGGACCGTCGCAATCGATCTGATCGGCAACGATCCGACGGTTGCGATAGATCCAAGCCATGATCCCGATCGGCGACTATCGATCTTGGACCATTGCGATCGGTTCGATTGGCGACGATCTGACGGTTGCGATCGATCCAAGCCCTAATCCTGATCGACGACGATCGATCTCGGGCCATTGCGATCGCTCCGATCGGCAACGATCCGACGGTTGCGATCGATCCAAGCCGTGATCCCGATCGGCGACGATCGATCTCGGACCGTTGCGATCGATCCGATCAGGTATGATCCAACGGTTGCGATCGATCCAAGCCATAATCCAGATCAGCGATGACCGATCTCGGACCGTCGCGATCGGTCCGATCGGTGACGATCTGGCGGTTGCGATCGATCCAAGCCATTATCCCGATCGGCGACGATCGATCTCGGACTGTTGCGATCAGTCTGATCGGCGACGATCCGACGGTTGCGATCGATCCAAGCCGTGATCCCGATCGGCGACGATCGATCCGATGCATGTACCAAAATTAATTTTTTTAAAATAATTGCGACGCATTTCATTGCATCGCAATATTTTATTTTTAATTTTTTTATATTTTAATTATATTTTATAATTTTTTTTAAAAAAACATTACGATGCATTATTTGCATCGCTAAATTAAAAATTAATTTTTTAATTTTCTAATTTATTGCATCGCTAATGCGTCACTACTTAACATAATTAATTTTTTTAAATATTGCGACGCCATCAAATGCGTCGCAATATTTTTATTTCATAATTACTTTAGTTTTTTATAAAATTTAATTTTTTAAAATATTACGACGTAATACTTGCGTCGCTAAATAAAAAATTATTTTTATTAATTTTCTATTTTATTGCATCGCTATTGCGTCGCTATTTAACATAATTAATTTTTTAAAAACATTGTGACGCACTGAATTGCGTCGCAATATTTTTATTTCATAATTATATTTTATAAAAATTAATTTAATTTAAAATAATTGCGATGCAATACTTGCGTCGCTAAATTAAAAATTATATTTTTTTAATTTTTTGGTTTATTGCGTCGCTATTTAACATAATTAATTTTTTTGAAAACATTGCGACGCATTTGGTTGCGTCGCAATATTTTTATTTCATAATTATATTTATAAAATTTAATTTTAAAAATATTGCGACGCATTATTTGCGTCGCTAAATTAAAAAATTAATTTTTTTGATTATCTGATTTATTGAGTCGCTAATGCGTCGCTAATTGAGTCGCAATTTTTTTGTTGTCGCGGAGGCGTCGCAATTTGGTCGCAATTTAGCGACGCAAGAATGCATCGCTAAATTTGCGTCGCTATTTCAGTATTTTCTTATAGTGCTTGTAGACTAGTCCTAGTAAGCTAATATCCCATAATCTAGCTACAAAACATCACATTTTAGATCCCTTAGGTTATCATCTCAATATATAAGATGAAGAGATATAAGAAGAGAAGGCATCCTTCGCATAGACCCATAAATGACATGAAAAAAATTAGTGAGGGAACTATTGAGTAGGATTGAAAATTTAGGAGAGTTGAAGTCATCGATTATCCAATCTATCATTCTAACAAAGAAGTTGATACGATGGAGTACCACAATTAAATAGCCCTAATCAACTCTGGCATAAGCCTATTCCATGTTAAGCTTTACAACGATAAGAAGTTCATTGTTTGATGTTTTCTACAAGGGGTGAAAAACTTCTTATGCCAAAAGAATACTCCTACGGTGAACATATGCCATTTGTTTTAGCGAAATTAGCTTTTATATAATGCTATAAATTTTATTGGTGATAGTCTTGGCTACTATTTTATAAATCATATTATATAAGTTGATTAGGTGATAATAATTTGGAGCTATGGAATTTTGACATTTAGGAATCAATGGGACGAAGGTGACTTTCTATGCTTTCTATATCATTTTTTGTTAAAAATAATGCTTGACTGCAAGACAAACATCTCTACCAATTATGTTCCAATATTACTCATAGAAATAAAATAAAATATCATTTAATACCGAAGCTTTATCTGAAAGCATGGAATTTAAGTAGGGGTGCAACTTGGGCCGGGTTCGGTGAAAGCATGGAATTTAAGTAGGGGTGCAACTTGGGCCGGGTTCAATCCGAACCCGGCCCGCGGAACCTGATTTGCAGCAGTACTCAAACTCTAGTTTGCCTAACCCGAACCCGAAGGATCCGGGTTGAACCCGGACCGATTTGCAACTTGGACCGGGTTAGGGTTGCAGTCAACCCGAACCCGAGAAAATTCGAACCCGCAAAGCCACAAGCAGCAGGCCCACTGGTGTTGTGGAAGTGATGATTTAGCCTTGTTTGTTAGGTTTAAAGCATGAAGAGCTGACAATAGTTTTGTGAAAGTGATGATTCTTGGTATGAACATTTCACTAGAACCTTCATTACCTTTTAAAATGAGCAATATACCTTTAACCATTGCATTTTATCATGTAATGTTGGTGGGCCAAACTAGTATCTTTATTTTTTTAAATTATCTTCTTTGAGACATTTGTAACTTCTAATATGAAGTTTGCCAAAATTTTATGAAAGCATCTGAGAAGAGGTGATGAGCAGAAAACTAAAACATCTGGGAAAGGGGTGATGAGTAAAAAATCAGAAAGCTTTGGATGGCGAATGCAGTCTCGCTACTTGAAAAAGATTTCTCATACCAGACTTATGTGGTCTTCTAACTGGCTCTTTATATCATCTCAATATTTCTACTTTCGAAGGATAAAGGTGACTTCATTAATGCATATAGTGGCTATTGAAATGTTATGCAACATTTGGATTACTTTGGATATGTTTTGGTTTAAGAATGAACTTTTTTTTTTGTTTAGTCTTATGTAAAAGATGTATATTTTTAAACATGTTATTTGAAATGTGAAGCTTGTTTGTTTCAAACTTTAGCTTGTTTGTACAATGCAAAGCTTATTTGTACAATGTTAAGCTTGTTTGTTTCAATTATCATATTTTTTTTTTTTTTCTATCAACCCGAATTCTAACCCGAAACTCAACCCGAACCCGATTTTTAAAAATAGGGTTAGGGTTGAGGTTTTACAAATAGGGTTAGGGTTAGGGTTAGGGTTGACATTTTACAAATAGGGTTAGAGTTAGGGTTCAAGGAAACCCGAGTTTCATGAGCCCGAGTTGCACCCCTAAATTTAAGGCCGTCTAGATCTCCTTGCTTGTTACGGCTAACTCTATAATCTTCTTATTCTTTTCAGTTATTCTATTAGTAATGTTTGGTATTTTAGGAGGATCATAATTTACTAATCAAGCCCATCAACTTTTAAAATATTCTAAAAATGTTGCTTTAATTTTTTCGTCAGATTCAACCATAACATCATTGCTATTTAGAGACCCAATGATTTCATTCTTTCTAATTACGGTAGAATTACGAAAGAATTTAATATTTTGATCATCTAATTACAACATTAGTACCATTGTAGGCTACAACCAATATATATATTTATATGATGAATAATTATTATATAAAAAATATCATAGAAGCATTACTTTTTTTTTTTTTTTTGGTACAAACGGACGATTACACAACTCTAGTACAATTCGAGTCCGATAGATCAAAGTATAAAATTTACAGGTAGACGGAAGAGAAGTTCAAATATTACATAGCAGGGAATTGCTTAAAAATATTAATAAATGCAATGCTCTTTAGTCCTTTGTTTCGCATTGGACGATCTTCTAAGCATTTTGCTAACAGAAACTTAAGAAAAAATGAATTTGAAGCAAAACATAAAATTGTACTTTATTCAATAAAAGGTTTTTCTAATATTTGAAACCAAGTTCGGTTACTCGGCCGCCCTTTGCGTCCGAAGGAGATAATTCGTTGCCGACCAGAGAGATATTAGAGCGGGCTGATCTGCTGCCAAGAACTCGAAGGCACCCCCCAACCGCAGCATCTTTTCCAAATGCTCCCTTTGGCTTTAGCAAAATGACCCCTTGGCACCAGATTTGATGTTTGGCCCTCGATCGATCCCTGATATTAATTTAGGACTTCGGCCGGATAACACGCCTTATTCACAGCTCTGCTCGTACGGACATTGCTCCAAGCCCGAAGCAGAAGCAGAGAAGAGTCGATGCTATGGCCATCATCACCCTATTAAGTATTAATTCACCTCCGAAGCAGATTTAGTTCTTTTAGCTCTAATCGAGGAAGGTGAGCAACCTGTGAGCTTGCAACCAGCATCTTGGTAGAGGTCCAGTTCCATGGTCCTCCGTCCCATGAATCTTGAGTTCCCATCTCCCAAATCGATCCTTTGCGATGGCTTCAAGCCTGTGAAGAAAAAGGATATGGGCTGTGGACTGGATGTGCCGCAGACCACCTTACCCTTGTCCTTCGACTCCGCCTTCTCGTCGGTAGGAATGGGAGGATCGGAATTGTATCAGAAACCCTAGCTTCTGGTCCTGAACAGTAGTCCACCCAATTTGGTTTACCTAACTGCTATCTTGGCCCGATTGAGTCCAACCCGGGCTTTACTGGCCTATCTCTTCCTTGCGGTTCGGTTGCTTCCTTGCGTTCGGACTTCAGTTTAATTTGGGATGTACTTTGATCGGATTACCCTTCACGGATAGATCCCTTCGCTCCCAATAGTTCAACTTCTATAACAGATTAGGAATTGTCACATTCAACGTCCTTCGTTTCATCAAGGATGGGAAATCTAGATCTTTGAATGCAAGATTACTGATAATTTAAATGGAATTCATAAAAAAAAACTATGTTATATTTTAAATTACAATTTATGTTGTAATGATAATTTGAAGTAACGAGGTAATGCAGATTAGGTGGTGTAATATGATAATTTTTTTTTTGATAAAATTGCTGAAGTTTTTTTTTTTTTTTTTTTCTTTATCAACCTCGCTGGAACCTCCATATCGAAAGTCCCGAACTATATTCTCTTTTATTGCCGAGTCAGATCATGAATTTTTGCCACTCAGCAGCCTTATGACCATCTTGAATGGTCTCTAACATCCTCACCGATCGCTTCGAATATCATTTATAAATATAATTTCTTTTAAACATTATCATTTATAAATATAATTTTTTTAAATTAAATATATATTAATATATAACTTTTTAATAAATTTAATTTAGGAGTATTTTAAAAATTTAATATTATATGACTGATAATTTATTTATCATACCAAATACAATAATCAATATTACTATAGCATTATCTGTATATACTATATTACTATAGCATTATCTGTGTATACTAAACACAATAATCAACATTACTGATAATCTATAATCTATCGAGTGGTAATCTATCTTATAGGCAATCTACATTATCATTCAGGATTATATAGTGATGCACCAAATGTAACCTTATTGTTGTCCGGATTGTGTAGAATGAAATCAAAAGTTTGAACTCTACAATCATTAATTACTTTTGCGGCTTGCTAGTAATCAAATTATTATGGTTTTGAAAGTTGGATTGGACTGGCCAATAGAATCAGTCTAATCGGAATCGATCATCAATCCGATTTGATTTTATTATTAAAGTTAACTTTTATATCATTTGGTGAAAATCAAAAAATCCATTGAACCGATTGGATTCCGAAGAACCGGTTCAACCTCAATTTTTAGACTTTTAGTTTTGATAAATAAAATTAGGATTAGATTTTTAATTTTTTGATTTTTTTAAGATTTTTTATGTTAATGGTTGATGGAAATAAAATGAGTGACAATGATTTGAATAAAAGGATTGGCTATCACCTTCTTCAAAAATTAGATGATAATGTTAAACTTTTTATTAAATATTTTTTAATATTTTTAATTATTGATATATTATTTTGTGAACAATTGAATGTTTAGTATGTTGGTTTATAAAATATTAAATTATTTTTATATTATTATTTTTATTATCTTGTATTTTTGTTGAATATTATAACCTTTTAAGGATCATTTTGCATTATACTTATTCTAGTTAAATATTATTATTATTTTTAAATTAATCTTATTAGTTTTATTGATTTAAATTATAAAATTTAAATAAAAAATTATGTTATATAAATTTTTTTGAACAGATATATAATTTTAAAAATATTTTTTATAATTTAATATTTATATTTTATTATTTATATTATTAAATTAAAATTTAATTATAATATTATTTGATTCGATCAAATTGATTTATTTGATTAAACTAATTAACGCATGATCCAAAAGGCATGACGCTTTATTGTTCGGCTCAATTTTCAAAACATTGGTTTGAGTTCAATTAGATGTTTCCTACCTTTATCTTCTCAAGCACGATGCGATCAGTCATGGTCTAATCCTCATGCTTCTGGAAGATGTTGAGACAGTATTTTCTCACATGAGTCCACTGATTTATGATGAACATTCACTGATTCCCGATAGTTAAAACTTTTTTTTGTTACAAGCAGGCGATCATATCAGTCTGGCATGACTCAGACCCGAGAGGTCAGAATACATGATTTGCTGTAAAATAAGAGGGCAAGGATCACCCACATTTCATTCCCATGGGCCAGGGTGTCGAGCTGCAACATTAGCGACCCAATCAGCCGCAGCATTGGCTTCCTTATAAACATGGCGAATCAAAAGCTTAGCTGTAGTATGAAGAGAATCCCAAATAGCATGGAGCAAGGGGTTGGTGGAATGAAGATCCCCATCCCGACGAATCCAGTGAACAACCGTGAGAGAATCTCTCTCAATAATCAATCTGCTAGAAGCCAAATGATGAACCACATAATTAATACCAGCCCATGCAGCTTGAAGCTCCACCATAGGGACTGATATATCAAGGGAGTCATGGCCATCGGCTGCAAGAAGCTCACCGTCAGACCCCCTAATAACACAACCGGACTCGGTAATACGATCCGAGACAGAACCATCAAAGTTTACTTTGACATAACCCAAGGGTGGGGGTTCCCAAAATACATAAACCATAGAACGGTGCATTGTCGAAGCAGCAGGGGAATCCCAGATACCGGGTCGAACAGAGTGAACAGCAAAAATAGAACGGCCATACTCCTGGGCAAGAAGGGTAGCCATTCTGATGATCGCCTGGGGTGGAGCAACCTCCTCAGCGAAAACCATTTGGTTCCTAGAAAGCCAAAGATGATAAGCTAGATAAGCTGAAACAGCACCCTGAGAGCCCCGTCCGCTCTGTGCAGCTAATCGAATGGCGTGCAAAAAAGAAAGCCGGATGGGCCCCGCCATAGTCAACCACGGGGTAAACTGCATCTGTTGCCAGATCCACCTCGCACGAGAGCAAGTAAAGATGACATGATCAACCGACTCATCCTCGAGCCCGCATATTGGGCAGAGAGGCAAAATGGGGAGACCACGGCCTGCCAGCAGAGCACAGGTAGGAAGGCGATCCCACTAAAGCTTCCACAAGAAGAGCCGAATCCTGGGGTGGATGGGTAACTGCCAGATCCAAGCCACATCACCTAACCCCAAAATCCGAGTACGAAAGCAGTCAACCAGATCCCTAGTAGGAGCACGAGATAGGCAGGAGCGCTGCCAAAGTCTGGTATCCGAGTCAGCTGAGGGAGCCAGGGGAATGACGAGAATCCTCTGCGCAAGCTCAGTCCCAAAGAGTTGAGAGACAATGGAAACATTCCAAACATTTCTGTCATGACAGATCAAAGAAGACACTGGCATAGAGGGGTCAACAGCAGTACTAAGAAAGGTCGGCCAGCGAGATAGAGGAATGACATCTATCCAACTATCCTGAGTGACATCAACAGATATCCCGTCCCCAATCATCCAATGAATATCGGCCATAATAGAAGGGGCAGCCTGACAGATCGCCCGTCATAACAGAGAACACCCACGGGGAATACGGGATATCGAATTAGGAGACTATACACTATATCTACCTCTCATAACAGTACTCCAAAAGCAGTGAGGATCCAACAGAAATCTAGAAGCATGCCTAGCGAGCAGAGCCTCTCGGCGAAGGACTAAAGATTGAATCCCCAGCCCACCCTCTCGAATAGGCAGACAAACAATATCCTATGTAGGCATGGGCACTAGGCCGTGCCGTGCCAGGCACGGCCCAGGCCCGTCGTGCCAGAAAAATTACCGTGTCGTGCCTGGCACGGCCCATTAACAAATGGGCCGTGCCAGGCACGGCCCACTAAAAAAAAATTCAAATTCGGCACGGCCCGTCACGGGCCGTGCCTGGCACGGCCTAGCAGGGCCGTTGCTGGGTCGTGCCAAAACGGCCCTTCTGGGCCGTTTTGTGGGCCGTGCCATGGCACGGCCCAGAAGGGCCATTTTGGCACGGCCCAGCAACGGCCCTGCTGGGCCGTTTTGGCACGGCCCAGCAACGGCTCTGCTGGGCCGTGCCAGAACGGCCTTGCTGGGCCGTGCCAGAACGGCTTTGCTGGGCCATTTTATAGGCCGTGCCAAGGGCCATGCCATGGCACGGCTGGTGCCAGGAGCACACTGTGCACCTAGGCACCAGCCAGCTGATCGAAGCCATGATCTTGATCGGCGATGATGGATCCAACGATTGCGATCGATCTGATCGGCGATGATCCGACGATTGCGATCGATCCAAGCTATGATCCCGATCGATGATGATCGATTAGATCGTTGCGATCAATCCGATCGGAGATGATCCGACGGTTGCGATCGATCCAAGCCATGATCCCTATCAGGAATGATCGATCCGATGGTTGCAATCCATCCAATCGGAGATGATCCGACAGTTGCGATCGATTCAAGCCATGATCCCGATCGGCGATGATCAATCCAACAGTTGCGATCCATCCGATCGGAGACGATCTGATGGTTGCGATTGATATAAGCCATGATCCCGATCGATAATGATCGATCGGACTGTTGCGATCAATCCGATCGGAGACGATCCGATGTCTGCGATCGATCCAAGCCATGATCATAATCGGCGATGATCAATCCGACGGTTGCGATCCATCTGATCGGAGATGATCCGACGTCTGCGATCGATCCAAGCCATGATCCCGATCGGCGATGATCAATCCGACGGTTGCGATCCATCCGATCGAAGATGATTCGATGTCTGGATCGATCCAAGCTATGATCCCGGTCGGCGATGATCAATCTGACGGTTGCAATCAATCCGATCGGAGACGATCCGACGGTTGCGATCGATCCAAGCCATGATCTCGATCAGTGATGATCAATCCAACAGTTGCGATCCATCCGATCGAAGATGATCCGATGGTTGCGACCGATCCAAGCCATGATCCCGATCGACAATGATCGATCGGACTATTGCGATCCATCTGATCAGAGATGATCCAACGTCTGCGATCGACCAAGCCATGATCCCAATCAGGGATGATCGATCCGACGGTTGCGATCGATCCGATCGGAAATGATCCGACGGTTGCGATCGATCCATGCCATGATCCTGATCGGCGATGATCGATCCGACGGTTGTGATCCGTTCGATCGGCGACGATCGGACGGTTGCAATCAATCCAAGCCATGATACCGATCGACGATGATCGATCTGATCAGAGATGATCCGACGGTTGCGATCGATCTATGCCATGATCCTGATCTGCTATTATCAATCGAACGGTTGCGATCTATCCAATCGGAGACGATCCGATGATTACGATCGATCCAAGCTATGATCCCGATCAGCGATGATCGATCAGACCATTATGATCAATCCGATCGAAAATGATCCGACGTCTTCGATCAATCCAAGCCATGATCCCAATCGACGATGATCAATCCGACGGTTGTGATCGATCCAAGCCATGATCCCGATCGATGATGATCGATCCGACGGTTGCGATCAATCCAAGCCATGATCCCGATCGGTGATGATCGATCCGACGATTGCGATCAATCCAAGCCATGATCCCGATTGGTGATGATCGATCGAACCGTTGCGATCGATCCGATCGGAGACGATCCGACGGTTGCGATCGATTCAAGCCATGATCCCGATCGGGGATGATCAATCCAACGGTTGCGATCTATCCCATCGAAGATGATCCGACAGTTGCGATCGATCCAAGCCATGATTTCGATCGGCGATGATCGATCCGACGGTTGCGATCCATCCGATCGGCGATGATCCGATGGTTGCGATCTTTCTATTTTTTTCTTCTTACTTATTGTATTATGTTCTAGAGGTCAGGCCTAGCCCCCCTCCCTTCTGTACCATTTTAATTTTAAATTAATAAACTGGTAGGGGTCTGTGCCAAACCCCCCACCATTATGATGGCTTTATATTAATAAAATTTCTTTATTCCTAATAATTTTTTAATTTATCAAAAAAATATATTTTTTATAAATTTTTTTATTTGAGCTGTTCATGGGCCAGGCCCTAGGTGGGTCGTGCCTGGCACGGCCCAGGCCCACCTGGGCCGTGCCTGGCATGGCCCACCTGGGCCAGCACGGCCCAAGCCCACCTGGGCCGTGCCTGGCATGGCCCACCTGGGCCGGCACGGCACGACGGGTCGGCCCAGGCCCATCATGGGCCGTGCCGTGCTGGGCCAACAGAAAAAATTTTCTGAGCCCGGCACGGCCCGGTAAAGTGGGCCGTGCCGGCACGGCCCGGTACTGTAGCAGTGTCGGGCCATGCCTGGCACAGCCCATCAGGGCCTGGGCCGTGCCGTGCCATGGGTGGCACGGCCCAGTGCCCACCTCTAATCCTATGAGAGGAGATGAAGACCATGGCCTCCCTGTCTCGAGCTCCAGAGAAAATCCCAAAATCATCTCTCAATTCGGCGAAGGTAAGTAGCCAGAATCAGGGTGTTAGATAACAAATAAAGGGGAAGCGAGGTAAGGATGGACCGAATCAACATAATCTGTCCCATCATCGAGAGGCTGAAGACCTGCCACCTACCCAAACGATCAGAAATCCGACGATCAAGATCCCCAAAATCACTCTGCCGGGGATGACGCCCCGAAATAGGGACTCCAAGGTAGGATAGACGGTCAGAGTGGGAGAAGATCTCTAGCACCTGGGAGATCGCAGTCCGACGATGAGGGGAGATCGACGGGCTAAAACATAGGACAGATTTCTGCAGATTAACCCGCTGACCGGAGGCTTGACAATAAGCTTGAAGGATAGCAGAGCAGACCACCGCATTCTGAGTTGAAGCTGAGATAAGAAGAACGCAGTTGTCTGCAAAGAGCAGGTGAGAAAGAGGAGGGCCGAGGAGCCCAGGCATATAAGGCTGCAACATAGACGCACCGACAGCCTGAGCAATAGTGCGAGATAGATCATCAGCACAGAGAATGAATAGGAAAGGGGAAAGAGGGAAACCCTAACGGAGTCCCCCAGCATATGGGAAATAATCCGATGGACTACCATTGATGAGAATAGAAAAGGTAGGCCCCTGCACGCATGCCATAACCCATTCAATAAATAGATCAACAAAGCAAAACTCCCGAAGGGTCTACCGAAGAAAAGTCCAGCTGATCCTATCATAGGCTCTCTCCATGTTCAGCTGAACGACCATAAGAGCCCTTCTTCCAGTAGCCTGATGAAGGTCATGCATAAATTCCTAGGCAATGAGAGCATTATCAGTGATGCTACGACCATGGATGAAAGCCCCCTATTCCAGAGATATGAGGCAGGGGATCACTCCCTGCATCCGAGTGACCAAAAGGCAAGCACAGACTTTGTATAGGGTGGTACACAGACTGATAGGCCGATAATGCTGGGGAAGTGAAGCCGTCGACCACTTAGGAATAAGAGAGACAAAAGTACGCTGCCAATCAGGAGGAAGAGCTCTGGCTGAAAAAACGGTCTGAATGGCCATAACAACATCCGGTCCGACAATATCCCAATAATAACGGAAGAAGAAGGGTGGAAACCCATCAGGACCAGGGGCCTTATCAGGGCCCAAAACCCAAACAGCATATCGAATCTCCTCTGCCGAGACCTCCCTTAACAGCATGGCATTATCATCCTTAGAAACCCGGGCAGCTAGGTGAACAGGGGAAATGGGGAAACCACTGGCAGACACCTCCGACCATCGGGACTGGAAGTAACTGACAATCTGCTACTGAATGGTCTCATCATCCTCTACAATATGACCATTCTCATCACTGATATATCGGATCTGGTTGGCAGCTGATGAGGACATCAGTTCAGACCAGAGTTCGGGTCAGTCGAACCAGTCCTTCAATGTTCCTGTACTAGCAACCCAGAGTCAGCAGGCCACATCAGGAAAGACCACACCAGATAATCTACAAAGGTCCAAGAGGTTGCAGAACAAACGTGCTTGAAATTTTATGTGTCAGACTGGGCCCAAACTTGGCTGGTCACATGGAAACGGACTGCTGATTCAAAGTCATAGCCGTTGGCCATGAGCTGCTGTGGATTTTGGCCATCCGGGCTCGTCTGATAGGAGTTTTGGGCCTATTTTCGTTTTTAATGGCATAGTTGTAATTTTTCTAAACTTATGATGTTAGGGTTTTCTCTCTTATTTAAGTTGGTTTTGGGCGCCGTCAGAGGCAGAGAAGAAAGACGCTGTTTTAGATTTCCTTTTTTTTCCTCTTGAATAAAGATGAATGTTTTCTTTTATTTTCTGATTCAAAACAATTGAATTGAAAATTCAATTGCTCTTCCTTTAAATTTTGGATTGAGAGTGATCAAAATTCAAAATTTTCCCCTTTTCTTGTCAAGATTCGAACCAAACCTGGACGAATTCTTTTCTCGCAGATTAGATCGTTCTTGAGTTGCAGGCGTTTTGAATATCGCCCTGCATCAACTTGGTATCAGAGCCTTGATCCATTCCTTCCATTACCGCCTTGATCCATTCCTTCCATTACCATCTTGATCCATTCCTTCCAAACCCAAATATCAACCCTAACCGAAATTTGATCCAATGGAGCAGAAGAACAATGATCAATCCCTGAGAGACGCCGTGAGAGATGCTATGCAAGACGCCATGCGAGACCAGCACCAGGTGATGCAACAGATGATGCAAACCATGCAGGCGATGATGGCGCGGCTGGAGGTGCAGAATCGTGCCCAACCCCTTCGCGTGGAGGAGCGTGATGAAATTGATGAAGGTAGGGAGAGGGGTTTCGAAAATCTGGAGGCACCACCAATTCGAAGAGGGCAACAGAGGCCTGATGTTGGACTTCCAAGGTATGTCGATCAACCTCCCTATTTCGAAAATCAGAATCGGTGGGAAGCAGGCTTCAGGGTCGAAATTCCAGAGTTTAAAGGAGGAATTAACCCAGACGAGTATGTAGATTGGACCCTTCAGGTCGATGATGTTTTTCGTCTGAAGGAGGTGCCCTTAGACAAGCAGGTACCGCTTGTCACAATTCGATTCAGAGATAGGGCTGCTGCTTGGTGGCATGCGCAGCACTATCGTAGATATATGGATGGGAGACCTCCATTAGCGTCATGGGCAGCGCTAAAGCAGGAGATGAACAGGGAGTTTTTGCCTCCGAACCATGAGCAGATTTTGTATTCGAAGTTGCATGGTTTGACGCAAGGTAGTCGGAGCGTCGAGGAGTACACAACTGAATTTTATCGATTGGTTGCACGAAATCGGTTGATTGAGGCTGAACCGAGATTGATAGCCATGTATCTTCATGGCTTGCGGCTGCCAATCCAAGATGCACTGGCTGTGCATCGAATTGATAGCGTAGGAGATGCGCATATGAGGGCTCAGGCAGTGGAAAAGAGCTTGATGAGAAACAGGGGGTTTCAGAGCAGAGGGGGTTTTACTACGGGCCAGAGTTCAGGGCAGAATTCAGGGGGCAAATTTATGCCTCCAGTAGCGAGGCCGCAGGCATCAGTACCTCCAAGACCAACAGGGTCGAGTGGAACCTCAGGTTCTCAGGCGAGAGTGGGCAGCAACAGGGCTAACATTCGGTGCCATCGGTGCCAGAATTTGGGGCACTATGCCAATGAATGCCCCAAGGCGCGAGCTCAGTTGTATATGGAGGATTATATGGAGGACGAAAATGGAGGAGAGTTCCCTGAGGATGAGGAATTTAATGATGAGCTGTGTGTTATTGATCCGGACCATATTCAAGGGGAGAGCTTGGTGATACGAAGAATGTGTCTGGCGCCGAGATCAGATGAGGATTGGCGTCGGCACGACATCTTCACAACGAAATGTTTTGTGGCTGGCAAAACATGTCGTGTTATCATAGACTCGGCAGTTGGGAGAATGTGATAGCAGAGGAGGCTGTGAAGAAGCTGGGGTTGCAGACAGACCCTCACCCACATCCATATAAGCTCGGTTGGGTGAACCGAAATGCAGACATTCAGGTCAGCCGAAGGTGTAAGTTGTCACTGTGTTTTGGTCCTCATTTCGAGACAACTATTGAGGCGGATGTTGTTCCAATGGATGCTACTCACATCATACTGGGGCGTCCGTGGCAGTTTGATAACAGGGCAGTATACAACGGGTACACCCACAGTTATATGCTGCGTCCAGATGGGAGGAAAGTTATTTTGAAGCCGCTTCAGGAAGTGAGTTTACAAGCACAGAATTTGTTTACCAAGCACAGAATTCGATGCGAGTTTGGATGGAGAGGATGTTTGTTTTGCTTTGGTGAGCAAGTCAGGAGACTTCGGCGTGGAAGAGGAGCAAAGGCCAAATATGATTCCTGAGGAGTTGGTGTCTATCTTGGAGGAATTCCGAGATGTTGTATCAAAGGAGCTACCGGCCGGATTACCACCTCTCCGAGATATTCAGCACGGCATTGACCTTATTCCGGGCTCAGTGTTGCCGAATAAGGCTCATTATCGGATGACACCGCAGCAGCATGAGGAATTGAGGAGGCAGGTCCAAGAACTTTTGGACAAGGGGTTCGTACGGGAGAGCATTAGCCCGTGCGCGGTGCCAGCCCTTTTGGTACCGAAGAAGGATGGTACGTGGCGCATGTGTGTCGACAGCCGCGCGGTTAACAAAATTACTGTGAAGTACAGGTTCCCGATACCGAGGTTGGACGACATGCTTGATCAGTTGAGTGGTGCTAAGGTCTTCACGAAGATTGATTTGAAGAGTGGGTACCATCAGATAAGGATGAAGCCTGGAGACGAATGGAAGACAGCCTTCAAGACTAAGGAAGGGCTGTATGAATGGTTGGTAATGCCATTCGGGTTGTCCAACGCGCCGAGCACGTTCATGCGCGTAATGAACCAGGTTTTACGTCCATTTCTTAGCTCATTTGTGGTTGTCTACTTTGATGATATTTTGATATACAGCAGGACAGCCGAAGAGCATGTGGGCCATGTGGCACAGGTTTTGTCAGTGTTACGTGAGAACCAGTTAGTTGCTAACCCAGAGAAGTGCATTTGGATGGTTGGGAGACTGATTTTTCTGGGGTACGTTGTGACTGGAGAGGGGATTCTCCCAGATAGGAATAAGGTGCATGCAATTGTGGAATGGCCAGTACCATCAACCTTGACAGAATTGAGATCCTTTTTGGGTCTTGCAGGGTTTTATCGCAGGTTTGTCAAGGGGTACAGTGAGCTGGCTGCACCTTTAACGGAATTGTTGAAGGGAGCCAGATTCGGGTGGAATGATGCCGCACAGGAGGCATTTGATGGGCTGAAAGTCAGATTGACCGAAGCTCCTTTATTGGGTCTTCCTGATTTTGATAGAGTTTTTGAGGTGGATTGTGATGCTTCGAAGACTGGAATTGGGGCAGTGCTTAACCAGGAAGGAAGACCAGTCGCATACTTCAGTGAGAAGCTGGGAGGAGCTAAACTGGCTTATTCGGTTTATGATCTGGAATTGTACGCCATTGTGAGATCCTTGCAGCATTGGCGCCACTACTTGATTCAGCGGGAGTTTGTACTGTATTCAGACCATCAGGCGCTGAAGTTCTTACAGGGTCAGCATAAACTGAGTTCAAGGCATGCGAAGTGGGTGAGTGCCTTGCAGGAATACACTTTCAGCATCAAGCACAAGTCTGGTACGTTGAATAGAGTGGCTGATGCTTTGAGTAGGCGGAGCTTGTTGATTGGCGCTATGCATGTACACTCTCGGCTTTGAGAGTGTAAGGGAGGACATTCGTGTGGATGAGCACTTCAAGGAGATTTTGGCCAAAATTGAGGCGGGGGAGCGAACTGATTTCGTTCTCCATGATGGATATTTGTTTCGAGGTAACTGCTTATGTGTTCCGGATACGTCTCTTCGTGTGTTGATCATCCAGGAACTGCATAACCAGGGTCACTTCGGAAGGGATAAAACAGCCTGGTTGATTCGGCAGCGGTTTTATTGGCCTGGTCTTGACCGAGATGTCAAGGCTTTTGTGAAGAGGTGCAGGTTGTGTCAAGAGTCGAAGGGGACAGACACGAACCAAGGTATGTACACGCCTTTACCTATCCCAGAGGCACCATGGCGAGATGTTTCTATGGACTTTGTTGTAGGATTGCCACGGACAGCAAGGGGACTGGATTCGATTATGGTGATTGTGGATCGGTTCAGTAAGGTGGCGTGTTTCTTGCCATGCAAAACCACTTTTGATGCGTCAAAGGTTGCTGACTTATATTTTGCTTCAGTGGTTCGACATTTTGGTATACCGGCATCCATAGTGTCAGACAGGGACAGCAAGTTTATGGGACACTTCTGGCGAGAGCTGTGGAAGAAGTTGGGCACAAAGTTGAAATTCAGCAGTCCTTATCATCCTCAGACGGATGGACAGACTGAAGTTGTCAACCGTAGCTTGGGTAATCTGTTGCGGGCAAATGTGCATGAATTCAGGAGCTGGGATTTGTGTTTGCCGAAGATTGAGTTTGAGTTCAACTCTTCAGTGAACCGTTCTACAGGGTTTGCTCCGTTTCAGATACTGTTTGGGTTCTTGCCAAGAGGTCCTTTGGATGTTCTGCCAGTTGAGTCGCCAGAGAAGATGAGTCAGAAGGTTGAAGATAGAGTGTCTGACTTGCAGGAGATACATGCGACTGTTAGAGCCAAATTGGAGCAGACTTACGCCAAATACAAGGCGAAAGCTGATCAGCAGCGTCGGCAACAGTCCTTTGAAGTGGGCGATTTGGTATGGGTTTACTTACCGAGGGAGCGGTATCCACAGGAGCTTTCACGAAGCTCAAGCCGAAGAAGATAGGTCCATGCCAGGTATTGGAGAAATTTGGTGACAATGCCTATCGGGTTGAGTTACCAGATGATGTCTTCATTTCGGATGTGTTCAACATTCGGCATCTGACCCCTTATGCAGGAGAGAATTCGAGCTTGAGGTCAAGCTTTTCAGAGGAAGGGGAGAGTGATGAGGACATCAGTTCAGACCAGAGTTTGGGTCAGTCGAACCAGTCCTTCAATGTTCCTGTACCAGCAACCCAGAGTCAGCAGGCCACGTCAGGGAAGACCACACCAGATAATCTACGAAGGTCCAAGAGGTTGCAGAACAAACGGGCTTGAAATTTTATGTGTCGGACTGGGCCCAAACTTGGCTGGTCACATGGAAACGGACTGCTGATTCAAAGTCATTGCTGTTGGCCATGAGCTGCTGTGGATTTTGGCCATCCGGGCTCGTCTGATAGGAGTTTTGGGCCTGTTTTCGTTTTTAATGGCATAGTTGTAATTTTTCTGAACTTATGATGTTAGGGTTTTCTCTCTTATTTAAGTTGGTTTTGGGCGGCCGTCAGAGGCAGAGAAGAAAGACGCTGTTTTAGATTTCCTTTTTTTTCCTCTTGAATAAAGATGAATGTTTTTTTTTTTTCTGATTCAAAACAATTGAATTGAAAATTCAATTGCTCTTCCTTTAAATTTCGGATTGAGAGTGATCAAAATTCGAAATTTTCCCCTTTTCTTGTCAAGATTCGAACCAAACCTGGATAAATTTTTTTCTCGCAGATTAGATCGTTCTTGAGTTACAGGCATTTTAAATATCGCCCTGCATCAGCAGCCCACCGAGCCACAGTAGCATGATGAAAGAACCTAGTATTCCGGTCACCCTCCTAGAGCCACTGAATTTGAGACCGCTGCCGCCAATAAGTCTCCTGCTGACTAAGTAAAGAATGGTGCAGAGATAAACTCCGACGGAGGGATTGGAGATCTAACTCAGAGAGGCAACCATCCGAATCCTCCCTCACCTGAAGTGAAGCAATGTCAGCTTCCACCCCTTGAATACGCTGCATAAGATCCCCCACCTCTCTATTGTTCCATCTTAGAAGTCTACGCTTCACAAGATCGAGACGGCGAGAGAGCCGGTAGGTAGAACTCCCTCTAACCGGCATCCGCCAAACCTGATGGATAATAGCCTGGGCCAAAGAGTAGGAAGTCCAAAGCTGCTCAAACCGAAACGGCCTCCGAAGCCGAATGGATAACTTTGTAGAGATAAGAAGAGGGCAATGATCAGACGCAATCCAAGGTAAATGAGAAATAGTAGCACCGGAAAAGATTTGCATCCAACCAGGGGAGGAAAGCATGATCAAGGCGCTCCGACACCTGAGCAGTTCCCCGTCGGTTATTGCACTAGGTAAACCAAGAGCCAGAAAACCCCATATCCACAACCCCGGCAGTGGATGTAAAAGAACGAAACTCACAAGAGTTCAGAGAATCCACAAATCAACACCCCCCACGCTTCTCCGGAGCATCCACAATGCAATTAAAATCTCCAGCAATGAGAGTGGAAAAACCCTGGCCTAAAAGAGTGAGTATCTCGGACCATAGATAGCAGCGCTCCCTATAGTCCATACTAACATAGATACCAAGAAGCAACCAAGGTGGAGTAATCCCCTCCGAAATAACCAAGGCCACCTGTTGGGTACAACTATGAAAAGCATCAACACGGACAGAAGGCTCTCACCAAAGTGCTAGAATGCCTCCAGAAAGACTATTGGATTCCACAGCATAGGAATTCCAACACCGGAAGACTCTCCATCGGAAATGCTGAAGACTGGATCCCGACAGGCGAGTTTCCAGCAAAACACAAATGTCAAACTGATGAAGCTGCAATAGCCAAGTAAAGGAGGAGCGAAAGGAAGGTTTCAGCGCTCCTCGGACATTCCAAATCAGAATCTTCATAAAGCTAGGTCAAGGGGTCTCGTGGACCCCATCCTTGGCTCCAGCCACATCCATATCAGTATGCTCACCGGAAGCTGGGCACTAAGCCGCTAGACCCTCATCATACGAAGGACGACCATCCTGAACCACAAGATCTGACTGCCGAGAAAGATCCATGGCTACCACATCCGTCTCAAGTCGAATCGCCTTCTTAAGAGATGAGACCATAGTAACATGGTCACAATTGGCCCGGGGGGGGGGGGGTCTGATCCAGAAGGATGAACTAGAGGCACAGAGTGGGATTTCCCTGAGGTAGACCCTCGACTCTTGCCTTTAACATCCTTAGAAATAACTCTAGGACCAACGGTCACAATAGGTCGGGCCCGTTTGAGTGATGCAGGGTTGGCATCCTCTCGTATCTTAGGACCCCTGGCCCAGCGATCCGAACCCAGAAGACCAAATGGGTTAGCAGCTAATAACCCAGATGACACCCCATTTGACCCTCGGACTGAAGTGGTGGCAACTTCCATTGACTGAGAGGAGAGTTCAGGCAGAACTTTAGAAGATCCAGCAGAGTATTGAAAAACCTCCTCATGATTAGGAGGCTTAGAGGACTTTCTAGCCTGGGACATCCTCGGACCCTTAGAAACCTTCTGGGACTTCAGATGGTTCATAGGAACCTTAAGTCCCCCTGAAGCCAGCAATGAAGCAGCGGCATGATCAAATTGCTCTGCTACAGTAACCGACACAAAATCTTCCTCTCGGCACGGTCCAAGTTGTGTCCTAGGAAGCTCAGAAGAGGGAATAACAACAAGATGAGGAGATGGCGAAGGAATAACCTGCCTACGGGAGGTCTTCCTCGGAAGCAACCACCCATCCTCTCCAACCTGAGAACCCGGCTTAGCCTTCCCCGATGACCCCTCCGATCGCAATCGAAGACTGGAATCCTCAATAGAGGCTTGACGATGGATCCAGAGTGCTGCCATCCAAGGACCAAATCATGGAGCATCTGAAGAAGAAACCGACTCCTTGGATGGAGAACATGGACTTGAGAGATGGAGCGATCCGCAGAGAGAGCAAATACCTTCAACATGTTCATATACAAACTGTTGCTAGAAGGAGATCCCATTCGATCTAAATCGAGCTCCAGGGTGGAGAGGCTGGCTCAAATCAATTCTGACACAAGCTCTAGCATAGCCTCCCCGTCTCCTATCCTTCGTAGACGAATCCATGTGCACAAATTGGCTAGCAATAGAAAGGATTGCTCAGAGGGTCTCTTCCGTCCAGAACTCAATCGGCAGCTTAGGAAGCCGAATCCAAAGCAGAGCATGGTGCAGAGCATCTTTCGCAGGGATAAAGCCTGGATGCCACACCTCAACAGCAAGGGGCTGCCCATTGACAACCCATGGCTGCGACAACACGGCATCACGAGCAGCCTGGAGTTCAAATTTGAGCAGGAATGTTCTATAGGCAAGGCTGATAATCTCAATTCCTCCAGCAATCCCTCCTCTGCAAAGCTCCCGGATAATAGCATCAGAGGGAACCCAACGGGAGAGGCTCTGCACAATCAAACCCGATTGAGACCAATCTAAGATCTCATGCTCAATCGCCACCAAGGGGAGCTGGATAACTTCAGGAAAGAGCTTCTCCATGGCTGCAATATCATTCGGCGAAGACTCAGAAATAGACCAGGAGAACGAGCTTCCGTTTGGACGACGAGATGAAACAGCAGGGGCTTTCGCCAATTACCACCGGTCAGAGGGACGGTGGTGCCTGCAGCCATCGTCCACTGAGAGATGATCGGAAATGAGCGAGAAACACAAGAGATCAGCAAGGAAGAAGAACAAGCACTAATCTTAAAGCAAGAACTAGAGCGAACGATGCCATGTTGTCGCGGTTCAAACTCTTTCAAGACATGGGTTTTATTTAGCGGCGAGACGTAGAGAGAGGTTGATTCTTCTTTTCGTAGGCATGGATGGGTCACACCGTAGGATGTCATGCAACAAGGTTTATATTTGATACCTTTTCGGTACCGTATCAGTACATGGATTGATAATCAATCGATATACCTACAGCATATCATGATCATAATTATTAGAATCAGATTGAATTGATCGATTGGATCAGTTGAATCAGAATTCGAAAGTCAAACCGATATGATTCTAACATAAAATCGAATGTATTGTAATTCGATCAATTCATTCAATTTATTCATGAACCGATCAATTCAATTCAAACCAAATAAAACCATAAGTTTTATTAATTATCACTACAAGAAAATAGTATAATAGTGACGAAAATTTTCATCATTATTCCATCACAAACTGGGTTTAGTAATGGATTAGTGATGAAAATCTTATCGTCATAATTTTTGCCATCACTAAATTTAGTGACGGAAAGAGGTCCGTCACAAAATAATAGCGATGGATTTGTAACGGAATATTCCGTTAAAAATTTATGATGAAACATATTTTTTGTCATTAAATTGTGACGAATTTGTGACAAAATATTCCATCAAAAATTTGTGACGAAACATATTTTTCGTCACTAAATTGTGATAGATTAGTGACGAACTATCCGTCACGTATTATTCCGTCACTATTCCATCACAAATATTTTCATCACTATTCCATCACAATTTAGTGACAGATTGTTGACAAAAATTTAGTCACTAAAACTTTCGTCACTAGTCCATCACTAATAGCTCATGACGGATTAGTGATGAAAGAATCCATCAGTCATTCGTTATTATTCCATCACTACTAATCAATCACTAATATTTTCGTCACTAATCCGTCACTATTATTTCTATCAAAAATCCATCACTAATCCATCATTAACTTGATAAAATTTCAACAAATTTTTTTTCTTATAAATTTAAAATTATTTTTAAATTACAATATATTTAATGCATTCTAATGAAATTTATAGATAAAAAATTAAATTTAAGAATAAAAAATGCATTTCATAAAATAAAATAAATATATTTGTATACATCAATAATACTAATATTTGATACAATTGACATCAAATTTGTTGGCCTAGATGGCAACCCAAGAGAGGGATTGAATTGGGTTCTTAAAAATTTAGCCTTTTAAAACGATTGGCTTTGGAATACATAAAATTAAGTGCAGGATAAATATTAACCACAAACAAAAAGATAGAGAGAGAGAATCAAAACACGGCAAACACAAGGATTTTATAGTGGTTCGGTGTATCCAACACCTACGTCCACTCCCAAGTACCACTTGGGTCCACACTATAATCTACTAGATTACAGCCGAGTTATTTTACAAGCTCACAACTCAAAACTTGTTGTTTCTCACGGGATCACAACGAACCCAGCTGGTTTTTCGAGCTCACCAGCACAAAACCCAAACCCAAGATAATCTAGCTTGACCCGAGGTATACTACCTCCACTAATTCAATCCCCCTGATTGAACTAGCAAAAACAAATGAGAATAGAGTTTACAATAAGAAACAGCTTCTCAAATGAGCAAATATTCAATATAAATAAGCAAGGTTAGAAAAGCCTGTTTGAAGCAGAGTTGATTTGAGCTTTTTTTCTTTTCTTCTTTTGCTCTTCTCCTTTGAGATGTTGAATCAGGCCTCAGCTCAGATTCTTCACAAAGATTGCATATAAGAAGTTGGAAAAAATAGGGTTTTTGGCTCTCTTTTTCTTCTTTTGGAAAATCCTCCGATTTTGAACTTGAATGCCTTGGATTTCTCTTTGATCTTTCTGGAGTTGATGGATTTGAACTTTGACTCTTTCCTCTTTGATTTCTTGCTAAGACTTCTCGGATTTTTCAAGTTGTTTTCTCTCTATTTCTCATCTTTCGTCTCTTTTTTAAAATGGACGGTCTCCCTTTTATAGATTTTCTTTAATCTATGATTAGGTGAAAAACTAGCCATTATTTATCCTTGGATTCCTCCTACACACAAGAAAAGTAGCCGTTAGAGATTAGGTGAGAAAATATTACCGTTGGAGGCCGTTTTGACATTTTGAAAATCCATTCCTGACAAGTTGGAGTCGGCTCCAACTTTCAGGTGTCGGCTCCAAGTCGAGTATCCAAAAATAGAAAGTAAAAGTTCATTGAGGAGTCGGCTCCGAAAAAGGTAAGTGTCGGCTCGTCGCTTTCGGGAGTCGGCTCCGAAAAACTATAAGTGTCGGCTCCAGAGTAGTCCAAAAATATGCTTTCTATTCTCGTATTGGAGTCGGCTCCAGAGACTAAGTGTCGGCTCCTGAAATTTAGGTGTTAGTTCCGAAACTCTGAGTGTCGACTCCTGACCGTACCAAAAATCAGGAAAGCATCTAATCTGCCATGGGGTCGGCTCCAAACCTTCTAGGTGTCAACTCCAGGCTCTGAATTTTGAAACATACTTCTGGCAATTGATTCAAAAACGTATTTCTTTATCCTTTTTGATTGATCAAATCTTTTTAAGCCCTGAAATACTTGTTAAATCTATTAGTAATAAAATGAATATACTCATATCTTTTTATTAATCATCAAAATCAATAATTGGGTCAACAATCTCCTCCTTTTTGATGATTATAAAAACATTGAGTATATGCATGAGTAAACAATAGGATTCTCACTCCAATTTTCTCAAATGTTTGTCCCTCACAGGTAAGCTCCCCTGAATAAGGTAGCTCCCCCTATGATGTTCAATTTAACAATTGTTCTTCCTTTTAACAGAAAATTTTAATGGTTGATACCAATTTTAATTGCCTCTCCTTATGTGCAGTTAATTAGATACCAATAAATTAAGCTTAATTGAGCTTACTTGATCCAATGCATATACAAAAGCTAAATATTTCTCCCATATTTTAATGTATTACATTCAATGCATATAGGATTAAGAAATGCTTACATAACTCTCCCCCTTTTTGTAATCAACAAAAAGATCAAGAAGGGTTAAGTAAAATGATAAAATTGATAGATTTTTCAAGGATCAAAAGATATTCATTAAGTATAAGATAAGTTCATTACATCAAAAGTCAATTGAAACTCTATTATATCAAACATCAAGCTATATATCATTACATTAAAGCTTTAAGATAAATCAACATCAAACTAGACTAATTATCAAAGACACTTCATTACAAGATAATCAAAAATGAGTTCTAAGAAGTCTCTACAATCCTTGCCATCCCTTCACTTTGAGTCCTAACAAATTCTTTTAGTCTCCTGTCAACAAATGCACATGCAGTCATAATCTTGTCCTGAAGCTCAGCATTGCATTTGGAGTAAGTTTCTGAGTCTCCATCAATATCCTTAAGCTCTTCAAATATGTTCTTGAGATCATTCTTTAAGGATTCAGCAGAGGAACCAAGGTAGACTCAATCATTCTAATGCGATCATCCAAAGAGTAAAGGGTTTCTTTCAAATTCATAAATTGGCTATCAAACTCTGTCTTCATTTCTTCTTTTTGAGCAACAAATAAACTTTTGAGTTGCTCTAACTGAATATCTGAAAATCCGACAGATGACATAGGTGGTGGTACAGGAACTGGAGCAGGAGCAGGAGCAGGAGGTGGTGAAAATCTGCTAGGCTCTGGTGAAGGATGCCTCGCTGATGGACCAACCTCAGATGGTGCAGAAGTCCTAATGTCAGCGGCTCTCTCATCCAGATGATATTTTCTCTCCCATTGACCATTAACTTTCACAAAGCCCATCCGGTGCACAGTAGCCAAGCTATAGTAATCAGTGTGTCTAAGGTTCTTTGATGGCTCATTATCAGAAATTGCAATACCTTGACTTCTAAATACCATAGTCAAAATCATACCATAGGGTAGTGAAGATCTCTTTTGCCCCCAGCCTCAGCCATGTAGAAAATCATCATCCCAGCAAGGTTAATAGGCTGACCAGTCAGAACACTGTCCATAACTACAATGTATCGCTCTGAGACATACTCAAATCGCCAGTCTTAGGGAATAAGATCCTACTACAGATGTTGTGAAGTAATCTAAGCTCCAAGGGCAACTGATTAGCCCTAACTTCTTCAAATTCAGACACTTCTCTTCCTAACATCCTTGATAATGCATCAGACCTCTCACTATGAATGTCAGCAACTAATCCAGTGACAGGGATGCTCAGAAGATGTCCTAAACTCTGAAAGGTAAGGTGAACTCTCTTCCCTCTAACAGAACTGATAATCCCACCGTCTCCCCTTGATAAATTGAAATAGAATTCCTTAACTAGGGCCGGATAAGTGGGAACATCCAACGAACAGACCTTGTCCCAGCCAAGCTCTTTAATTTGTCTTCCAATAGAAATCCCTTGGCCTCGAAGAAATCAAAATCTACTTTTCTACCCATAGTAATAACTCTCCCGGCTAAAGTATCTACCTGTGGAGATAAGGGACCAGGATTATCCGAAGGAGTTGAGGAAGAATCGTCGCTTGGAGATGGCTCACGGACGGGACGCCGAGCCGTATGCTTCCCGGTGGTTACAGGAGCTCCAAGAACCGATCCTCTCCGCTTAGGTGCCATAGAAATCCTTGGGAATGTTTGATTTGAGGAGAATTTGGCTTAGGGAGGTTTTGAGAGAGTTTGGAGAGAGTATGGAAAGGGATTGGAAACGATAGAAATGACAAGGTGTCGACTCTGCCCTAATAAAGTCAATTTGGGACCACCAGGTGTCGACTCCCGTAAAGTTGGGTGTCGACTCCAAGTTGCTAACACAGTTAGCGCTCGAACTGGAGTCGGCTCCACTTATACGGGTGTCGGCTCCAAGGTCAAGGACCGAGAGTGACACAGAAGAGGTGTCGACTCCTCAAATTGAGGTGTCGACTCCACTGACAGTTTCAGAGAAAAAATAAATGAGTTTCAAACATCCGAAACTTGTCAAAATAAGGTCAATAAATTTTTAAAAAATCTTTGGAATATGAAGAATCAAATTGCATAGATGACTAGATAAATTGTCCTTAAAATATGAAAGGAATCTCAGGAAATTAATAGAGATCTAGATAGTCATTCCTTAAGGGTTTCAAAATCATTCCAAAGGGTCACAAATCCCTAATTCACCTCTAAGATAACAAAATCTCTCTTCACTCAAAGGTTTTGTAAATATGTCAGCTAATTGTTCTTCAGTATTAACATAATCAAGACAAATTTCATTATTAGCTACATGTTCTCTTATAAAGTGATATCTAATTTCAATGTGTTTGGTTCTTGAATGTTGAATTGGATTTTTAGTTAAATTTATTGCACTTGTATTATCACATCTAATAGGAGTTTTATCAAGTGTTATGCCATAATCTTCAAGTTGTCGCTTAATCCAAAGGATTTGAGCACAGCAACTTCCAGCTGCAACATATTCTGCTTCAGCAGTTGATAATGCAACCGAATTTTGCTTTTTGCTAAACCAAGAGATTAAGTTACTTCCTAAGAATTGACATGCACCACTTGTACTTTTTCTATCTAGTTTACATCCAGCATAGTCAGAGTCAGAATATGCAATCAAGTTTAGTGTTGAGTCTCTAGAATACCATAATCCTACATTTTTAGTTCCACTTAGATATCTTAAGATTCTTTTCACTGCAATTAAGTGAGATTCTTTAGGTTCAGATTGAAATCTAGCACATAGACAAAAACAAACATGATATCTGGTCTACTTGCAGTTAAGTAAAGTAGAGATCCGATCATACCTCTGTAGTACTTTGATCTACTTTCTTACCATCTTCATCTTTGTCTAATTTGCATGAAGGACTCATAGGTGTTCCAAGGGGTTTGATTGACTCCATTCCAAACTTCTTGAGAAGTTCCTTTGTGTATTTTGCTTGGTTGATGAAAATCCCCTCTTTGCTTTGCTTGATTTGAAGTCCTAGGAAGAAGTTGAGTTCTCCCATCATGCTCATTTCGAATTCACCCTGCATTAACTTAGCAAATTCTTGACACAAGAGATTGTTAGTAGCACCGAATACAATATCATCAACATATATTTGTACTACTAATAAATCCTTATCTTTTTTTCTTTTCAAAAATAAGGTTTTGTCTACATTTCCTCTAGTGAAATCATTTTCAATCAGAAATTTGCTTAATCTATCATACCAAGCTCTAGGAGCTTGCTTTAAACCATATAGTGCTTTGTGCAATTTAAAAACATGATTTGGAAATTCATGATCTTCAAAACCAGGTGGTTGTTCAACAAAAACTTCCTCATTTATAAATCCATTTAAAAATGCACTTTTAACATCCATTTGAAATAAGTTGATATGCATATGACATGCAAATGCGAGTAGTAATCTAATTGCTTCTAATCTAGCTACAGGTGCAAAAGTTTCATCAAAATCAATTCTTCTTCTTGATTATATCCTTTTGCAACTAATCTAGCTTTGTTTCTAATTACTATGCCATTTTCATCTAATTTATTTCTAAATACCCATTTTGATCCTATGACTGAATGATCTTTAGGTCTATCAACTAAGGACCAGACATTATTCCTAGTAAATTGATTTAATTCCTCTTGCATAGCTAACATCCAATTATTATCTTTTTCAGCCTCTTCAATGGTTTTAGGTTCAATTTGAGATACAAATGCAAGATGATTATTGATGTTTCTCATTGATGATCTAGTTCTTACTCCTTGAGATGGATCACCTATAATTAATTCTTTTGGATGACCATAGGCATATCTCCAATCTCTAGGAAGATCTACATCATTATGATTTGCATCAACAACATCAACACTAGGAGAATCATCATCTTTAGCTCTTGTTCATGATCTGAAGATACATCTATATTTAATTTTTCAATATCCCTTTCTAATATGTTTGTATCTTCCTCATCATCAATCTTTCTGAACTCGATGCTAAAGATTCATCAAAAACTACATGAATAGATTCTTCTACAATTAAGTTTCTCTTGTTAAACACTCTGTAGGCTTTGCTAGATGTTGAATATCCTAAGAATATGCCTTCATCTGATTTTGCATCAAATTTTTCTAGATTATCTTTACCATTATTATGAATGAAACATTTACAACCAAATGCATGAAAATAACTGATATTTGGTTTTCTATTGTTCCATAGTTCATAAGGAGTTTTCTTAAGGATTGGCCTAATTAAAGCTCTATTAAGAATGTAACATGCCGTGTTTATAGCTTCCGCCCAGAAGTACTTTGGTAGGTTGCTTTCACATAGCATGGTACGGGCCATGTCTTCTAAGGTTCTATTTTTTCTTTCTACAACTCCATTTTGTTGTGGTGTCCTAGGTGCAGAGAAATTATGATGGATGCCATTTTTAATACAAAATTTTTTGAATTCAGTGCCATGATCACTTCTAAGAGACACTATGGTGTTGTTTTTCTCATTTGTGACCTTCTTGAAGAATTTCAAAAATATTGGAAAGGTCTCATCTTTATGAGCTAAAAATAATACCCAAGTGTATCTAGAATAATCATCTACAATCACAAGACCATATTTCTTTCCTCCTAGACTAGTGGTTCTAGTAGGTCCAAAGAGATCCATGTGAAGTAGTTCAAGTGGCCTAGAAGTGGAAACAATGTTTTTAGTTTTGAAAGAGTTTCTAGTTTGTTTTCCAAATTGACATGCATCACAGATTTTGTTATTTTCAAAATCTAGTTGTGGAAGGCCTTTTACTAAATCCATTCTGATTAATTTTGAAATTAGGTGTGCTTGCATGACCTAATCTACGATGCCACAACCATCCAATCTCATTCATATTAGCATTATTAGCAACTAAGCAATGATTACTAGTGGACAAATTGTCTAAATCAATCAAGTACACATTGCCATTTCTATTTCCAATAAATACAATGCTATTATCAATGGGATTAGAAACAGTGCAAATAGAAGCTTCAAATGATACTTTGAAACCTTTATCACACAATTGGCTAATACTAATTAGATTATGCTTTAAACCATTAACATATAAGACATTTTCAATAAATGTGGAGGGAGTTATTTGAATTTTACCAAATCCCATGATCTGGCCTTTGCCATTGTCACCAAACGTAACAACTCCTCCCTTTTTGCTTTCAAGGGTGATGAATTGATCCTTGTCACCCGTCATGTGTCTTGAGCAGCCACTATCGAGATACCACTTTCGCTTTGATCTTTTGGCCGCAAGACACTCCTGCAAAAATGATCAAGTCTTATATTTAGGTACCCAAGCCTTCTTGGGTCCTTCATGGTTAGTAGCAATAAAGATTGTTCCTTTTGGAACCCATATTTTTCTTCCTTTACTACTTAAATTCTTGTTAATTTTCTTAAAATTACATTCAAAGGCTTTGTGTCCCTTTTTGTTACAATAATGACATAAAACTTATTTTTATCTTGTTCTTTTCTAAAGAAGTTTTTGACATACTTTTGTTTTATGTTAGGCCTATAACCTAATCCAGCCTTATCAAATATAGCTCTTTGATTGCTCAATAATAAATTAAGTTTTTCAGAACTATATGTAAATTTATCAACTATATTTTTATATTTATCAACTTCCTTCTTTAATCTATCATTTTCATTGGAAATTGATCCTTTTTCTTCAATCAAAGCTTCATTTTCTGATTTCAATTTTTCAACTTCATGAGTAAGATTATCTTTTTCTTGATAAGATTTAGATTATTGTTTTTCAATGATTTATTTTTCTTTTTCAGAACCTTAAAATCTCTTACTAACTCATTAAATGCATCATATAATTCTTCAAAAGTGAAATCATCATAAGGTGTTTCAGAACTTACCTCAATGTCGTCGTTTTCATAAAGCAAATGTTGGCAACTTCCTTTTGTTCCTCCTCGGAAGAGGATTCTTCACTATCACTCCATGTTGCAACATAAGCCTTCTTCTTCTTCTTGTAGACTTTCTTCAATTGAGGACAGTCATATCTGAAATGCCCCGGTTTCTTGCACTCATAACATATTAAGGGCTCTTTTTCTTTTTCTTTGTCCTTCTCTTTCTCTTTTTCTCCTTCCATTTTTGTTCCAGACTTTTTCTTGTGGAAGGGTCTCCTTCTTTGCATGAACCTTTTGAATTTCTTTGCAAGGAGTGCAGTCTCCTCATCATCATCACCATCACTGCAGCTTTCCTCACTTTCTGCAGCCTTGAGGGCAATAGTTTTCTTCTTCTTGACTTCCTCCTCTTGATGTTGTTTCATAGTCAGCTCATGAGTCATTAAGGATCCAAGTAGCTCCTCCAAAGGTAAAACATTTAAATCCTTGGCTTCTTGGATTGCAGTCACCTTCGCTTCCCATGATCTTGGAAGTGACCTAAGAATTTTATGCACAAGTTCAGAATTAGTATAAGTCTTACCAAGACTTTTCAAGCCATTAACAATATCAGTGAATCTTGTGTACATGCATGTAATTGTTTCAGTTTGTTCCATGCTAAATAGTTCATATTTATGCACCAAAATATTAATTTTTGATTCTTTACTTGATTAGTACCCTCATGGGTAACTTCTAATCTATCCCAAATTTCTTTTGCGGAAATACATGTAGAAATTCGATTAAATTCATTTGCATCCAATGAACAATACAAAACATTCATGGCTTTAGCATTGAGCTGAGCCAACTTCTTATCATGTTCATCCCATTCCGTTTCCGGTTTAGGAATCACCATGTTGTCTACTCTAATTGTGGGTGTGTGTGGACCATTAACTATGATTCCCCATAAGTCATAGTCAAGTGCTTGAATAAAAATCTTCATCCTAGCTTTCCAATAACTATAATTAGTTCCATTAAATAAAGGAGGTCGATTAGTGGATTGACCTTCTAAATAAGATGAGCTAGCTTGAGCTGCCATTTGGATCTTTAGCTCTTGATCGTTAGACCAAATTCAAATGAGCACTTGCTCTGATACCAATTGTTGGCCCAGATGGCAACCCAAGAGGGGGGGTGAATTGGGTTCTTAAAAATTTAACCTTTTAAAACGATTGGCTTTGGAATACACAAGATTAAGTGCAGGATAAATATTAACCACAAACAAAGAGATAGAGAGAGAGAATCAAAACATGGTAAACACAAGGATTTTATAGTGGTTCGGTGTATCCAACACCTACGTCCACTCCCAAGTACCACTTGGGTCCACACTATAATCTACTAGATTACAGCCGAGTTATTTTACAAGCTCACAACTCAAAACTTGTTGTTTCCCACAGGATCACAACGAACCCAGCTGTTTTCTGGGCTCACCAGCACAAAACCCAAACCCAAGCTAATCTAGCTTGACCCGAGGTATACTACCTCCACTAATTCAATCCCCCTGATTGAACTAGCAAAAACAAATGAGAATAGAGTTTACAATAACAAACAGCTCCTCAAATGAGCAAATATTCAATATAAATAAACAAGGTTAGAAAAGCCTGTTTGAAGCAGAGTTGATTATGAGCTTTTCTTCTTTTCCTCTTCTCCTTTGAGATGTTGAATCAGGCCTCAGCTCGATTCTTCACAAAAATTGCAGATGAGAAGTTGGGAAAAACAGGTTTTTTGGCTCTCTTTTTCTTCTTTTGAAAATCCTCCGATTTTGAACTTGAATGCCTTGGATTTCTCTTTGAGCTTTCTGGAGTTGATGGATTTGAACTTTGACTCTTTCCTCTTTGATTTCTTGCTCAAGACTTCTCAGATTTTTCAAGTTGTTTTCTCTCTATTTTTCGTCTTTCGTCTCTTTTTTCAAACGGACGGTCTCCCTTTTATAGATTCTCTTTAATCCATGATTAGGTAAAAAATAGCCATTATTTGTCCTTGGATTCCTCCTACACACAAGAAAAGTAGCCGTTAGAGATTAGGTGAGAAAATATTACCGTTGGAGGCCGTTCTGACATTTTGAAAATCCATTCCTGACAGGTTGGAGTCGGCTCCAACTTTTCAGGTGTCGGCTCCAAGTCAAGTATCAAAAATAGAAAGTAAAAGTTCGTTGAGGAGTCGGCTCCAAAAAAGGTAAGTGTCGGCTCATCACTTTCGGGAGTCGGCTCCGAAAAACTGTAAGTGTCGGCTCCAGAGTAGTCCAAAAACATGCTTTCTGTTCTTGTATTGGAGTCGGCTTCAGAGACTGTAAGTGTCAACTCCTGAAATCTAGGTGTCGGCTCCGAAACTCTGAGTGTCGACTCCTGACCATGCCAAAAATCAGGAAAGCATCTGATCCGCCATGGGGTCGGCTCCAGACCTTCTAGGTGTCGACTCCAGGCTCTGAATTTTGAAACATACTTCTGGCAATTGATTCAAAAACGTATTTCTTTATCCTTTTTGATTGATCAAATCTTTTTAAGCCCTGAAACACTTGTTAAATCTATTAGTAATAAAATGAATATACTCATATCTTTTTATTAATCATCAAAATCAATAATTGGGTCAACAAAATTATTAAGTTTAAAATAAGTAAAAGAGACAACTTATAATGATCAAACTATTAACGCTGGCATGGGCCATGTCACAACTTGGATGGATTCTCTTCTCCTTCATCACCTTCTACACCTCCAGTCTCCTCATTTTTGCTGTTGCAACACAGCTTCCCTGAAATATAAATTTTAAAGTCTGTTGTTTTTGCATGCAGGTGGAGCACAGTTTAGGTTTTGTGGACTCTGTCAATATGTCAACTTATTTGGAGTTGCCATTGGCTATACCATCACTGCATCCATAAGTGCAGCGTAAGCTCTTATGCCTTCTTTTCCATCAAGGTCACAGCATTTTAAAGCCTTCCCAAGATGCATCATTCATCCCTTCCCTAAAACCAAAGATGCACATGTAAAACTTAACATGCAAAAGTTATAGCTTGAAAAAGTTATATTTTAACTAAAAATTAAAGTTCAAATTGAAACTAAAATTGATACGATAGAAGTTCTTTAATTAGTATTGACATAAGATGAGCAACAATCTATTCAATTAAATACTTTAGACCAAGTTAGTTGAATGAGCTTAGATTCTGTAGATTGTTACCTTATCTTCCAAAGCTCACAAAATAGATTATAAATAGAAAAAGGGCGGAGAGGAGCAAGCAATGATTGAGTCCGCCGTCATTCTTGTGCAACATCACCTTTGAAGAATATCCAGGGGTTAATAAAGATTATTGAGAGCAAATATATGATTACCAAATAATAGCAAAGTGGATATGACATAGGATATAAGCAAACCTGGTTTTAATTTTTAGACACTCACAAAGCCCTGTAGAAAAGTGGATATGACATAGGATATAAGCAAGAAAAATCAACCTTCCATGTTTTACTGAGATTTGTCAGAGTTTGCTAGCTTAAAATCTGTCAGGGAAACTACCTGATTGCTTTAATTGTAAAGATTCATGGAACAGGACGCACTCATACAACACCAACACCATTGAAGAAAATAAATTGGAAGTAGATCATTTAGTCCAACTGGCTCACTCAGTGTTGGAATGTAGACTAACCATGTTTTAATTTTAGACACTCACCAAGCCCTGTAGAAAAGTGGATATGACATAGGATATAAGCAAGAAAAATCAACCTTCCATGTTTTACTGAGATTTGTCAGGGTTCGCTAGCTTAAAATCTGTCAGGGAAACTACCTTATTGCTTTAATTGTAAAGATTCATGAAACAGGACGCACTCATGCAACACCAACACCATTGAAGAAAACAAATTGGAAGTAGACCATTTAGTCCAACTGGCTCACTCAATGTTGGAATGTAGACTAACCATGTTTTCATGGTCGGCAGCAATTCTGTTTGTGCATAGGTATACAGCAGGTAGCACATCATCAAGGGACAAAGCAAGCAGGCTGCATGAGAAGAAGGTAGTGCCAATAGATACTAAGCCTCAAAATACATCAATCTAGAAAAGAAAAGGAATAAACAAATAAAACCAAAAAAACAACATTTCAACAAACCTTCTGAACATGTTGCAGAGCATAGCAGTGGTTTTTATTTTTCCTTTTTCTCGCTCCACCAAATCAAAAGTACATGCCAGGTGCAAGTAGGGAGCTGGCTGTCCAGCCTTCCAGCAAGCTGCAGAATGGTTATATGTGTAATGCAGCTTGCGATACTTAATAAATCAAATACCAGATCCTTTCCTAACTTAGTTTAAAAAGGCAATACAAACCATGATCAACAGGAGAATACTTTTCAATTGGTAACGATACATTAGTCATATTTGAGTCCTCTATTGATGAATCTTGTACAAACAACTTAGGCAAGTTACTTGTTGCCTTAAAAGAAATATCAGCCTTTAAAGTACAACTATCAGCAAGGCTCTCATCCTTGTCAACATGTGCACTGCAAGAAAATAAACTTTCCTCACCACCAGATACAAGCTTAGAACCACTGTAATACATATCATCTGCTACATTGACGTTTCCTTTTGCCTTCTTGAACAAGGACTAAAAGTTCCTCGTCAGCAAGGTTGAAATCAAGGGAAAGTCTTATAAGGAAATAGTAACCGACAGTGAACTTGAATATCAATAAGGTTTGAGAGATACTCTCGGATTAACAGTATGTGATGTATTGCAATGTTATACTTTAAATTTGTTTGCTTAATGGAATTAAATACATGTTTTATGGATTTATTTAAAAAAAGTTTCATCAATAATTTTGTTAGGTCAAGGGTGCTGGTGTCTGGGTTGGTACAGTCTCTTGGTGCAAATTCTTCTAAAGTTCAGTTGGGCATCCACACAATCTTGTTCTCAAAAAAAAATAAAAAAAGAAAGAAAGAAAGAAAGAAAAGAGAAAGAGAAAAAGGTGGACCATGTGGAAGAAGTTGGTATTGTTGTGCTCTGCTTTAATCTACTTCCGACGTGTTCTTTTTTTCAACCTATTTAATCATTTCTTTCCCTCCCGTTTATAATGTGATGCCTCATTGTCTTCTCAAATTGTGTCATATTCCAGAGTTATCTTTACCATGTGATAAATGATTCATTTTCCATCTGATTCCCCCCCCCCTTATTATCAACTTCAGCAAACTTATCTATCTCCTTTCTATCAGTTGAAGTAAAATTACACCTTTAGAATAGATTCTCCCGGAAACGTGATTTTGGTTTAATAGATGGATCCTTGTAGCTGTTATAAACAGTTCTGTAGAATATTTATAAAGAGAAACTAAAGTGGCAAATTCAAAGTCATGAGCATCACTTATCCAATGAAACCTTATTAATTCTACCAGTAAGTTTCTAGTACTTGTTTCCCCTTCCCTGTGACATTGTTCAAACCTCTCTTTTGACTCCCCATAGCTTATAATCATGAGCTTGTAGAAAGTAATGACCTCCTATGTAGGCTTTTTTACTCAATATCTAACCATCTATAAGACATGCAAAGCATTCATTAATATTTAGCTACCTCACAATTATATAATAAAGAATTGAAGCTAAGAAAATCTGCAAATAAGTCTGCATCTTATATGTGCTATATTATCAATAGTAAGAAATTAAAAAATAATTCAAAGACAGAAAGATTTACCAGATCACCTGCACTATCCAGATATATCTGGACCACTGCATCTGCAAAAGCTTGGGTAGTTAAGTTAAGAAATCAACAAATAAATCAAAAATAAGCTTGGGTTACCATTGCTTTTGAATCTGCTTCCTCTAAAAGCAGACCTCAATTGAAACCCATTTAGATAAATGAAATCAAAATTATTGAAGCTTTTCTGTGGATAAACGAATTAATATTACCAAGACGGAGTGGGATAGTCTTGACATTTGGCATGTTTAAAATCTTCTCATTTGTGCACCTAAACTTTGAGCTTGCTGCTCATGCCAATCTCCAGCCTTTCTATGCTTGCTTCTGTAGAGCCTGGTGTGGTACTCCAAAGCTTAAATCCTAAGGTGGAGGTTTGTAGGCTCCACAGGGTTAAGGCCCAGGTTGTTGGGTCTTGAGGGGGCTAGTCTATCATTGGGCTGGGTTTGGGCCCAAGGTGTGGGTTGGTCCAAGGGAGTTTTTTTTAGGGTTTATTATCCATATAATAAGGCACCGGTTCATGTGTGGTGCTAGTTTTATTTTGGTGGCCGTCATGGGGACGGGTTATATATAGTCATGTAACGATGATGATTATAGATGAATGAAAGAAACCCTTTTCTCCCTATAATAAGCTATCCCTTCTCTTCCTCCTCCTCTCTTTCTCACATATAGATGCCCTAGGTTTCTAGGGTTTTATTGCTGCCATCTCTATCCTAGCCATCTTCTTGGAGCCGCCTCTCTCAAGGAAGGAGAAGGAAGAAGCCCTAGCAGTACCTTCTCCTTAGGCAACGTCTCTTGATTCTCTGGATCAGATCTGAAGGTTCATGTGAGGAAGAAGAGAGGCCACGACCCTCTCTTACAATCTTGGGGCGCAAGAAACCAAGGAAAATCCTAGTTGCTAATCAATCTGGGAAGATTACTAAGATCAAGATCCAAAATTCTGCTGCAGAAATTTCAGCAGGGATATCATCTCGCTTCCGCATCTCCACACGACTTGGGGCTGGTCGAATGCGTGCTATGCTCCAAGGTTAGAAAGAGGACGATCCACTCTTCATTTGGTATCAGAGCCTCGGTGATTTGGTGGAGAAAAGATTGGATCTTGGGCGTTTCTTGGTAAGATATCAAACCAGAAATTTCTGCAGCAAGTTTAATTTTCTGTTTTTGTTGTGTGCATTGTTTCTTGGTTGGATATGGCATCTAGTAGCTTTAAATTCGATTTTGAAAAGTATGATGGCAAGGGAAACTTCACCCTATGGCAGCAAAGGGTGAAGGATTTATTGGTACAGCAAAGGATTTATAAGGTCTTGGTGAAACAAAGACCGGATAATGTAAGTCGTGAGGATTGGGAGGAGTTAGAGGAGATTGCATTTAGCACAATCAGGATGTGCTTGGCTGATCAAGTCTTGCCGGAGATTTGCACGCAGACCACGGCAAGGGGGCTCTGGGAAACTTTAGAGAACACTTACATGGGAAAGAGCATGACAAACAAGTTGTGGTTGAAGAAACAGTTGTACAGCTTGAGAATGCCTGAGGGAGGAGATCTTGTGGCCCATATTCAGAAATTCAATCAAGTGTGCTCAGAGGTGATGAGCCTTGATGTGAAGATTGATGAAGAAGACAAGACCCTCATCTTGTTGTGTTCGCTACCCAGTTCCTATGATGGTCTGATTACAACCTTGGTGTATGGGAAGGAGACCCTGAATTATGAAGAGGTTGTGGGGGTGCTGAGATCAAACCAGCAAAGAGAAAAGATTCGCATGGGAAACTCTAACACAGAGGTACTTGCTGTGAATGAGAGGCAAGGAAGACCCTGGGAAAAGGTTAGAGGCAAGTCCAAAGGCAGATCTAAGTCTCGGGGCAAGCAGAAAGCATGGAAGTGTTACAAGTGTCATCAGATTGGTCACCTGAAGAGAAATTGCCCACTTCTGAAGAATGAGAAGGGGAAGGGCATTTCCAAGGGAGGTTCAGCCAGCAATGGTGGTGCAAATTCATCTGAAGACAGTGAAGATGATGTACTGGTAGTTTCAGATGGGACCAAGAAGTGTGATAGTTGTTGGACACTTGACTCAGCATGTTCTCACCATTATACTTCGCATAGGGAGTGGTTTGCAACTTATGAAGAATCTGATGGAGGGAGTGTATGCCTTGGTGATAATCATCCTTGTAAGGTTGCTGGAGTTGGAAGCATAAGGGTGAGGATGTATGATGGGGTTATAAGGACTTTAACCAATGTCAAACATGTCCCGGAGTTGAAGAAGAATCTAATTTCTTTGGGCTACCTGGAGAAGCATGGGTATGCTTTTGGAAGCCAGCCGGGGAGTGGATGTTTGAGGATAACCAAGGGTGCATTAGTGGTGATGAAAGGGAGAAGGTTGGAAAATAATCTCTATCAGATGGAAGGCTCAGTGGCCATAGATGGTGCAGAGGTGCTAGCAGCGGCACAGGAGGAACAGTTGGTCTATAAACTGTGGCACTATCGAATGGGACACATGAGTGATAAAGGGCTTATAGAACTCAGTAAAAGAGGTCTGATTCCAGTACTTAAGAAGGAGAACAATGACATCTGTGAGCCCTGTATTTATGGCAAACAACATAGGGTGAGATTTGCCAGCAGTTCCAAGCAGAGCGAAGGTATTCTGGAACTAGTTCACTCAGATGTATGGGGACCGGCCCCTATGTCAGCCAGAGGTGGGGCTAAGTATTTTTGACCTTCATTGATGACTACTCCAGGAAGGTATGGGTATATCTGATAAGAGAAAAATCAGAGGTATTTGCCCGGTTTAAAGCTTGGAGAGTTGGTGTTGAAAAGGAGACAGGAAAACCAGTGAAGTGTTTGAGATCTGACAATGGAGGGGAGTATACAAGCAATGAATTCAGAAGCTACTGTGAGGAAAATGGGATCCAACGCCATTACACAGTAAGGATGACTCCCCAGCAGAATGGTGTGGCAGAGAGGATGAATCGTACATTGACAGAGAAGGCTAGGTGTTTGAGGCTGCAGGCATCACTGCCCAAGGTCTTTTGGGGTGATGCAATTATGTTCTCTGGTTTTCTTGTTAACAGGTCCCCTAATAGAAAACTTGATGGAGGCATTCCAGAGGAGATCTGGAGTGGGAAGAAGGTGGAGCTTGGACACCTAAGGATTTTTAGTTACCCAGCCTATGCACATGTGGAGGCAACTGAAAGGAGCAAGCTGGACCCAAAATCACAAAGGCTGATCTTCATTGGGTATCCACAGGGAGTTAAAGGCTATTTGCTATGGAGTTCAGATTCACAGAAGTGTATCATCAGTAGAGACATTATTTTTGATGAGAAGAGCATCTTGAAGAGGTCAGAGATTGCAGATGGAGCTGAAAAGGCTGAACAGGACAGCAGTGGACAGCATTGGCTGACAGGTGATGTACCTTCTACTTTTACTTCAAAACATGCTTCTTTGAGGTGGAGTTTGGTATGAATGTTCCAATACATGTAAAGGATCAGCCAGAAGAGCCATCAATCCAAAAGGAGGTGCAGGTGGAGTCACACACTTCAGCTTTGAGAGATGATCAAAGGGGTGTGGCACTACACAAGGCAAAGCGTACCATCATCAAACCTGCTCGGTATCGCATTGATGACATGATTTTCTATGCTCTAATAACTGCAAATGAAGATCCAGAGACCTTCCAAGAAGCCATGAAAAGTTCAAAAAGAGACTCATGGATGCAGGCCATGATGGAGGAGATGGAGTCCCTGGAAAAGAACAAGACATGGCAGCTAGTGGATCTACCTAGAGATGCTCGGGCCATTGGTTCAAAATGGGTGTTCACAAAGAAGGAGGCACCTTCAGAGCAAGGTGGAGTCAGATACAAAGCAAGGCTTGTTGCTAAGGGGTTCTCACAGAGAGAGGGAGTGGACTACACAGAGGTATTCTCTCCAGTAGTACGTCATGCTTCAATTCGTGTGTTGTTATCTCTCGTAGCACAACATGGTATGGAGTTGCAGCAGATGGACGTGAAGACGGCTTTCTTACATGGGAGTCTAGAGGAGAGGATATACATGAAGCAACCAGAGGGTTTCAAGGAATCTGGATTGGAAGAAAAAGTGTGTCTACTAAAGAAATCGCTCTATGGTTTGAAGCAGTCACCCCGTCAGTGGTACAAAAGGTTTGACACTTTTATTTTGGGCCTTGGATTTTCTAGATGTGAACATGATACTTGTGTCTATGTGAAAGATGTGGATGAGGATGATGCACTGTATCTCCTTCTGTATGTGGATGATATGCTCATTGCCAGTAGGAGTGTTGAAGCAGTGAATGGACTGAAATATGCATTATCAACAGAATTTGAAATGAAGGATTTGGGGTCAGCTAGGAAGATACTTGGGATGGAAATTTACAGAGATAGGACCAAGGGAATTCTACACTTGTCATTGGGTGGATATATTCACAAGGTGTTGGAGAGGTTTGGGATGGATAAGGCCAAACCAGTTGGAACACCTTTGGCTAATCACATGTCTCTTTCTAAATTACAAAACCCCCAGACAGATGAAGAGAAAGAGTACATGGAGAGAGTTCCATATGCCAGTGCCGTGGGCAGCATTATGTATGCTATGGTGTGTTGCAGGCCTGACATAGCATATGCAGTGAGCCAGGTGAGCAGATTCATGGCGAACCCAGGAAAGGAGCACTGGAAGGCACTCAAGTGGATTTTGAGGTACCTTCAGGGAACTCGTGGACTTGGTCTAATTTTTGGGCAGCAAGATGGATCTAAGGAGAAATCTAATATCCCAAGTAAGTCATTAGGTCCATTGGAAGGATTTGTGGATGCAAATTTTGCAGGTGATCTGGATACAAGAAGGTCTACTACAGGGTATGTGTTCAGCATGTATGGTGGATTAATTTCTTGGAGATCAACCCTTTAACCTATTACAGCTTTGTCTACAACAGAAGCTGAGTATATAGGGATTACAGAGGCTGCCAAGGAGGCTCTTTGGTTGAAGAGACTCATCATGGAAATGGGGGTGAAGCAGGGTACAGTATTGTTACACAGTGATAGTCAGAGTGCCCTGCAGTTGGCTCAGAACCCAATCTATCATGCATGCACAAAGCATATAGATGTGAGGTATCACAGGATCAGAGAATTGGTGGAAGAAGGTGAAGTGGAGCTGGTAAAAGTTCATACAAAGAAGAACCAGGCAGATGCACTTACGAAGACTCTTCCACGGGATAGCTTTCTCTCATGTGTGACACTGATGGGTATGAGGGAATGTGCAGATATTTCAGCAGCTTTGAAGCACCAAGGTGGAGATTGTAGAGCCTGGTGTGGTACTCCAAAGCTTAAATCCTAAGGTGGAGGTTTGTAGGCTCCACAGGGTTAAGGCCCAGGTTGTTGGGTCTTGAGGGGGCTAGTCTATCATTGGGCTGGGTTTGGGCCCAAGGTGTGGGTTGGTCCAAGGGAGTTTTTTTTAGGGTTTATTATCCATATAATAAGGCACCGGTTCATGTGTGGTGCTGGTTTTATTTTGGTGGCCGTCATGGGGACGAGTTATATATAGTCATGTAACGATGATGATTATAGATGAATGAAGGAAACCCTTTTCTTCCTATAATAAGCTATCCCTTCTCTTCCTCCTCCTCTCTTTCTCACATATAGATGCCCTAGGTTTCTAGGGTTTTATTGCTGCCATCTCTATCCTAGCCATCTTCTTGGAGCCGCCTCTCTCAAGGAAGGAGAAGGAAGAAGCCCTAGCAGTACCTTCTCCTTAGGCAACGTCTCTTGATTCTTTGGATCAGATCTGAAGGTTCATGTGAGGAAGAAGAGAGGCCACGACCCTCTCTTACAATCTTGGGGCGCAAGAAACCAAGGAAAATCCTAGTTGCTAATCAATCTGGGAAGATTACTAAGATCAAGATCCAAAATTCTGCTGCAGAAATTTCAGCAGGGATATCATCTCGCTTCCGCATCTCCACACGACTTGGGGCTGGTCGAATGCGTGCTATGCTCCAAGGTTAGAAAGAGGACGATCCACTCTTCAGCTTCAATATTTTCATCAGTGAGCTTTTTTGTGCTCTTAAGCCAAGGGTGTTGTAGGTAGTCTGCAGCTGTGGGCGGCTTCTCTGGAGCAAAATCAAGTAGAGGACAAAGAAAGCTAGCAAATTCTTGGGCTTCAGAGTCAACAAATTTGTATTTCTCAACTAGAAGACGATCCAACGGCCTGAATTTCAGCCTTTGGATCCTCTTCAGGTCTCCATGCCTGTCAAAGAAGTCCTTTGACCAAGATCCTGAAGTAGCAACCTGGACTCAGAGGAGGGAAAAATAGTTATTCACTTAATGACTGCAAGAGAGTTGCGAGAGAAAAAAAATCTCACCTTTCGTGGCATTTTCCCAAGTAGCTCCATCATCATAGCCAAGTGATCCTATCATCCAGATGCAGAACCATGCATTAGTTAAATCAATCCAACATTCAGAAGGCATTCCGCTATAAAAGAGCATGAAGAACAAACACTTCCAAAAAGCCCGCTCACCACAAGTAGCTAGTCTCACAAATATAATATAGAGAACCAAAATTTTATGAACATATGGCTATAGAAGCAAAGCAAGCCTAATGAAATTACTAGAAGAACCAAAGCAAACTCAAAGTGGACCTTGAAAAAATTAAGAGCTGTCAGATTAAGGTGAGAAAATGTAGCATTTGGGTGAGAAGAGTTATCACCACCAGAGCATGCAAGGATAATATAAATCAGGTTTCAAAAGGAATGTTTTGAGGGCAATGTGATCTCAGACTTTAATCAGAATGCTTCTCAACCCATTGCCACACTATTCTCAACATAATATAAAGATGAGGTTAATCTGATGAACAAGTTAAACATCAATTCAAAGCCCCTTGGATTCATATCGCCAAGATTTACTTTTGCGGAGAATAGGAAACCACTAAGCAGAGTTCCATAATTAGTTCAAAGTATTTTTTTTCAAAACCATGACATTTGGAAGATGATAACCAGTAAGTAGTCACATATTTTCCATTTCATGGATACAAGGAATAAGCAAAGATATTAACACATATTAAAAAGCTCTCTACAAAGAGCTCTTTCATGACATTTGAGGTAGAAGTTGATAACAACAAACAACAGTCATAAATGATGGCTTAATTTCCTTGTTATTAATAAAAAAGACATTGTGAACTAACAAAGGAGAACTCTTCTTTCCACTTCATATCAACCATGTTGAAATCACCGCATATATGCCATATTTTCACAATAGTAGCTAACTATGGTTTAACCTACTAAAACAAGTTTCTTAGAACATGTTATCAAACACATACCCATGCAGCTGTTTCATCACAAAATTAATTGATTCAGAAAATTTCCTGAAGATCTGAAGTGCAAAATGTTAAATTATGGGAAAACTATCCAACCAACACTAATGACTACTTCTCATATCTAACTTGCCTCAGGCAATGGACAAAGCCTGAAGTTGGGCATTGGCAGATTTGCATAACATAAGCATACCAACAAAATATTTATCAGTAGGAATACATAGATGTGAATAACATAAATTAGCTGGAGCAGATTTAGAGTGAAAATTATCTTGCCATTGTGACTGGAAGGCTGTATTTGAGGGATTCCATGTTCTGAAATGTACTAGAACATAATTATGTGACTTCTTGGTCAGTTATCCAAGGATAGCTGAAAAGCTCTTTTTCTGATGGCACTTCTCCAATATGGTATACAAGGGTCTTTCTGCACAGAAGGCAATACAAAGACTCGGACTCCCTCACAGGACATGCTGATTGATAGGACAGTCTTAAATGATAAAGGCAAGGATAACAATGAAGATTTCAGCAAGTTAGGAATATTTTTTTAATATATACACACACGCTCAATCCAAGTCTTACCTTTCGCAGATAGAATTTTTTTCCTAACAAAAGACTTTCAAAAATTAGGATTCCACATGGAACACTAAATGGAAACACCCAAGAACACCTTAAAATAAGGATCTTATAACTTGTCAATTCCAATTAAACCAGAGTAGGGCAACAATTATCCTGCTTAACATAATTTTAAAAAAAAACAACCTACACTAGGTTAGAAATGAAGCCAAAAATGACACGGAAAGGGATGTAAGTACCTACCTCTGTTAATTATAAATCCCACCAGCTTTCTCCTACTACACTGAAAGATCACCTAGATAGTGTAAATACCATATTGTGCAACTTAGGATCCATTTAGTCTACCGACGAAGAACTAAAGAGAGGAAGAGGGAGAGCTACGAGGAGGAAGAGGAAGAGAATGAAATTGGTTTGCAAAAGAGGTTCGGCCTCAATTTATAGTCCGAAACCAAACCTCTCTCCCAACTCTTCTCCGGCCGAGAACGTGGCCAAGCTTCAAGGCGACGAAACTTTTGTAGGGTTCCACTTATTGAAGAGAATCAGAGAGAGAGGGAACGGAGAGATGTAAGATAAGAAGAAGAAGAGGCGATGGGAGAGAAAGGAAGAGGCCATTACCGTCGGAAGAGTAGGAACATAGGGGGAAATCTTTGCCTCCTTCTCTGGCTCCGTCAAGATTGCCTAAGAAACCCTAGGTGCGGGCGGATGGAAGGAACGGCCTATTGGATAAAAAAAAGAAAGATGCGGATCGAAGAAGGAAGGGTTAGAGACGGAATAATAATTCCGTCACTAATTAGTGACGGAATTATTCCTCTGTCACTGAATTAGGCACACTAGTATGGAATAATAATTTCATTATAAATTTTTTTAAAAAAATTAAAATATAAATTTAGTAATAAATAAAAAATTCATCACTAAATTAGTGATGAATTGGGGCAGTCCATCACTAATTTAGTGATGGATGGTGCAGTCCGTCACTAATTTAGTGATGGATTATTTTTTCATCACTAATTTTATAACGGATTAGTGACGGAAGGGCAATCCGTCACTAAATTAGTGATGGATGACCTTGTCCATCACTAAATTAGTGACAAACTGTCCCATTCGTCACTAAATTAGTGATGGATTGCTCTTCCGTCACTAATTTTGTGATGGATTAGTGATGGAAGGGCAATCCGTCAATAAATTAGGGATGCGTGCGCAGCCAAGTGCAGTCATGCACAGGCTCGTGCAAGCACAGAGACAGCATTGGGCATGCGCAGACATGACGCAAGGGGCACCGGACACAGGCGAGGTTGTGCGGCCAAAGAAACAGGCTGATTGGTGCAAATGCGTGCAGGCCATAGCAGGCGCATACAGGCCATGGCAGGTGAACGTGCAGGCCAAGTAGCAGACGCGCATAGCGCATGCCGAGAGGTAGACATGTGGCTGGGATGCGTATGGGAGGCGGCGCACGTAACTGGCACATGCGGACACAGCTTTTTTCATCATAAATTTTTTTTTAAAAAATTAGAGTATAAATTTAGATAGGCAATCCATCACTAATTCGTCACTAATTTAGTGAAAGATTGCCTTCCGTCACTAATTTATGACGGATTAGTGACGGAAGGACAATCCGTCACTAATTTAGTGATGGATTGCCCCATCCGTCACTAATTTATGACGGAAGAAAAATTTGTCACTAAATTAGTGACGGATTGCCCCATCCGTTACTAATTTAGTGATGGATTGCTTTTTCGTCACTAATTTTATGATGGATTAGTGACGGAAGGGTGATCCGTCACTAAATTAGTGATGGATGACATTGTCCATCACTAATTTAGTGACGAACTGTCCCATCCGTCACTAAATTAGTGATGGATTGCTCTTCCGTCACTAATTTTGTATTGGATTAGTGATGGAAGAGCAATCCGTCACTAAATTAGGGATGCGTGCGCAGCCAAGTGCAGTCACGCACAGGCTCGTGCAAGCGCAAACATGGCGCTGGGCACGTGCAGACACGACGCAAGGGGTGCCGAACACAGGTGAGGTTGTGCGGCCGAAGAGACAGGCCGATTGGTGCAAATGCGCATGAGCCATAGCAGGCGCGCGCATGCCATAGCTGGCGCACGTGCAGGCCGAGTAGCAGACACACATAGCGCGCGCCGAGAGGCGAACATGTGGCTGGGATGCGCATGGGAGGTGACGCACGTAACTGGCACATGCGGATGCGACTTTTTTCATCATAATTTTTTTAAAAAAATAGAGTATTAGATAGGCAATCCGTCACTAATTCGTCACTAATTTAGTGACGGATTGCCTTCCGTCACTAATTTGTGACGGATTAGTGACAGAAGAATAATTCGTCACTAATTTAGTGATGGATTGCCCCATCTGTCACTAATTTGTGATGAATTAGTGATGGAAGAAAAATTCGTCACTAATATGTGATGGATTAGTGATGGAAGGGCAATCCGTCACTAATTTAGTGACGGATTGGCCCATTCGTCACTAATTTAGTGATGGATATGATAATTAGTGACGGATTACCCCATTCGTCACTAATTTAGTGACGAATATGATAATCCATCATTAATTTAGTGACAGTTTAGTGATGGATAAACTAATCGATCACTAATTTTAATTTTCATCAATATTTTGTTACTAGACCGTCACAATTTAGTGACGAAAACTTTCGTTACTAATTTTTATCACTATTTTAACATTTTTTTATAGTATATTATGTTAATCTTAATTTTTTTATTAAAAATTAATTTTTATTAATATAAATATATATTTATATTAAAATAACTGATCAATAATACAATCAGTGATCTAATGATTAAATTAGTAATCCGATAATCCAAGCTCTTGATCCGGACGTTGTTTGCCGAACAACACGTACCATAAACCGACTAAACTCATAAATTGGAGCAGATCTTCGACCCATTTGTTTATGTATGTAACTACGCCCGTGCGTACGTCACGCGCTTGCCCATTTCTTCATTGATGTCGGCGTTCGAAAGATATTTTATTAATTTTTACAAAATATCTACCCAGCGGCCGGCGCAAGCTTACATAACGCCGCCGCGTAAATCTCGCGTGGGAGATGGTCTGGGTACGTGGCTCTCTGTCATAGGCCGTCATGACGTGCCACTCGCCCATTTCATTAGATCAATTTGCTCTTATATAATCCCGCGCGACCCGAGCCCGCCTTCTACACCATCCCCCGTTATAAGGCGGTTGCGGTTTCTCTCCCCTCACCCTCAACCCCCACATGGAGCCTGGTGATCATCACCCGTCTCGGCCTTCAGCTCTAACCCAATCCTCTCCTCCTTCCTTTGGCGGGTCGGAGTTTGGAACACTCTCGGCTCCCAAGCCCTGCCCTTCTTCGCCCAAGGTCGAGCCACTGGAGGAGATCGTGGGCTTCTCCACCCCATCTCCTCTTCCATCGTCCTCGTCGTCACCCAGAGATGCTGCGCCACGACCCCTGGAGGCTCTCCAGAGCGCGCTGATCCCGCCCTTCCTCTCCAAGACGTACGATCTTGTGGATGATCCCTCTCTGGATGCGCTTGTCTCGTGGGGCTCCGCTGGGAAAAGCTTCGTGGTGTGGGATCCCGTCGAGTTTGCTAGGGCCGTTCTGCCTCGGAGCTTCAAGCACAACAACTTCTCCAGTTTTGTCCGCCAGCTGAATACTTATGTGGGTATTGCAAAAACTTTGCCGGAGACGGCTCTTTTTTGTTTGTATGTAATTTTTTTTTCTTTCCTTCTTTTAATTTATTTTTTGACAAGCATTGGATTGGTGTTGTACATATTTCATGTTGTATCCTTCTCTCTCTCTCTCTCTCTGATGTATATGCTCTTTGATCTAAATATGTAAATATGAGTGTGCATCCACCTCTTGTTTGTATAGTCCATTGGAAGATCCTCTGTATTTTTTGGTTTGTTTTGTAAATTGTACAATACAACTGTAACCACTAGATGAGAATATGACTTGCCAAGCTTAGGCAGAATGTACGTCCATTGCTTTTATCTACACGGTTAGTTTGTTGATTACACAAGTGCTTCTGGATTGGAGATGATCTCTCGGGGTAAAGCTTACATTTGCACAGGTAAGCATCAATATTCACATAGACTACAGATATCAAATTAAGTATTTTATTGCAGCTAACTAGCATTGCCATTCAAGTATATTTATATTCTGAATAATGTATTGTCCAATAATTTCACAAATTCACTTCTGTAAGTTCCAGTTGTTCCATTTTCTCTCTATGGCATTGCTTTACTTTCCCCATCAATGTCATCATGCTCTGCCTCCTCCTCTTGTGGTATTATATGTTTTCTTTTCGTGGCGCAATCTTGTTAGAGTGAACTGTGAATTGAAATGTGCTTGTTTGCAATTCTTTGTACGTATCTTGTTATATGCAACTGGGGTATTCCGTGGATCTGATTGTTTTTTATTGTGGTTCTTCCTAGTTTCTATGGTGTTGAAGACTTGCTTTGTTTTCAGCACATAAATTTTGGTCGTAATTTCAGTAGCTAGTTTTAAAAATGTTGTGGTGATGCAATGAAACTACTAATAGGATCAAAGCCCAAATGTAAGGAGGTCTATCCAACGACCAATAACAAATCCTAATTAACATAGGAGGGACAAAAAATATGAAATAGTATGAATACTAGTCTTTGTAAAGGAGTCAATGAGCTGATAGCTAGATTAGGAAGCAACAGATTATACAGACTGAAGTGGTGAACAAAGTGTTTATTGATTACACTTTTCCATCTCATTGTAGTGGCCAGTGGAAATGAAATGTGGTTTCTTAAACCAAGTAAAAGAGAAGCAGCATGAGAAACATCCATAATAGCTGTGGTTATTGCTCGATAAATGATTTTAGCATTCAGAGCAAAAGGCATTCTACTTCTTGCCCATTTTGGCAAATGAGGGATTCCTGGAAAGAAGACACTTTAGCTTATAACTGAGCATTAACCAATTGGCATAAACTTGGCTTTGTGCTTTAGCAAGGAAACTAAAGCAATGCAAGAGGAATGGCATTCGTTCTTAACATACAGTAGAGAACATGCTACCATTTAGGAGAGATGTGCATTAATCAGTCAGCAAACTATATGACTGAACAAACAATGTGAGGCAAGACATGGTGCTGTAAATTAGATTTTAACTAAATCTATTCGTGTTTTCATATTTATTTGTTCAAAATCAGGAACGTGCATAGAGAATATTTAAAACTCCAGAAAATTAGAAATGCCGGTCTTGATTGGTAAAGAAGTGCTTTTCCTTAGGAAAGTAAACATTTTGGTTGATTGCATTTCATATATTTATGTCCAAAAGGGTGTTAGGTGGTTATTAGATTTGTTCTATTGTCATTTTGGTCTCCTTGAATGTAAGGCGAGAGGGGATCCAGAAATTCCACTAAAATAATTCATAATGATGCATCCAATACCTACCACCATATAGTTTACAAAGATATTGAATATAATATTGCACTTTCTTGCACACTTGGGTATATAGTTACTTTATGAGCTTTTTAGTGTGCTAATTAGATGAATGACCAGATTTTTTTTTTCCAACTTTCTTTTTTTTCACCTGATGACACCAAAACACAATTTTAATAATATAAAACTTTCCTACATCTGTGTTTTATCCATGCAAGACTTTTTGACAGAACTGTAGCAAACATAAGATCTCAAACAAATCAAAATGCTGACTTTTCTAAGGAATGCTTAACTAAAACTTAAGATCCCAGATTTGACAAGTTCTAAAACTACCTAGCATTCTCTAAGCACTTTCATGATCTCTTAGAAAAATCCAAAAGTACATAGACAACTGAACTAGAAACAATTTTGGAGTTACCATCAGTTTTCTATTGATTCTACATTTCTACACAAAATATGAAACATCACTCCAGCCTTTTCATTTTCATGAAGTCTTTTTGTTGTTTCTATGCCCTTATGCTTGAAGTGCTAGATTTTGGTTTTTTGAAGATGTGAAGTTGATTCAAGCAGTATTGATTGTAATTTCTTCTTGAAGGAGATGTCTCCATTTATCCCCTTTTTTTAATTTGTGAATTTGTGGTCTTCTGACAGAGGTTCCGCAAGATTGATGCTGATCGATGGGAGTTTGCCAATGAAGATTTTGTAAGAGGAAATAAGCCTTTGTTAAAAAACATAAACAGGCGAAGGTCATCTCAGGTTCAGCAAGCAGCTACTCAAATAGGCTCTTCAGCTGAAATGGGGAAGCCTGAATTGGAAGGTGAACTCCACACCTTGAGAAAGGAAAAGAGTGCATTGGTGCAGGAGGTCACTAGACTGCAGCAGGAGCACCTCATGACAGTCCGACAGATGGATGCACTCAGCCACCGGATGCAATCAGCTGAACAGGGGCAGAAGCTTATGGTGTCTTTCTTGGCAAAAGTACTTAAGAATCCGGTATTATTGGCCCATCTCAAGCAGCTGAAGGAACGAAGAGAGATTGCTTCTGCAACAGTAAGAAGGAAGTTCCTCAAGCAACAATTGGCCAGCCTTAGTGATTTGGATAAATCCATGGAACAACAGACTGGTGCTACTGCTTCTGCACTGCATGGCATTGAATTTAGTGCGGGTAAACAACTGCCAGATAATCCTTTGCAAGATATGGATGAAACGCTTGGTCTTGACGCTAGCAGGCAAGAACTTCTTAGAGGCTTTGATGAAATTGGGCTTGAGGTGCTGGACCCATTCTTTCTGGACCCTGATTCTGCTGCCATCAAGGGAGACCTTCCAGAGAGCACTCAGATAGATTTGGGCTTCAGTGGCACTGAGTGCTTTGCATCTCTTCCTGAAGATATTACCCCAGAGAGGATGTTTTCAGATGCTATAGTCCCTGTAACTGAAAGTGCAGGGCCAGAACCCGGCACTGCCACCTTCAAGGGAGTTGATATTGTAGATGATTACCTCATATCATTCCCAGATGATACTTCTCAGGAGAAAATGCTCTCAGGTGCTATAGCATCTGCCAGCAAAACTGTCAGCGGACAGGAGGAAATATGGAACATCAATCTTGAGGCTGGAGAATGCTCTTTGAGTTCTTGCCAGAATGTTTGCGATGGCCTTGCTCATGATGTACCCAGCCTGGAACTTGCTGCTGGACCTGGTGCGTTATGGGATATTGATTTGCAAACACTGAAGGAAGATTTGGAGTTTGATTAGTGCTCGGGCGATCAAAAGATCATGAAGAAAAGATTGGACCGAAGGGTGAATGGGCATCGACCATTAGCACCCTTCTTGGTGCATCTACTATCAACATTCGAAGAACCCATATAAATATTTGTATGATCAAATATAATATTCAGTGATTTTGGTTGCCGTTTTTATTGATTTTCTTGCAGCAGTAACAAATTATTCCAGCCATGGTATACCGTGTCATTGCATATATTACTATCCCAGGACTCTCTCATGCCAAGCGCACCGAATTGAGGCTTGGTACATACCGAATTTATTTAAGTAATGAGCGGTATTGTATCAATGTGGTATTGATATGGGATCTCAGTAATACTGGACCAATGTGATATTGGTATGAGATCTCAGGACATACTGAGACAAAAAAACTTTGCTTTCAGCACAACACTATTTCTGGTTTCGGATAACTTATTGCTCCCTTGAGCTGTAGTATCTTGCATTCTTTTGTTTCAATAGGAATTTTGTTAATAGAATCAGTAATGTTGGGCATTGGGCCATGCCCGGCATGACTCAGCCGAGGCGAATTTTGTTAACAGAATCAGTAGTGTTGCTTCTTGCAGGTAGTGTTAGGCATTTAGCCGTGCTCGTCACGGTTCGGCCCAGGCCCGGGCCATGCTTGGCAAGGCCTGTTACTAAACGGGTCATACCGGCCCAATTCAGGCCCACCAAGCCACTGATTAAAGGGGCCAAGCCTGACATGGTCTGTTACTAAACGGGCCATGCTGGGCATGGCCAGTTTAATTTAAAACCACGCCTAGCATGGCCCACGGCCCATTTTGTGATGGCGTAGCCCGCAGGCACGGTTCAATTCTAGCCCTTTTTAGTCGTTTTAAAATGGCTAGAAACGGCTAGTTGAGGGGATTTGACCATTTTAACCCCCTCAACAGCCATAAAACGATTAAATAGAGGGGTATTTTGGTTTTTTTTTGAGTTCTATAAATACTCTTTTCCTTCCTCATTCTCACAACATCAAACCAACTCTTCTTTCCTTCAGACTACTACCATTTCTCTCTTCTAGCAAGTGCTCTAGGCTTCTAGCAATTTAATTTTTAGTTTACATTTAGCAAGTATTTAAGTGCTACACAAGAGGGGGTTTTTGTTGAGAAGTTAAAAGTACAAGAGAAAGAGGAGGTCACTTCTTGTTGAGAGGCGAGAACAGAAGAGGAAGCTCACAAATTTTAGCTCCACCTTTAATCCTTTACTTAATTCCTTCATATGGTTAATTTTTATTTTTTGCATTCATCAATTTAGATATGACATCTTATGATGAAAGTTATTTTGGCATGCCCCCTATTTTTGAGAGAAGAAACTAATTACCAAGTTTCCTTTAAAACAAGTGAATCTAGTGAAGGTCAAACCTCTTCTCGTAAGATGACTAGTGATGTATGGAATGAATTTGATAGAATTATGGTTGATGGAGTCTTGAAAGCAAAATGTAGAAAATGTGCCAAACTTTATAGTTGTAGTAGTAGTGGGAGAATAAGCCATTTAAAAAGATCAAGAGAGTCATATGATGCATGATTCCCGTCTTCAAAGTACCCTTAATATATAAGGGGATCACTTAAAGGTAATTTTGCATATAATTATGAAAATCAAAGAAAATTACTTGTAAAATGGATAGTTAAGGATGGATTACCTTTTAGTTTATGTGAATCTTTTAATTTTGAAGAATATATTCAATTAGCCCTATAACATGCTTACAGAAGAACTAATAGGCGTACATTTAGAAGGTAGCTATGATAAACTTTTTAACAATGAAACAAAGTTTAATTGAAATGCTCTTTATTTTAAATGCAAAAGTTTCTTTAACTTCTAATATTTGATCAGCATCTGTAAATAGGAATTATTTTATTGATATTACTGCTCATTATATTAATAATGATTGGTAATTAAATAAATGTATTCTTGCTTTTTATGCTTTTGATTTTTCGCATTTTGGGCAACAAATTTTATATGCCATTTATCAAACTGCATGCTCATATAATATTAATAATAATATTATGTCTATTACTTTTGATAATGCATCTAATAATAATTCTGCTGTTGCATTATTGAAGGACTAATTGTATCCTATGTTAAATAAAAATTTATTGCATATTAGATGTGCATGTCATATCTTAAATTTTTCTGTTCAAGCTGGCATTGGCATGATTCAAATTGTTATTTCAAAATTAGAAATGCAGTTTCTTTTATTCATGCTTCAAAATCAAGACTTTAAGAATTTAAGCAATTATGTGTAGAATTTAAGCAACTAAAAAATTTAAATTTGATGGAATTACTCGTTAGAACTTAATATATAGCATGATACATGATGCATACCCATATAAAAACTTATTAAGTGCATATATTAATGATCATGGATTACGATTTACATTGACTGAAACTGATTGGAATAATGATAAAATTTTGGAAGATTTTTTGTTAATTTTTATAATGCTACTAATGTTCTTTCTGATATTTATTATCTAAATTTATGTTTATTTTTATAATAAGCATATATAATTAGTCAAAAATTTGCTTAACATAGATATGATGATGTTTTAATGCCTATTATTAAACAAATGGAATCTAAATAGAATAAATATTGGGACAAGATATGTCCTATGCATAACTTTGCTGCTGTATTTGATCTAAAAGTTAAATTAAGTGGCATACTAACTTTACTTGATGCATATTGTGAAAATATGATTCAAGCTCCTTAACCTGCTAAAATTAAGGTAACACAACTTCTTCGTGATATTTATGCTTTATTTATATGATGAAAAAATTTGTGAATCTAGATTACTTACACAAAGCTCTATTCCTTTTTCTAGTTCTCATTCGTCATCTATTTTTTCATTCATTGCACAAAGAAAACATACACATGCTTCAAGTTCATCTTCATCTTCTTTATCTTTAAGTAGTGAACTAGAATTTTATTTACAAAATGATCTTTAGTCTGCATATGATGAAAATCAAATAAAGAATCTAGATGTATTAGCTTGGTGGAAGAGTGTTAAAAATCAATATCCTGTTATCTTTGTCATTGCACACGATATTTAGCTGTATCGATGTCCATAGTAGCACGAAATCTGCTTTTAGTGCATGTCGGCGTGTTCTTGACGAAAAGAGAAATAGGATGACTGATGACACGTTGAGATGCTTCTTTGCTTCAAAGATTGGCTGGATGCTGATGCGAGACTTCAAGATAAAGGTGGACATGACTTATTCAGTGAAGATGATGATGATACAAATACTACTAATGAGTGAGTCATCTCTATTTTTTAATTATATATTTTTATTTTTTTAATTATTAAAGTGAGTCATCTTTATTTTTTTCTTCTTTTTTTATTATATTTTGGAGGTTGGTCTAGCCCTCCTACATTTATATACCATTTTGATTTTAAATTAATAAACTAGTAGGGGTCTATGCCAAACCCTCTATCATTAAGGTGGCTTTATATTAATAAATCCTTAGTTTTTAATAATTTTTTAATTTATTAAAAAATATTTTTTATAAATAAAAAATTTATTAAGGGGGATGGGCCGTGCCTAGCTCGGCCTAGGCCCTTGTGCGCTATGCTGGCCCAGGCTCTTATGGGCAATGTCAGGCTAGCATGTGGGCCATGCCGTGCCTGGCCCGATTGGACTGTGCCAGCCCAGGCCCTAATGGGTCATGCCGGACTTGGTCCGCAGGCCAAAATTTTTGAACCCGACACGATATGGGCCATGCATGGCATGGCTCGTTACTGTAGCAAGCCAGCCATGCCAGGCATGGCCCGCTTTGTGCCGGGTTGGGCCGGGCCATGGGCGGCCTGACCCAATGCCCATCGCTACTTGCAGGTTTGTTTTATGATAGTCACTGGAATTGGATTTGTTGCTCTAGTACCCTTAGTTAGACTTCATAATCCCTACCAGAGATTTAGGTAAGAGATGTTTACAATATTATAAAATTTCTCCAAAACGCTGTCATTAAAGGCTCATTACTTGCATACATACTGCTTTGACTTTGGCACCCTAGATCATGTTTAATTATCTATTAGGTCTGCAAGTGTAGACCTGATAATCTAATATGCATAGATACACCGATGACCTACATGGTGTGGATTGATCTAGTTCAAAGCAAGTTTTAGTTGATTTGTGCTCTTGTCGCACCCCTAAATCAATATCATGCTTGGGCAAAACATGACCACATTCTCTCAAAATAAAATCTCTAAGAGCATGCAAGGCCTATTTCGTTTTCATTGTGCCAATCTAGTACACAAATATAATAATACAAAACAAGAAATTTATATTTAAAAGTAAAATCTCAACATGCCATATGAGTACTCCATAAGAGAGAACATCAAAACTATGCTAAAGTGCCAACTCATGATTATCCACAGCCAAAAAAATCTCTATCGATTGACAAAATCCCATAACTAACATCAGTAACATGGTAAAACAGAAGTACAATAAATGAAATATTACTCTCTCTCTCTCTCTCTCTCTCTCTCTCTCTCCATATCCTTGCTTTGTAGCTTAGTCCTCATCCTTTGGAAAATTGCAGATAATATGAGCTATTGCTCAGTAGAAACTTTTATGAGACAGATAATATAGTAATGAGTATATATAAAAGAATTAAATCATGCTGCATCACATGCTATTACTAAGACAGATAATAAATATTTTATAGTCCTATCTTATCTTGATGCCATATTGAACTACATCATTGGATGCCAATCATCTCTGGATCATAGCCATATCTTATCGGTGATGCCATGTAAGTCAACAACTACATATTGATAATTTGACCTAATATATCAATGCATTGGCATATTGAAAATATATATTAATGATTTAAACTTACTAGTATTTTGTGCGTATAAACTTAACTCGACAGCCTTCGTACATTAGATTAATTCTCACACTAGTGTCACATGTGATTAACTTAATCAGTCTAGAATGACTATACATTAGGCCTCCATGGCTACAAATTCTGTCCTTAATGCCAAGCGTCTAAACTAGACTTAGCCTAAATTTGTTTGAATTAGTGCCACGTACTGTTAGCTAATCATGCCAAGTGTTATAAACCAAGTCAAAGTGGTTCAATATTTGACCTCTGCAGCTATATGCCATTCCCTCAATGCTATCTTTGCAACACCATAGGGATTAGTCTACATACTTACATCAAGTCATGTCTCATCATATCTTTTTATATCATGTAGTGCATCCATAAAATAAAACTCATAATGGTATAATATATGGCATATCACATTATAAAACCACAATAACACCACTTATGAATTTACCAAATCATAGATTAATCCAATTTATAATGCTGCAGCAAAACAAAACATATATAAGTATAGTCAAAATATACTAATAAACCAAAACATGCAATGCTTGCTATGAAGTCTATGTTGAAAAATATTAAATCTACCCGTTTGTACCAAAAAAAAAATAAATAAATAAATAAATCTCATAAAGTAGGTACAAGATTTCTACCTTAGTCACTAATCTAGAAACCAATCCTCACAATCAGTCGCAGCCCTCCAGCATGAGTCTTGAAGCACTAATCCATGCTACCAATCTTGCTCAATATCAATCAATCACCAATGGGATCAGCTATAATTATTACCATAATTAAGTTAATCTTCAATTTATTAATTAAATTGCTATAATTACTCTTATACCCCTCTTATGTAGATTTAAGTGGGTTTATTTAAAGCTTAATTAAATTCAATTCCTACGCTCCTAGTACTTAGGCTGTCAAATTAGTTTTAAAGAGGCATACACTGACAAACTTAGGCTAGTTAGACCATCAATCTACTTAGCCCAGGATTATTTTGGATTATTTAAAATTTAATCTGTCTAAATAGGGTCCTAATGGGCCAAAAAACTAATGACTCCTGAAAAATGAACCAAACTTAAGCCCATCATTGAGGCTTAACCAACTTAAGTTGGTTCAGTTTGGGCCTAAACTACTCAGCTCACTGCATTCAAACCTAAATTAAATTAATTTCAACAGAAGGAAAAGTCTTTGTGCACCGTGTGCATGTGCACTATATGCAATGATTAATCCACATGCTATAGTTTTTGTACTGCATGCATGACTATACGTGTGCATGAATTAATCACCGCACACGATGCATAAAATTTTTTTCCTCAACTGAAACACTATAATTGGGCCTCGGCTAGTCCCAAGACAATTCGAACTTTGACTACTATGGTCCGTTTGGGAGGTTAGGACCAAAGGAAAAGGTGATTGATCCGCATGCACATGTGCTGAGAAATTTTTTTATTTTATTTTTTTTCGTTGTACATCGCTATATGCTCATGGATATTAATCATCACATGGTGCGCCCCTTCTGCATCATGGTGCACAAAGAATTTTCTTAGGATCCAAACAGTTGGACCAACAATGCTAGGATCCGGCCCAACACTCAACCCATTTGGACACAGCTTACCCAGCCGAGCGAAGAAAAGACCGCAGGCTTCTTCTGCCCCACAAAGCTGCGATTGGCCTCCATGGGCTGCCGAATACTAGCCATGGTCGTACACCCAGGCCGGTGCGGCTGCGGCTAGGACTGGCGACCAGGGGCCGGCCATCTTTGACGAACCTCCTCAAGGGTTGCAATACCCCAATTAAACGATCTAGCAGTCGAATCACAACGAATTAGATGGAAACATGGATTCGGTTGATGAAACAGAGGATTCAAGAATGGTTACCTGCTTGCTATCTCCCCTTCTCCGGTGGCGAACCAAGCTCCACAAGAGCTCTGCCATAGCCAAATCCAGAAGAAGGGAAGGAGGAGAACAGAAAAAGAGGAAGAGGAAGAAGAAAAGAGGGAGAGGAAGGAAGAAGAAGAAGAAGAAGGAATGGGGAAATGGCTTGGATGGGAACCGGATACCTACCTATAACCAGGTACCCGGTTGATTCTTCTGTAACCTGCCATTGCCGCACACGGATGACAGAGGATCAGATGGCCGTTGAGGCCGACAGGGCATCACATGGAGGGACCACGAAGCTTCAGCGAAGCTTCAAACGGAGAAAGAGATGGTGAACCGAGATGATGAATAAGACCCGGTTTGGCTCAGGATATCACAGCTCTATTGTCTAGTCTTTGGTGAGCAACAAAGTTAGTGATTTTCCTACTAAACCACTAGTAAAAGGTCTCGGTTTCAGGATGGTTCTGAGGTCCAATGGTCACGTTGCATGGAGGGAGGGGAAAGGATGTCTTGGCTTTACCGGTCTCTGCATTATATCAAGCTGACAGGACACGCTCATGCAATCCACTCTATTAAAGGTTTTAGAACTTTATTGGCATTGATTTTATAAAGCCAGAAACCATGCGTGAGCTTCATTCTCTTGTGATTTATGGCCTTTTTGGTGATTTAAAGCATCAGTGCAAAGCAGGTGTCCTAAGAATCAAATTTACAGAGCAACTTTACTGTCATTTGGATGAGCATGCCTTAAAAAGGCCTGAGGTAAGTATTAGTATTAGATGCTCTCGGAAATGAAATGTCATACAGGTTTAAGCTACTGACTAGATGGGATGCGGGACCGTCATGGGGGTCAGTGTCTGCTGCTACTCTGGAAAAGATGCTCTCAAATGCGAGGCATGTGAGCCAATAGTTCCTGATGATGAAAGCCTGGTCATGTGTTCTTTTTGTGGAGAACCATTAGAAGTTTTTTTTTTTTTTTTTTAAACCTTTCGTAAAGGGATGAATAGATGCACAGTGGTGCAGTGTACTTGGAACTTGCCAAATAGAGATGGTGATGACAAAAGCATAGCACGAGAGTTAGGGCAATCTGTCATTGCACATGTTGGATAATGGCCTGGAATACCTAATGGGCCTTGAAAATTCATTACCTCCTTCTTATGTATGAATAAAAAATTATGAGGATATTTAGTTCCATATTGAAAAAATCAAGAAAGGAAGGTTCACTTATATGAAAATCTTTTCTTTGAAGCTTAAGTTTCTTAGGATCACCTCCGTGCACATACATGCGCGTGTGCGAAGGGCTCGCATATGGGGCTTTTAAATTTTTTCTTGATCATGGAATCCAATGATGGAGACTGATCGAATTAAGATAAGGGGCTGATATCAATTGACTGTTGATCATCGTATCAGGATCAAACTGATCGTTGATCAATCGGATGAAGAGTCAAGATGCGGTGATTAAATCACGATCGCAATCGCGATCCAACAGCTCACACTCATCGGTTGACCGGTCAACTATTGACCGTTGGTGATAGGCACCCATCCGAGATAAGGCATCGCTCCGATCAGGTCATTGCGATAAATCAATGTTTCGACGGTGAAAAGGTATATCGGAACATGGATTGGCCCATCTGATCGACTGATCTTTAGATCACAGCTGTGGATCGGGTTATCACGTCACGTAAAGGCTTATTAATCAGACCGTTGATCAGATCCGATCAAATCTAACGGTGCAGATCAATTTCGAAGGGTTGCTTCCAAAAGAAACCTAAAACCTATAAATAGGACCCTAGACTTGCATTTGATTCATTCAATCCAGATTCAATCCGAATCAATCCTAGTCATTTGCATACTCTCCTAAGGATAGTATAGCAATAATGCATTAAAAAGAGAGAAGTATTCTTGGTTCAATATTTTTGATAAATTATAGTATTGCTTTCATCAAAAGAAGATTGTTGTATTTTGAAAGACAATCGTCATACTGACCGTAAGCATCGTTGCAGAATGAAACTATCTTAAGGACATAAAATATAACTCTAGACTCAGTCTTAACAATTAGGTAGCCACTATCTGTCACCAACAATAAGCGTAGTCCAATTAAGGGCACAAGAGGTCCTGGGCAACAAAAGAACGTACACCTCCCTCTATACTCGCTGCATCAGCTATCCTGTTGGCTGTTGGTTTTGTTTTCAAGAATCTGAATACCCATGGAAATGTTCTGTTACTTGTTTCTCCAATCTTTCCTTTGCTTATACGATCCTTTAATATAGTAATCTAACCTTATAAGCAACAAAGAACTAAGAAGTGTATTTGCTGGGTTATGTTCCAGCTATGCTGGAGTTGACTTTAGAACCTCCTTCACCAATATATCCTCTCAAGGACAAACTCTAGTATCAGTATCACACTTAATAAAATTCTTTGTTCTGAGTTCTGTTATTGCCACCTTAATGAGGTTTTCCTCCTTGTCTTGATGCATAAGACTTTAATACGGTGTAAACTGACCTAGCAAGCCGACGCACTATAAGTTGAGCTAGCTGATAGGCCGATCTAATGGCGACACATGGCTATCCTTTTTTTAAAAAAATGCCAATCAAAAAGGATTTTCATCAAAGCTACTAACCAATCAGGAAAACCTCTCACCAAATATGCTAATCAATTTGAGCATAAATCCATTGCCTAGTTTGATAGAGATTTTATAATTCTATTGAGAAAGAATTCCACCAAAGGTACTACTATCCTACTTAGATATATCTAAACCCATCCAAGCTGTCCATCAAAAAATGAACTAATCGAAGAAGAACTCTTTCAAAATTTCTATAAAAATAGTTTTAAATCTTTTAGGTAAACCAACTCTAAGCTTAAACTCTCGAACCTAAAGCGTTGAACTAAGAAACTCCAGGTTATTCTCTTACTGCTTGAATTGTTTTAAGTGTTGAAGGATGCAATTCTGGATTTCTTCTGCTTTTCTTCTTTCTCTCTTAGAGATAATTGCATAGATTGGTTGAAGAGGTGTTTTGTCAACAGAACTACGACTTCTTTCCTTGGTTGACATGCGAAGATCAATTTTAAATATCATTAGGATTTATTTTCAAAGCCACATTGGTAATTTGATAAGATGAGTCTCAATGCTGAACCCATGGGAAAGATTAATTTTTCAACTTATGTAAATGAAAAATTCTATTTTAACAAAGCTGGGGCTTTCAATGATAAGTAAATCTGCATATTGTCTGTTAGATGGCAAGACTTGACTGTTGGAATTTATGGTTATGGTGACTAGAAACGAGAACACGGCCAACCAGCCAGGCTGTGATTGAATTGGAGCTTGGCCTTTAGAATTGATTCTGTGAGTCTAGAATTACAGCTAATGCTTGTAATATAAAAATTCCTAGCTATGTCGCTGACGTGCATCATTTATCGGGATACTCGATTGATTGGAATCTGTCTTCTGGTCCTGCCCATGGCTTGCAGGACAGGAGCCAGAATTTTGGTAGTGCAATTTCTTTTCTCCCGGTACGGACGAAGTGAAGTATATATGTCTCCCAATTTATTATTGGAAAACAAAAGGATTAACAAGGAAGATGAATTAAAAGAAGTTATAGAGATGGTAGGCGGTGGGAGAAGACAACATGGATTTAAGACTAGCCATCTATCATCAAAGGAGCCAGGCATGACCAAAGATTCCTATGACTGCCAATTGCTTCGTTCGAGCAAATATTCCCCCATCTCTCCAAGGTGTACAATATTTTATGCAGAACATTTGTGGTAGATGATTTTTTTTTTGAGAAAGGCCTTCACATTTCTCTTGCCGGGACGGACGTGCTAGTAAGAGCCATGTGATGTTGATCTTCTGCCTTTCTCATTGAAGAATTGAGCTTCCTTTTCCTCCAAATGCTCCAAAAGAAAATGGAGGTTTGATAACCGACCTTTCAAACTGAGACATGACATTAGATCTACTAAATACTTGTTGACAAGGAGCATTTAATGAAAAAATGAGATGCTGTATCTAAGCGGGCTCAACATAAAGAAAAGGATCCTCTATTGTGCGAGCTGTGTTGTAGAGCACTGTATGTACCTCAGTGGCCACTGTGTATATATTCCATCTCGAAAAAAGAACTTCTATATAATAACTCATATTTGCATTTGGAGGAAACATACATTACAGTTTTGTCAACAGAACTACGACTTCTTTCATTCATTCATTCATAACTCATGTTTGCATGAATATAATAACTTTCTTACCATTTTTGAAACATAATTACAGTCATTCCTACCTTTATTACAGCAATAGTACTATACGGTATGAAGTATGTACCGTAAAAAATCCGCGCCCCTATATAAAATGTATGTAGAGTTGCTAGCTTTTTTTTTCTTTTTCTTTTCTTTTGGAAGACCTCTCCGGTGTTCAATTTGTTTTTCAGTGCGAGTCAAAGTAGAACTGTCATACCTTGGTTTTCTCTTGTGCAGCAGCCTTCCAATTGTTTTCTAGTAAAGGCCAAAGGACAAATAACACTATGGGTACCATTCGTTGTGAGCTTTCCCACTGAGTCTAATGGGACGGCAGATCTCGCATCAAAACAAGCTGCCGGGATTCCTCGAGAGAAAGTGGCCCAAACAATCAATGTTCCGACTTCTCTTTCTCCAGCTCCATGCATTGCGAGCCAACGGAGGTGTTGGGTTTAATGTTCCTGTTGTATAACTCATAAAAGAGATGAGAAGAAGGAACTGGACTTGCCAGGAATCTTTCAAGAAGTGAATCTTATCATCATCCTAATTTGAAAGAAGTACAGTTTCAAAACCTAGTCCGAGAGCGGCTGTGCAAGATGCTTATCGATCAAATGTAGTCTGATTGCTTTCCTCTTCTATTTTCTGCTGGGTTAATCCGGGAACGAGTGATTCAAAGACAACTTTGATTAGGCTATCGTGGGCATCTAGTTATTAAGCTACATCCGGAGCTCATCATAACCTACAAATGCCTTCCTTGTTGCCTTTCGATTGAATCTTATCATTCTTGCCCCTGCTGTCTTCTCCCTTATAATTGGTTATTGTGGAACTTGTAACGAGAAGAAGGACAATAGCAATGCTACGAGGCATGTTTCTCGCCCCTGGATGCTTGCCCTCTGACCACATTATACTATAGACTCGAGGAGTAGGCCACAGATATACTTCAGCAGCTGATCATAGAGCTTAGCTGCCCACAGGATGCTCTATGGGGAGGAGGATGGTGAATCCATCTTGCTGGCCAATGCTGCTACTCCCTTCTGGGTGCATGATTAGTGGTGGTATGGGGATATGATGTGTCACTCGTCTCCAGCCAAAATGCCAGATCCCAGTATCCTCGATCGTTTCCCAGTGTAACTCATTAAAGTGGAAAGGTTTTGCGTTAAAAATCTTTATTCCCATGTTTTGATCAAATTAAGCAATAAAAAAAGTATCATGTTGGAGGCACATGCGCCAGACCTGCAGCAAAATATCAAGAATCTGAAGCTTTAAAAAAGTCGAGCAACCGCAGCACGCTGGGGCCACGGTCACATGAAGAGTTACGGCTATGAAAAAAGGCTGTCATCTACTGCATGCAAGGATGAGAAGAATATATGGACAAAGTTCCTCAATTCAGTGCATCATGGTTAATTTATCCTTTCTTTGTCTTTCTCGGTTAAAAAATAATTAGGGTTATTCAATCTATCTGGTTCAGTATTTGTTCTGACTTTTGGGTAAAAGTGGTCTTGATCTGTGTTGATGTCCTGGGAGAAAAAGATGTGGATCAAGTACGTGACTTCCAGGTGTATGAATACTATTTTGAAGCATGTATGGACATTTGTAAAGTGATAGTTGTCCGCACCATCAAAAATTTGTCGTTCAATTGATGGCAAATCACCTCCACAATACCGTAAAGCTAGCCATCTGAAACAGCGCTTCTAAAGATTTTTCTTTAAAACTTCTATAAAATATAATATTTTGATTGATGATAGAAAGATTAAAAAAAAAAAAAATGAACTATATTTCAATCATGATCAGAACTCTCTACTTATAAGCATGGATCTCTTTTAAATTATCACTCTATTTCAAAATAAAAAATCTACGGATAGCAATCCTACATGTTTCTCTTTAAGATTTCTCTAAAATCATATATTTTGATTGATAATAGAAAGATGGAAAGAAAAAAAGTGAGCCTCTTTTGCAATTATGATCAGATCTCTCTGCTTGTAGTAAAATTCGTTCCTTTTCTAAATTGTTATTTTATTCAATAATGGATGCATTACTTAAAATTTTAAATTTGAACGATCTGTTTTTGATTGTTGATGAACAATATTTCATGCGCATCTCTTTTAAGTCAGCTAAAAAAAATCAACATTTAATTGTACGCAAAATGCTAAATGCCAAATATTACTTTAAATAATTATATATATAATATGTTAACATAAGGTACTGCTAGCTTCATTATTTAACTTTGGGTGTTTATTTCCAATGTGTACTTGTACTTATCAAAACTTTTACAAACTTACCATCATATGGTAGAAAACAACCACACAGCTTTTAATATTACAATCTACCCTTGGAGTCTTAAGATTCTGACCTGACGAAGACCCGTGAAATAGGTCTTCCACAAAATTGACCCAACCGGCCGAAGTGATATCTTGGCCAGTATCAGACGAACTGGAGCAAGTGCTCCACTCCCACCGCTAGCTGCACTCAATTGAGGAAAGATAAAGATAACGATAATGGGACGACCACTTTTCTCGGAGAAAAGTTTCTTGCCGGGTCGCTCCTGTCCAGAGGAGTTGGATTAAGCGAGGGGCTCCGCGGCATGGGCTTTATTGCCTGAAGGCACTCCTTTGGAGACACTGCAGCTAGCTGAGGGGTTCGCTCTCCCGAGACCCTCGAATTTTATAGTCATATATCTCCTCTCTTCCTCTCCTTCTCTCTTTCTAAAAGTTCGGAGGAAAGGACTCGACCACCCATGGGGGTGCAGTTTAACAAAATATATTAAGAGAGAGAGAGAGAGAGAGAGAGAGAGAGAGAGGACTTCCTCCAAGGTCCTGAATCCACCCATGTACTAGATGTTGAGAGTGAGTAACATAACAGCTAGCGCTTATGTGCCGACCTTATTCTATGATTTCAAGGTGAGTAATATGTCCTGAGAGGGCCTTCCCTCCTCCTCCTTCTCCCTCCCTCCCTCCCTCCCTCCCTCCCTCCCTCCTCTCTCTCTCTCTCTCTCTCTCTCTCTCTCTCTGTGCGTGCGTGTAATTTTTTTTTTTTGAAAAAGAAACTCCATCGATCGAAAACAAAATATGCTGTCCTGATGCATAACAGTACCCCCATGAGACCGTATAATAACCAGTATCACTAGGCTCTCTGAGGTTGGGATGACCAGATACAAGTAAAAAAAAATAAGAAAAAAAGAAAAAGCTCTGAATAAGTTAGCTCTGAGCAACAAGTGGACAAGGGGAAAGAAAGTAGTTGCATACTAAGGTGGTGTCGGTTCACATCATGCCCACCAACATCATTTGGTAACAAGGCCACATAAAATACTCCATAGTATTATCACATCATAGGGTTTGGTGAGCAATATTTCACATATAGTAGATATTCGAGAACAGCCTTGGGAGATCCGGTCATCAGTTGCTTGTTTAAGCTAAAAGATGCTTGCTTGCTTCCATGCTTGCTTCCCCTTCTTCTATGGCTTATGGTGCTGCGTGTAGATGTAGTCCAAATGAGCCTCAGAGATCATCCTCCCCTTCAAGCATTCATCATCTCCTTCCTTACACTTATCCAGTCCCATAAGCTGAAACGGGAAAGAAATAAGCAAAGCATAAGAGGGGGCGATAAATCCCAAATCATGGTCTTGCCACCTAAAGAGAGAGAAATTCTAGTCATTTTATGACCAGGCTACAGTAACAACGACAGTCGCTGGTCGTCAAGAATGATCATGACAGCAAAAGAAAGAAGGTTTATAATATAAGCATACTCACATCCCAAGGATATTTTTCCTCCATCTCTGCTGCATGACTCGGTAGTGGAAGATCATCAACCCTCACATCTTGTCCTCCTACGAGAAGAAGGGCACGTCAGAAGCCAGGAGAAGCAAAAGAAAATGTCTCCATCTCATCCTACAAGCAATGCAGATTGAGGAGGAGGAGGAGGAGGTTAAATCGTTTATTACCAAGCTTTGGCTGTGAGAGGAAACGAGAAGCTCTTGCTCCGTGGACGGAGAGGGTAACGACAAGGAGGAGGAGGGGAAGAAACCCGTGGGAGCGAGAGGCGCGCTTCATGGTTCCTTCTTGCCAAATGCCAAGCTAGGGAGCCGTGGCCGGTTGAGGTGTGCGGGTGGGTGGGTCATTAGGGGGATATTTATACATAAATTAATGCGTACAACGCACTCGAGAAGAGAAGAGATGCATGCGATGAGATGAGATGAGAAGAGATGAGATCAGAATCCCAAAGCCCAAAAGCCAGCAGTGCCGTTGCCAATACCTCCGCCTCCTTGTGGGGACCACCCCCCACTTCCATATTCTCCGAACACCGTCACGCCCCTGCGGCCTTACCCCACCCACATGCTCGTGTCATCGCCCTGTTCGCACCCAAAGCACTTACGCACCTCACACGCGCTCACAGAGACGGGCACAGAAAGCGGTCACCGTGCTGCTTTTGATAAAGATAAAAAAAAAAAAAAAGAACCGGAGAAGAGAAGGAGGGGACACTGGGCCAATGGCATGCACACCGCCGTAAGAAGCCCGAAGAAGGACTTGAGAAAATTGTGGGTCCTAATCCCATGGCCGGAGTCACATGGCGCTTGGGTGATCGTAGGGTGCACAGCCGATGTTGTGCTTGGGTTGCTCTAGCATCGCTCCAAGCATGAATTGGCCTCGGACGTCACCCGCATTTTTAAGTTGTGGTGGACAAAATGCAGGCAAGTCAACGGCTGCACTGTAATGTCAGCTGCCTTGGACAGCTGTCATATGTTTGCACGCTTGACAAACATATGCACACAAATACCACTATACGACGAAAAGGCAATTGTTAAAGATCACAATGAGAGAACTTTATTAGGCTCCAAATGTCAGTCATTATCTCGATTAAAGCTAAGCCTACATACATGGATACACCCATATCTACATTTAACTAATGGAAAATATTTCTCTCACTTGGTTTACCATCGCATTCGGCGCCGGTCTCGTTTAAGTGGAAGGTATGACTGGTTCACAATCTCGCATGGTTTGCAGGTATATAGGCTTCATTCTTTGCATCCATGCAGCAAACGTGATGTCATTTTCCAATCATGTCACAATATATATACTCGCTTGCAGTCTTTTCGGATAAATACGGCAAGCAACTTAAGCGTGTGATGACTTGTATTAAATATTAATTAACATGCTTGGTTGGGTAGCAATCCACTTTCAAGTCTCCCAAGTAAAACAAAAATCGCAGGTATGAAATTTCAGCTCAGATAAGTAGAAGATGGCAGTCCAAGCAAGAGTTTGACTACGCCAGTATTACCCGACCCAGCAGTCTCACGTTTAGGTTGTAACGCCGCAGATGGGCGACACGTGCAGCCATCCAACGATCCAGAGTTGTGGGCCTCCGTTCGCTTTGAAAAACAGAGCTTTCAACTGGTTTCAAATCAAATAGTGAGTGGTGACCCACACAACACTAGGATTATAATAGAGCAGCAGCTCGTAATTCCTTCTTTTCTATGGGTGTGCACTTGCAATAATGGACGTATTCCAGAGGGCAGGGACTCTGTATAGGAAAGTGGAAGCTTGAATTCCAGTGATGGAGAGAGTTCAAACAGCGATGTAATTGGGTTGGTGGTCCCATCGATCACACCGAGCAGATCCGCGGCCAAGGTTTTATGGATGCTGGAGCTTAAAGTTGGATGGTAATATCTGGCCAGAAATATACCAGCAGACTGCTGTGCATCATTCCTTCCATGCACGTCTCCACGTTGATTAGTCGTGTGGGCCACAAGTACTCCTTTTGGAAGGAGGCTTCACACCCAGTTGGATGCAATTACCATCATGCGTGCTACCACTTGGAATTTGACCAACAATTTAAATTAGATCGAGTGTCGATCCACAATATCCAATATTCTTAAATCTTAGGTTGGTTTCTTCAATTCCCACTTAAATTATTGTAGGCATATCTTTTCTCCACCTAATTAACAAACTATCTCCCCTTATCCATCTCACGTACGTACGTGTATGCAACCAATCTAATGATAGCTTCGAAATATTAGAATCAGCTACAAATGAACGGATGAGGATTATGCTGAAGATTAATATATTCTGTCTTTTTAAGGGCAAATGCTTATAATATTGACGTTGAGAAGAACGTGCTTACGTCCTTGTGATTGTAACCGGAAGGGACCTCATAATTGTTATAGCTGCACCCAACAACCGAGGTGAGTTGCATGCATCAAGTGTATTCTGTGTCAGTTTTGTTTGATATCATATAAATATAGACGTGACAGAATATGAATGGCATTAACTCGGTCATCTGCCAAGTGTTAGCAACAGTGCAGGCTCTTATGTATGCCTTTGAAGCCTGGTCCTGCTTTAGCTTCTTGAGGCGAGGTGAATGGAATGTTCCATGCAAGCGTCCTCATGTAAGTATATATATATTTTCAAAATCCTCGGTATGTTCAGAGCGAGTGGAGTATTATTAGCGAGGGCTCGATTAATGAAATTAAGGTAGAAAACATTTATTCCATGGATGGCTGAGGCTAGCATTGAGAGTGGAGCCCGGCATCAAACGCTTTTGGGGGTATCGTGCTGGACACGAGGAAAAAGCTAGGTGATTGTACTGTGGTGGCCGTTCCTTTCTAAATCCAAGGGGGATTTGATGCGATGGCGAGGGACTCGGGGAGAGGGGGGGTGGGTGTGTGTGTGGGTGGGTGGGAAGAGGGGGAGGGGGAGGGGAGGGGGAGGGGAGAGCCGTGTCGGACTTTCCAACTCAGCGTGCTCTAGCTTTTGAGGCCTTGTGGCGCGTGCGGTCCCAAGTGCTCTGTGCGGCGAAGTCTTCCAGCCCAAAAGCAACGGCATTTCGAGGCACTTTTTGAGTACCGCTTCTTCCTCCTCTCTTTCCTCCCAAAGAGAAGTCGCAGCGCCTGCGATATCTTTGTGTTCCTCTTTTGTGCTGCTAATTATATTTATGGTCGCATAACGTGCCCTACCCAAAAACAGCCCTCCCCAGCTCCAATCTCTGCGCCTGCTGGGGCCCAAATTGTGAGCTTGGTTTGTAGTTGGGTCCAGCTCAAGCACATGAGCCATGCCCATTTCAACCACCATAATGCGGTCCTGCAGTGAGCCGCTTTCAATCGCACCATGAGAACTCGGCTTAATTACAAGCTTCGTCAGCTCGTAATTAGCTAGCACTATATACTTGGCATAGGACACACCCTCTTGATCTTCTTGCATCACGGTGGATACATGAGATTTGATCCAAAACAATAACAAATAACGGCACCAGTTTCTCTTGTATTTTGCATTTAATTGCATCAAGGACAAGTTTTTTTTTTTTCTTTTTTTCTTTGGATAGAAGAGAAGCTTTAGGAGTGATGGGAAAAGTCACATCTTGAGCATCCAAGGATAAGGCATAACACACATAGCTTGGAGGAGTGGACCACCAAACCATAAGAGGGTGATAGAGGAAGCTGTAGTGGCAACAAGATCAGCTACCCTATTTCCTTCTTTGAAAACACATTGAACTCTGATAGCAACCCAAAGTGGACCAAGCAACTTATGAATACTCTGTAGTAGCCGGTGTAGACAGCCTGAAGATGACTGAATCCATTGAATAACAATAGTTGAATCCCCTCAATAATAAATCCATGACAAGAGTGGAAAGAGAGTAGCCATTAGGTGCCATACCAAGCAGTCATTAGTTCTATAGTACATGGCACTGTGATTGAGCCAAGGGAATTGTTTCATTAACAATGAATCTTTCATTCTTATCTCGAATCACATACCCAGCACCCACCAAGGTTCCTTTCGTCAAACCATCTAAATACATCTTTAATCAACCTAGCAGGGGGGACTAAGAAATAGAAGTCATGTAATGGGATCCTACATAAGTAAGATAAGGGCATCTCTAGTTGCCAAGCCTGATAACAGAACATGATGCAGCAAGGAACTCCTGAGATAAAACTTGATCTTACAATACAATATTCGGTGGGCTGTAAATAGTTTGCTGAAATAACTCCTCATTTTGACTACTCCAAATCCCCCAAATCATGTAACTTAAGAAGTTTCACCCTTCTATGCTCCCAAGTTAGAGAAGTCTCACAAAGAAATTGAAGCAACTAATCCATGGTTGAGAAGGGGACCAATGTCACTGAATCCAAAATTAGCCAAATAGATCGAAAAGTAGCATAATCAAAGAACGGGTGATCCATTGCCTCAACCCCAAGGCGGCATTTGGAACATAGAGGGGGATATAGAGGAAATTTGCTTAGATAATAAAAATGCTGTTAGAAGTCCCTGTAGACGGCTGCTATAGGAAATATAGCACCTGCTGGGAAGCATCCAATCGCGGCAACTTGACAGCTCATAACTGACAGTATATAGGAGTTGAAGGAAATAAGGGTAGGAAAACTTCAACAAAATTTCTTGATGAAAGTCAAATTCTTTGGTGAAGAGTTTCACTAGGGATTCCAACCACTTAATAAAGGTGTGGAAGCGATGGTTTGAGCCTGTAACCAAAAGGTTCAAAGGTTAGCCCCTTAGTGCTGTACTGATCATTGATAACAAATGGTGTAAGCCTAGGGTTTTGATAAGATTTGAACGAGTTAGAGAGAGATGAAAGAATGAAGGAATTTTTTTTGGTTTAATTAATGGTATTAAAAATCAGTATATAGTATTAATTTTATTTATGACTTTTATTTTTATGCTAGTGAGAGAATCTGTAAATGATATAATGGATTTCTGAAGAAAAAAAATCCCTCTTTGATATCATTATTTTTTATTTTTAAAAATATCTTACCAGCACCAAAAAATTTATCCTTAGTAAATCTCTAAGGGGCCATACTTTCTTTACAAATTTCTTACTAAAAATTATATAAATAATCACTCACTGATCCCTTGCATATTACCAAGGGATTTTTAAGAAATTTATAAAGAAAAATATATCTTTAGCAAATTCTTGAGATATTCCTTACTGAAACTAGATTTTGAATATAATTTAAAATTCTTTGAAAATCCCTTTTTAATCCTTTGGTAATTTTTTGAGGGACATATCTCTTAGTGATGTCTCTTAGAGAAAGACTAATTTCTAGTAGTGATTCAATATTAAAGATAGAGAAAAAAACCAAAGAAACACCACTAAGCCATGGGTTGCTATCCCATTGGACAGTTTAACCATTGCAAATGGACCATCCAAAATCACTAGCAATTAAATTGAATGCTCTACAAATTGACTTCCATAGCAAAGATGAAGATATTTAAGGAGCATAGTATAACCATGAGCCTGTAAATCGATATTTAGAGGAAATCCATTGAAATAGAAGAGAAGCAGGTTGCATATAAGTTTTCCTGCTACTTTGCTTAAAAGAGCTAGCCACCAAGATGAGATGACAAGGATGCCAAGACCACCAAATTACTTTGATAAATAGACAGCATGCCAAGGAACTGTTTGAAATGCTTGACTTCCAAAATTATGATCCTAAAGGAACTATCAAATAGTTTTATCAAACTAAGGGTAGAAGGATGCAAGAAGTACAAGATGAGATACCATATGGATAGGAATAGCATACAAAACTGGCATGATTCAGCCTTCTTGCAAGGAGAAATTCTAAAAGGCCAAGATTCATGAAAGAAGATCCTTTAACAGTTTTTTCAAACCAAGTGTAGAAGGATGTAGGAAGTACAAGATGAGACACCATATGGATAGGAATAGCACATAAAACTAGCATAATTCAGTCTCCTTACAAGGAGAAATTCTAGAAGGCCAAGATTCATGAAATAAAATCCTTGATTTGAGCAAAGAGAGTTAAATCTTGGAGTAAACAAAATTTTTGATATTTTATATCTATCTTTCCTTTATAGTAGCTATGAGAAGATGACAAACAAAAGAGTGAGATTTTTTTTAATGCATACATTTCTCTTATTACTAATCTCTTTTAAATTTTATATGGTATCTATTTTAAATTTTATTGCCTATACATGAGATATTCAAATTTAATGAAAGAGAGGCTAGACATGGAAGGAATATAGGATAAAAATTTTTATATAGGTTTCATGTAATATATGCTTCCGCATCTTACTTTCTCACCATGAGGACTTAAACTAATCTCTTTTGAATTTTATTTCAATCTAACATTTCAAATTTTAAACATCTAATAAAATGAAACTTCATTATGGGTAAAAATTTTCTATAACAACAAAGAACCCTCGTCTTAGAATTTAGTGTAGTTAATTTCTTTGCAAATTTGATCATATATAATATATTCTATGCACCATGCATTTAAAATAAGGTGATCTGCATTAAATAAGCTATATTAGACTCCATAATTCCCCCTTGCTATGCTACTACCTCTTTTTTCTTCTCATATTAAATCTATTTTCTTCTTAAATCTCTCATGTAAGACATTGAAAATACACCATTACTATCTCTCTACTTTTTCTACTTTTATTAGATATCTCTCGAGTCTCTCTCCAATATTTTTTTAAAAATACATCTCCTCCCTCGCTCCATCCCTCCTATGTTGAACTCTTACAATATCTTTCTTTTTAATGCAAGAAAAAGGATAAAACTACCATGTTATGTATCATTGTATGGAATCAAGAATTAATGGGGAAATTTTCTCAAATAGTTAATAGTATTTTATATTTTTTTAATAATCTGTTATCCAGAATGGATTATATGGCCAGACATTGGATGAGTTCATTACCAAAAATATAATTAAATATATAAAGATTAATTAAATATAAGGATTCAAAATAATTTATATGTGGTGTGTTGACCCAATTATTGATTTTGATATATAACAAAAACCATATGAGTATATCTCTTATGTTACTAATAATTTTGATTAAGTATTTTAGGAATTTAAAGTGTTTAATTAATCAAAATCCCAGAAAAAATGAGTTTGAATCTATGTCTAGTTTCAAGTTTCAAAGTTCAGACATTAGAGCTGACTTTAGAAGCATTAGAGCTGACTCCAGAGCGTATCAAAATAGTTTGGCACTTTCAGCACGGATTAGAGCTAACTCTAATTGAAAGACAGTAAGTCTTCATTTTGCGTCAAATTAGAGCCGACTCCTATAGAAAATTAGAGTCGATTCTAATATTAAAATAGAGACTAATTTTTGGAGCAAAATTAGAGCTAACTCCAGCACTCGATGTGTCGACCTTACAGAAAGCTAGAGCCGACTCCACGATGGATCGATGGATATTACTATTTTGAGCATCTCGACTTAGAGCCGACATCTGAAAAGATAAGAGCCGACTCTAATCTATCAGAAGCAAATTTCATACATGTCGGAGATGACTCCATAACTTATCTTTTCTCCAACAAACCTCAACGTTTCTTTCCTTTTTTGTGCTAAACACATCCACAAGTACATTTAATGGCTAGTTTTTATCTAAATATGGATTAAGAAGAAATTATAAAAGGGAAGCATCCGACTGTTTGAAAAGGAGAGAATAGAGAAGAGAAAAATAAAAAAGAAAAAGCCAGATTTAAAATCCCAAGTGTTAAAAAAGAGTTTAGAGAAATTCAAAGTATTCAAAAGTCAATCTTAAAGGATTTCTATCAAATAGAAAGGAGAAGAAGAGATTCCTAGTTCTATAACAACCTCTACCTCAATGATTCTTCCAAAGCTTCAATCATATCTTGAGGAAGATCTATTTAGAGGAATAGAATAAAAGACGAAAAGCCCAACTTCAGAAATCTTGTAAATCAGGCTCTTCTATTTTTATCTTGCTTATATCGTTTATTTGCTTATTTGAGGAGCTAAATATTTTTGTAACCTTACTTTTATTATATTTGGTTACTGATTCAATCAGATGATTGAATCATATGAGACAGATTAGCCTCGTGCAAGCAAGGGTAGCTTGTGATAGGTTTTATGCTTGTGAACCCATGAAAATTGGTTGAGTTCGTTGTGATCCCATTGTAAAACAATAAGTTTGGGTTGTGAGCTTGTAAAACAACTCAACTATAATCAGGTTGATTATAGTGTGGGCCCAAGAGTTGCTTGGGAGTGGATATAGGTGTAGCTAACACTGAACCACTATAAATTTTTATGTTTGTCATGCTTGCTCTCTTTCTCTCTACTCTATCTTGTATACTATGTTTTGCATTCTTGCATCACACTCATTGTATCTATTCTTGTGCATTTTCACTTTATGAAATTATTTTTAAACGCCAAATTTTTTAAGAACCCAATTCATCCCCTCTCTTGGATTGCCATCTAGGCTAACAATTGATATCAGAGCTTGTGCTCATCCTTCCTTGATCTAACAATTAAGAGCTAAAGATCTAAATGGCAGCTTAAGCTGGTACTTCTTTTCTAAGGGACAATCCATAAATCATCCAGCTTTATTTAATGGCATAAATTACTCATATTAGAAAGCTAGAACGAGGATATTCATTCAAGCTTTAGACTATGATTTATGGAGTATCATTATTAATGGTCCTAGCACTCCTATACACTTAGTTGATAGATCCATTGTTCCTAAACCTAAAAGGAATTGGAATGAGAATGATTAGAAAATGGCCCAGCTCAATGCAAAGGCCATGAATGTCCTATATTGTTCCTTGGATGCAAACGAATTCAATAGAATATCCACTTGCATCTCAGCTAAGGAGATATGGGATCGATTGAAAGTTACTCATAAGAGTACCAACAAGATTAAAGAGTTCAAGATTAACATTCTTGTGCATAAATATGAACTCTTTAACATGGATCCGAATGAGCCCATCACTTGCATGTATACTAGATTTACTGATATAGTGAATAGATTAAAGAGTCTTGGAGAGACCTATACTTACTCTGAATTGATTTGAAAAATTCTTAGGTCTCTTTCAAGAGAATGGAAAGCTAAAGTGACAGCAATCCAAGAAGTCAAAGATCTAAACAGTCTACCTTTGGAGGAGCTCTTTGGATCACTTATGACCCATGAACTAACAATAAAGCAACATCAAGAAGAAGATGTAAAGAAGAAAAGAACAATCACACTTAAAGCTACAGAAAATGAGAAAAGCAGCAGTGAAGAAGATGAAGACGATGAAGATACTGCTCTCCTTGCAAGAAAGTTCAAAAAATTTATGCAAAGAAGAAAGCCATTCCATAAAAAAAATTTAATGTTAAAATGAAAGAAAATAAAGAGAAGGATAAGGAGAAAGAGAAAGATCCCTTAATATGTTATGAATATAAGAAGTCCGAACATTTCAGATCCGAATGTCCTCAACTTAAAAAAGGATATAGAAAGAAAAAGAAAGCATACGTTGCAACATGGAGTGATAGTGATGAATCTTCATCCGAAGATGAACAACAAAAAATTGCTAACATATGTCTTATGACAAATGAAGAAGTAGAGGCAAGTTTTGAACCTCCATTTATGATTTCACCTTTGATGAATGTTATGATGCATTTAATGAATTACTTAATGATTTTAAAGATTTAAGAGTAAAGAACAATATTTTAAAAACTAAAAATCTAAATCTTCTTAAAAGGAAAAATGAATTTGCTATTTAATTTGAAAAGATAAAATTGAAAAATCAAGATTTAGAAAAGGAAAAACATATGATTTCTGCTAAAAATCTGAATTTAAAAAATAAATTTAAAAATACAAGAGTATCGTTAACAAATTTACTTATAGCTCAAAAGACTCAATTTTCTTTTAAATAATCAAAAAGCTATTTTTGATAAGGCTGGTTTGGGTTACAAACCACATAAGAAGCAAAAACTTGTTAACAATTTCTTTGTTAAGAAATTAATTGAGAAAGATATTTTATATTTTCGTTGTGGAAAGAAAGGGCATAAATCCTATGTTTGCAATAATAAAATACTTCATGCTGATGTTAAAAGTAAGAAGATTTGGGTTCCAAAAGGAACAATATTTGCTACTACTAACCATAAAGGACTCAAGAAGGCTTGGGTATCTAAACATAAGATTTGATTGCTTTGCAGGAGTATCTTGCAACCAAAGCATTAAAAAAAATGGTATCTTGATAGCAGCTGCTCAAGACACATGACGGATGACAAAGATCAATTCATCACCTTTGAAGCTAAAAGTGATGGAGTGGTGACCTTTGAATATAATAGTCAAGGTCACATCATAGGCATTGATAAAATTCAAATCACTCCATCCATCTTTATTGAAAATATTTTATATGTCGATGGATTAAAGCATAATTTGATTAGCATTAGCCAACTATATGATAAAGCTTTCAAAGTTTTCTTTGAAGCATCAATCTGCACAGTGTCTAATCCCATTAACAATAGCATTATCTTTGTTGAAAATAGAAATGGCAATGTATACTTAATTGACTTGGATAACTTATCTACAAGTAATCATTGCCTAATTGCTGATAATGCTAAGGTTAATGAGATTGGGTGGCTATGACATCATAGATTAGGTCATGCAAGTACATACTAGATTTCAAAATTGCTTAGAATGGACTTGATTAAAGGTCTTCCAAAACTAGATTTTGAAAACAATAGAGTTTATGGTGTATGTCAATTTGAAAAATAAACTAAATTTTTTTTCAAATCTAAAAATATTATTTCCACTTCAGGTCACTCGAGCTACTACACATGGACCTTTTTGGACATACAAAACCACTAGTCTAAGAAGAAAGAAATATGATCTTGTGATAGTAGATGATTACTCTAGATTCACTTAGGTATTATTTTTAGTTCACAGAGTTGAGACTTTTTCGATATTTCTAAAATTCTTCAAAAAAGTCACAAATAAGAAAAATACTGCCATAGTGTCTCTTAAAAGTGATCATGGAACTAAATTTAAAAATTATTTGTTTGAAGATTTTTGCATTGAAAATGGTATCCATCATAATTTTTCAGCACCTAGGACACCTCAACAAAATGAGATGGTCGAAAGAAAAAATAGGACTCTAAAAGATATAGTATGTACCATGATATGTAAAAGCCAACTCCCTAAATATTTCTGGGCGGAAGCTATAAACATAGCATGTTACATTGTAATAGAGCTTTGATTAGATCAATCATTAAGAAAACTTTCTATGAACTATGTTATGATAGGAAACCCAATATTAGTTACTTTCATGCATTTGGTTGTAGATATTTCATTCATAACAATGGAAAGGATAATCTAGAAAAGTTTGATGCTAAGTCAGATGAAGGCATTTGCTTAGGTTATTCTACATCTAGCAAGACATATAGAGTATTCAATAAGAAGTATTTGTAGGGAGAAATAGTTTCCGAGGCATGCATATTTTATAAATTGATAACTATTATCATTGCGAAAATTAAAAGATTACATATTAATCTATCTAATATGCATCAAGATCATATCTTTGCCTATATATTCAGGGTCGTTTGATCTAAAATATGCATATAAAAACATCAAGATCATATCTTGATCTTCAAGATGACTAGTCACACTATTATCTTGAAGCTGCCTTAAGATCTAGGGATCAAATCACTTACCTTAAGAACAGTAGGTAAATCCTTATTGCTCTGCAGCCGTTCAATCGTTCGGCCTCTAGTATCGTCCACGCGAAGCCCTGAATGATCAGATTTCTAGGAGTGCTAGCTCGCGAAAAAATAGCTTTGCTGATCTTGAATCCTCTCACTTGAATCTTCCTTCAAGATCCACCAGGCTTCCGCTAACACCAGAATCACCAGGATTTTCTTTTCTAACATTTTAGAATTACAATCCACGACAATTTAGAATTACAATCCACGACAAATCGTGTATTGTTGTTCTATTTTTTGTTCTATGTTCTCTGGTGAGGGAATGCCCTCTATTTATAGTCTCGATTTAGCCTTGACATTTAATTCTGACATTTAAGAATTCGTCGTTTGGCAAAAGCGAAGAGACGCCGAAGGCGCAGCGCTTGGTTTAATTCCGACGTTCGAAGAAAACCAAGGAGTCGCGGCATTTGGTTTAGTTCCGTCGTTCGGAGAAAACCAAAGAGACGAGGGATAAATCCGACGTTCGGTAAATAAATGTCATGCATTAAATTCTATCTCATGAGATGAGATTTTAGCCATCTCATCATATGAGATCCATATTCGAGAGGTTTGAGTTCTGATCTGAATTTATTTGACTTAACCCACATAGATCATGGTCCAAGCCCAAATCAAATTTGGCTAGTCCTGAATCTATTTAAATTCAAATCAAGTCTAATTTCAAATCAATATTTGAAATTGACTTGTCCTTCTAATAGACTTAAACCAAATTGAATCTTATTCAATTGTACTTAACCCAATTGAGATAATTCAATCAATCAAATTGATTAATTAAATCATATACGATTCTCAATCGTTGATCAGCAAATAGATCATCCCAGGAAACTTCTATGCGTGTGACTCTCTAGGTTCGAACCTAAGCCGGTAGCATAGAATAACTTTCTATACTAATCGATGTGCCCATCTAGCAATGGAACCCGACGTCCAGATAGGTCGAAGAGTTGCCGAGCAAACTCCAAGAACCCTAAGAAAAAGTTATCGTATAATTCATCCTCTTGACCACAAATGCTAAGGATGGCTTAAGAGCCTGTCAACTCTAAATAGCAAATCCATAAAGTGATTTCAACTTTAGTGATCATGTCACTTTCACATGAAGTGCCTTGGCCAAGGTCTTGCTAAATTGAAACCCAAGCATTTCTCCTTTTAATGGGATAGGTCAAATTCCATCTTGATCCACAACTGACTACCACAAGTACTTGACTGCACCCAGTAACCTTTCGTAGCTGGATTAGAAATCCAGGTGGTCCGGCACCTAAGTACAATGAGTTGCTTGTAAGCCACTGGTTGTGATCTTCAGGTCTAAAGGATACTTATACATATATCTTCTCGGATTAACTCTTGACAGCAGAGTATCCAAAAATGAGTCACGTTCGATGAAATGTACTCCTACACTTTCACCTGTATGTCATACCAGTGTCTCTACACTCCTTGGTTAAGAGGATAACCAACAAATATGATATACAACATCCTATAATTGATAGTACTATGGCCCTGTCATAGTATATCATTTGGTCGCGAACTCTTTTAAGGATCTTCTAAGATAAATCCTCCTTTATCGTGAGGAAGATCCTAAGGGCTTCATTACTTTCAGGAGTATTAAGAAGATGTTCTTGTAATGAATAACTGCCAAATAACTTTTATTAATATCAATTATATAAATGCCATTAGATAAATGCCCAGTCATTACAGTGACTCATTCATAATGATATTCAAAGTAACATCCTTTATTGAAATTTCATAATTATTTTTGGCCAGAAGGCCTACAGAAATTATGTTCAATAAGAACGTTGGGCAAAAATGACAATCATTTAGTATAATGACATTTCTATTGAAAACTATTTCAAGAACTCCTAATGCCAGTACTGGAACTAATCTTCCATCGCCGACATTTAGGAATCTTTCATTGTCCTCAAATCTTCTGGTGACCTGTAGTCCCTGCAATGAATTGCAAATGTTAAAAGGACTCCCGGTATCCAATACCCAGGTCTGATTATCATATATAGAAAAATTACAAGGTGTTATCATATAAATACCTTGTTGAGCAACATCTTGCTCCTTTTTCTTCTTTGGCCTGTTTGGATCAAGTGTGGCAATGTAAAGAGGACAGTTCCTCTTCCAGTGCCCTTGCATCTTGCAGTGAAAGCATTCAGCTTGACTTTTATCAACTTTCTTCTTCTGCATCTGACCCCTTATAGATGTCCTAGCATGTTGCACCCTTTTATTATTCTTTTTCTTCTTCCCTTTCCCAAAGGGTTTACGCCCTACCTTAGATCCTTCAACCACATTAACCAAACCCTTAGAGAGCTGGTTATCCTTCTCAAAGTTCTGTAACAACCCCAACAAACCGTGGTAGTTGACTGCAGGCTTTGTCATTCGAAAATGAGTAAGGAAAGGTCGGAAGGATGGAGGCAAGGAATTCAGGATCGCATCTTTTTCCAACTGCTCATGTAAGGGAAAGCCGAGCTTGCTTAGGAGTTCTATCTTCTCGATCATGTACAATACATGATCAGTGACAGGAGATCCATCTCTCATTCGAGCATTGAAAATAGCACAACTAGTCTTGTGCCTTTCAACATCGTCGGGTGTGCCGAAAGATTCATTCAACGCTTGAATGATTTCTTCTGGCTGAGCATTCTCGAACCGGCGACCGAATTCATCGTTCATTGCTGCTAACATGATACAACGCACGCTAGTTCTATCATTGAGCCACTTCTGATAAGTGTCTCTCTCAGAACTTTGGGTGTTTGCATCAGGTATCTTTGGTGCAGGATTATTCAGAATATATAGAATCCTCTCATGCTCAAGGACGATCTTAAGTTTTCTGAACCAGCTATTGAAATTGGAACCATTCAATTTGTCACTATCCAATAGGGACCTTAATGATAAATTAGTGGCCATGTTCTGCATAAGGAAAAACTAAAGTTTATTAGTATATAAATTGATTCAGTCTAAAGACTTGGACTTTAGTCTAAAGATTCTTCCACTATTTTGTTCAAATTGGCAGCCTCTACACCCCAATTCGAAGAATTATTCTTAATTCTTTAGCGGGCACTAAGATCTACATAAACTACATACAGGCCCAAGTGAAGCTTGGCTAACCCATATGCATCTAAGAGTAGGTTCAAAACCAATTGTTTCCCCAAACAATTCTTAGTGTTCAGTTTTGCCCCATGTACCTCTTCAGCAGGCATGAAGTGCCTCCACTGAAAGTTCTGGTTAGGTCCAACCATTAAATGATATAATCAGTGTAACCTATCAATAGACAACCAAGCCCGAGTGAAGCTCGGCTCACCTGACTGTTTATTTAATAGTTACGCTGACTTATCATATAATGAATGATAATTCCGATGGTTGACAAGCACCAGGCATGGAGTGCCTCCAATGATTATCAAGACATCGGACTCATTATCACCCACCTTAATGGGAGGCTATGATCTAGTTATCATATAACTATTTCATTTTAAGGACCTAATAATTTTAGAGGATTTTAATAATATGAAGATAAATTGACTAATCAAGTTCTCCCACTGAATCTATGAAATCGGTAGAATGAAACAAGATTAAGTCAGGTTAAGTGGCACCTAAATCAGTCATACTGATATCCTTACAGGCATGGGTCAACCCGAATCAGGTAAATGATCTGAATCATAAATGGTTCACCACAATGACCAGGTGAGAGAGATCGATGGGAGGGATATGCCATTAACTCGTTAAAGACGCATCAATACGAGTAGCTCCCAATTAAAAACCATTCGATCGTTGATCCTAGAGCAACTTGCCATCCCACCTTGACATCATATGGTTAACCAATTCTGATTTGACCATCTAATAGATTCATGCTCAACCACGGAGCCTAATCTACTTCCATTTGGTTTAATCAAAGAGAAGGACTTGATCAACTACAACTATTGTTTGATTTAGAGCATTCTTAACCTAATCTAATTAGATTTGAACAATACTCTTTTAGTCCAGTTGATTTAAACCTTAGAGTCTAACCCTTTATGGACCCGATTTAGCTAACCCAAATGATTAAATATATTTCATGTTAACATGTCATATATTTCAATCAAGCATAATGTTACTACTCATAATTCCTATATTTAGATCATATCTAAAAAAAAATTATGAACTAATATTTGACATTCAAATAAAACTCTCATAAATATTTGTATGTTTTATAACATAGACATCATGCCATCATATATCATATCTATGTTTTTATACTAAACATGCAAATATTATGGTTTTATACAACATCAATATGTATCAAATATAAAATATCTTTTGAGAGTGTGTGTAATCTATGTTTTGATGCCAAAGCACAATTTAAATTTTCTTTAAACAAAGCATCAACGATAAAACAATCGCACGGCAATATGTCACAGAATACCTCATTGAATGGGTAATTCGGATTTTCAATCCACCTGTGACCATATGGCCTTGTGATAAGTTTTAGCCATAATTACATAATTAATGAGAATATTAATTTACATGCAATAAATTAGATCATTAACGAAACCATGGCTCTGATACCATTTGTAGGGAGAAATAGTCTCCGAGGCATGCATATTTTTAAAAATTGATAACTATTATCATTGCGGAAATTAAAAGATTACATATTAATCTATCTAATATGCATCAAGATCATATCTTTGCCTATATATTCAGGGTCGTTTGATCTAAAATATGCATATAAAAACATCAAGATCATATCTTGATCTTCAAGATGACTAGTCACACTATTATCTTGAAGCCTGCCTTAAGATCTAGGGATCAAATCACTTACCTTAAGAACAGTAGGTAAATCCTTATTCTGCAGCCGTTCAATCGTCCGGCCTCTAGTATCGTCCACGCGAAGCCCCGAATGATCAGATTTCCGGAGTGCTAGCTCGCGAAAAATAGCTTTGCTGATCTTGAATCCTCTCACTTGAATCTTCCTCCAAGATCCACCAGGCTTCCGCTAACACCAGAATCACCAGGATTTTCTATTCTAACATTTTAGAATTACAATCCACGACAATTTAGAATTACAATCCACGACAAATCGTGTATTGTTGTTCTATTTTTTGTTCTGTGTTCTCTGGTGAGGGAATGCCCTCTATTTATAGTCTCGATTTAGCCTTGACATTTAATTCTGACATTTAAGAATCCATCGTTTGGCAAAAGCGAAGAGACGCCGAAGGCGCGGCGCTTGGTTTAATTCCGACGTTCGGAGAAAACCAAGGAGTCGCGGCGTTTGGTTTAGTTCCGTCGTTCGGAGAAAACCAAAGAGACGAGGGATAAATCCGACGTTCGGTAAATAAATGTCATGCATTAAATTCTATCTCATGAGATGAGATTTTAGCCATCTCATCATATGAGATCCATATTCGAGAGGTTTGGGTTCTGATCTGAATTTATTTGACTTAACCCACATAGATCATGGTCCAAGCCCAAATCAAATTTGGCTAGTCCTGAATCTATTTAAATTCAAATCAAGTCTAATTTCAAATCAATATTTGAAATTGACTTGTCCTTCTAATAGACTTAAACCAAATTGAATCTTATTCAATTGTACTTAACCCAATTGAGATAATTCAATCAATCAAATTGATTAATTAAATCATATACGATTCTCAATCGTTGATCAGCAAATAGATCATCCTAGGAAACTTCTATGCGTGTGACTCTCTAGGTTCGAACCTAAGCCGGTAGCATAGAAACAACTTTCTATACTAATCGATGTGCCCATCTAGCAATGGAACCCGACGTCCGGATAGGTCGAAGAGTTGCCGAGCAAACTCCAAGAACCCTAAGAAACAGTTACCGTATAATTCATCCTCTTGACCACAAATGCTAAGGATGGCTTAAGAGCCTGTCAACTCTAAATAGCAAATCCATAAAGTGATTTCAACTTTAGTGATCATGTGACTTTCACATGAAGTGCCTTGGCCAAGGTCTTGCTAAATTGAAACACAAGCATTTCTCCTTTTAATGGGATAGGTCAAATTCCATCTTGATCCACAACTGACTACCACAAGTACTTGACTGCACCCAGTAACCTTTCGTAGCTGGATTAGAAATCCAGGTGGTCCGGCACCTAAGTACAATGAGTTGCTTGTAAGCCACTGGTTGTGATCTTCAGGTCTGAAGGATACTTATACCTATATCTTCTCGGATTAACTCTTGACAGCAGAGTATCCGAAATGAGTCACGTTCGGTGAAATGTACTCCTACACTTTCACCTGTATGTCATACCAGTGTCTCTACACTCCTTGGTTAAGAGGATAACCAACAAATATGATATACAACGTCCTATAATTGATAGTACTATGGCCCTGTCATAGTATATCATTTGGTCGCGAACTCTTTTAAGGACCTTCTAAGATAAATCCTCCTTTATCGTGAGGAAGATCCTAAGGGCTTCATTACTTTCAGGAGTATTAAGAAGATGTTCTTGTAATGAATAAACTGTCAAATAACTTTTATTAATATATCAATTTATATACAATTTATATCAGCACAATCATCAAATGATTGACTTTAGGATACAATTTCTAACAGTATTTGATTGTAGAAGAGTTAATCCATGTAGTGTTTGATGAGTCTTTAGCATCAAGTTTGAAAAAGAAAGTTGATGAGAAAGATACTAATATCCTTGGAAGAGATTTTGAAAAGTTGAATATTGATGTATCTTCAGATCATGAAACTAAAGCTAAGGATGATGACTCACCTAAGGATGATGATTGATACTACTCGTAATGATATAGATCTACCTAGAGATTGAAGATATGCTTATGGTCATCCAAAGGACCTAATCATAGGTGATTCATCTCAAGGAGCAAGAAATAGATCATTCATGAGAAATATCAATAATCATCTTGCATTTGTGTCTCATATAAAATCAAAAATAATTGAAAAAGCTGAAAAGGATAGTTATTGGATATTAGCTATGCAAGAAGAATTGAATCGGTTTACTAGGAATAAGGAATGGACCTTAGTTAATGGACCCAAAGATTATCCAATTATAGGATCCAAATGGGTATTTAGAAATAAGTTAGTGAAGATGACATTGTTGTTAGAAATAAGGCTAGACTTATTGCAAAGAAATATAATCAGGAAGAAGATATCGATTTTGATGAAACCTTTGCACCTATTGCTAGATTAGAAGCCATAAGGTTATTACTTGCATTTGCATATTGCATGAACATTAATTTATTTCAGATGAATGTAAAAAGTGAATTTCTAAATGATTTTATAAATAAGAAAGTTTATGTTGAACAACCACCTGATTTTGAAGATCATGAATTTTCAAATCATATTTTTAAACTACACAAAGTACTTTATGGTTTAAAACAGACACCTAGAGCTTGGTATGATAGACTTAGTAAATTTTTGATTGAAAATAATTTTTCTAGAGGTAATGTTGATATAACCTTAATTTTTTTTTTAAAAAAAGAATTTATTAGTGGTACATATTTATATTGAAGATATAGTATTTGGTGTTACTAACATATTCTTTGTCAAGATTTTGCAAAGTTAATGCAGAGAGAATTTGAAATGAGCATGATGAAGAACTAAATTTCTTTCTTGAACTTCAAATCAAACAAAAAGAGAGAGAATTTTATTAACCAAACAAAATACACGATGAAAATCCTTAAAAAGTTTGGTATGGAAGTTGTTAAACCTTTTGGCACACCAATGAGTCCTTCATGCAAACTCGATAAAGATGAAGATGGTAAGAAAGTAGATCAAAAGCTTTATAGAAATATGATTGGTTTTTACTTTATTTAACAGTTAGTAGACCAGATATTATGTTTGCTATAAGTTTATGTGCTAGATATAAATCTGATCCAAGAGAATCTCACTTAATTGCTATTAAAAAATAATTTAGATACTTAAGTGGAAGGATTATGGTATTCTAGAGACTCACCATTTAATCTAATTGCATATTCTGATTCTGATTTTGCAAGTTGTAAACTAGATAGAAAAAGCACAAGTGGTGCATGCCAGTTTTTAGGCAGTAACTTAATCTCTTGGTTTAGCAAAAAATAAAATTTAGTTATATTATCAACTGCTGAAGCTGAATATATTGCAGTTGAAAGTTATTGTGCTCAAATCCTATGGATTAAGTGACAACTTAAAGATTATGATATCACACTTGATAAAATTCCAATTAGGTGTGACAATACTAGTTCAATAAATTTGACTAAGAACCCTATTCAACATTTAAGAACCAAATACATAGGGATAAGACACCATTTCATTGGAGAATATGCAGCTAAAAATAATGTTTGTCTTGATTTATGTGTACTGATGAACAATTAGCTGATATATTTATAAAACCCTTTGAAGAAATATTTTGTTATCTTAGAGGAGAATTAGGAGTTTGTGATCCATTAGAATAGATTTAAAATCTCTAAGGATGATTATCTAGATCTCAATCAATTTTCTTAAAAACTTTCTTATATTCTAAGAAAAATCATCTAGATGTTTGATTTCTTGATTCCCCATGTTTTAAGAAAAATTAATCTAGAGTTTGATGCCTAGATTAACCAGTTTCAGATTCTTTGAAACTCTTTTTTTTTCACTGAAACTTTTGTGGAGCCGATTCTATTGGAGTTGGAGTCGATTCTAATTATTTGAACTCTTTATCTGCTCATTAGAGCTGACTCTAGCTATTATCGGAGCCGACTCTATTTCGGACGCTGACTGTGTTAGTGATTTAGAGCCGATACCTTGCTTTGCAGGAGTCAACTCTAAGTGGTCCCCATTCGATATATCTAGGACAGATCTGACACTTTTCCAAACCAAATTGACTCTAAATCATTCCAAAATTCTTTTCACTTCTCTCAAGCTTCCAAACACTCTTTATTCTCAACTCCTTTGATCTCAATGGCACCCAAACACCGAGCTTCCACCATTGGAGTCGCCGTCACAACCAGAAAACAGTTGGTTCAATGTCTGGCAAGGCCGCCCTCACTGAGCACTCCTTCAACCTCTTCCTCCTCAACTCCAAGTGCTATACCTACTCCTCCTTCACCTCAAGTCGACTTCTTCATTGGAAAGGCTATCACAATGGGAAGAAAGGTAGATTTTGACTTCTTTGACTCGGAAGGTTTTGATATTAGGACACAATTAAGGAATATGGGTTGGGAAAATGTTTGCTTATTAGACGTCCCTACCTATCCTACTCTTGTGAGAGAGTTTTACAACAATGTTGGTAGAGGAGATGGCGGACTGATAAACCATGTGAGAGGCATCCGAGTCTATATTACTTTAGAAATTTTGAGAAATATCTTAAAAATTTCTGTTGTTGGAGTGGCTGCCACTCAACACAGTGATAGAGGTGATGCTTTGTCAAGAACGTTAGGAAGAGAGGTTACTAATTTTGAGAAAATAATGGCAAACTAGTTATCTTTGGAATTAAGACTATTACATAACATCTGCAATATGATTCTTTTTTCGAAGACCGAGAGGTTTAAGTATGTGTCAGAAAGGGATGTAGTTATTATGGATGTGTGTTGAATGGATATCCATTAACTTGGATGGAATGATGATTGGGTATATGGTTGAGGCCGAAAATAAGAGGAGGTCCACTTTACCATATGGGATAGTTCTAACAATGATTTTTCGAAGCCATGGTGTGAACATTTTGAAAAATGAGCCTTTGAAGAAGTTAAAGCACACTGATTATTACAATATTTCTATCCTTCACCGCATAGGATTTAAAAGATAAATGGTCCGTGGCAAAGGAGGGAACATAATATTGCACCTAAGACAATCAAAGGAGTTAGAGATGAAGTTGATGATGTTGAGGAGGTCCCTGGGCCTTTAGCAGCTGGACCCTCTGCTCCTGGACCATCTATTCCTTTATCTGGATCGAGTTTTTTTTGGCACCTTCACCGGCAGCACCCTCTGGGCAATCCTATGTTTTTACTGATGGGCAAATTGAGCAGTTCAAGGCATTGCTTGCAGAACAAGAAGAGAGAATTAAAGAAAGTTTTAGAGATCAGATATTGGGCATCAAGCAGCTTGTTTGCATTTTGAAAGAAAAACTTGAAAAGATTGAAAAGTCAATCAGTACCTCAGTTGATGGATTGAAGACTGAGTTACAAGTTATTTTTTAAAAATCAAAGGTATTGGTGATGACTCAGATATTTACTCTAAATGTAATGCAGAACTTCAAGACATAATCTTTTACTGTTGAAAAGCTATTGAATGAATTTATGAAGACCCAAAAGGATGGGATGGGATAGATCATAAAAGAATTGAAGAGACTTTTAAATTTTTGAAGTGAAGTTTCCCTTCCTTGCCCGCTGATTCAAGCCAATCCAAGCCAACCTATCCAACCAACCAATCAATCTATCTTAGTTTTTGTTTAGGATTTATCTTTTGTTAGAATCTTATGTTCCTAGCTTGTACTTAAGACTCTTATCTGAAAGTTATGTTATGTTGTTTTAAGTTTATTTTACACTTAGCTTGTACTTCACTTGATTTGAAATGATGTAATCAATGGAAATATATGAAATGTTGATGACTTAATGAAATTCCTTGATCCTTATGAAATTGTGATTAATTATTATTTTAGATGATTCCAATCTGAGCAAAGACTACCCTATGCTTTCTTAACTTTTTTTGTTGATGATAAAAAGGGGGAGAGAGTGTGTTGTATATGCATATTGAATTTATATATATCATGCACATATTTAGGGGGAGTTATCTTACTCAGGGGGAGCTTATTTAAATTAAGTTGGTAAGAGCCTATTTGAATTGATAATTTGAATTGAGCTTTTGAAACTTAAAGAATATGAATCAATGAATGAATTCTTTTGAAATGAAGTAATTATTCAAGTTGATTATGCTGAAATTTTGATTATTAACACTCTAATTAAAGAAGTTGTTTATATTGCTATTCATGCTTTAATTGGTTATGCATATACTCAATATTTTTGTCATCATAAAAAAGGAAGAGATTGTTGATCCAATTATTGATTTTGATATATAACAAAAACCATATGAGTATATCTCTTATGTTATTAATAATTTTGATTAAGTATTTAGAAATTTAAAATGTTTAATTAATCAAAATTTAAGAAAAATTGAGTTTGAATCTATGTCAAGTGTCAAGTGCTAAAGTTCAGACATTAGAGTTGACTCTAGAAGCATTAGAGCCGACTCCAGTGCGTATCAAAATAGCTTGGCACTTTCGGTACGGATTAGAGCCAACTCTTGTAGAGATTAGAGCTGGCTCTAATCAAAAGATAATAAGTCCTCATTTTGTGTCAAATTAGAGTCAACTCCTGCAGAGAATTAGAGCTGACTCTAATGTTAAAACAGAGACTAGTTTTTCAGAACAAAATTAGAGCCGACTCCTGCATTTGCTAGAGCTGACTCCAGCACTCGATGTATCGATCCCATGAAAAGTTAGAGCCGATTCTGCGATGGATGAATATTACTATTTTTAGCATCTCGACTTAGAGCCGATACCTGAAAAGATTATAGCCGACTATAAAATATTAGAGACAAATTTCAGACGTATCAGAGATGACTCCAAAGCTTATCTTTTATCCAACAAACCTCAATGGCTTTTTTGTGCTAAACACATCCATAAGTACATTTAACGACTAGTTTGTATCCAAAGATGGATTAAGAAGAAATTATAAAAGGGGAACATCTGACTGTTTGAAAAGGAGAGAGTAGAGAAAAGAAAAATCAAAAAGAAAAGCCAAATTTGAAATCCTAAATATTCGAAAAAGAGTTTAGAGAAATTCAAAGTATTCAAAAGTCAATCTTAAAGGATTTTCATCAAATAAAAAGGATAAGAAGAGATCCCTAGTTCTTTAACAGCCTCTACCTCAACGATTCTTCCAAAGCTTCAATCATATCTTGAGGAAGATCTATCCAGAGAAAAAGAAGAAAGAAAGAAAAAAAGAAAAAACAAAAAGCCCAACTTCAGAAATCTTCTAAATCGGGCTCTTCTATTCTATCTTATTATATTATTTATTTACTCATTTGAGGAGCTGAACATCTGTTGTAACCTTAGTTTTATTACATTTGGTTACTGATTCAATGAGGTGATTGAATCAGGTGAGGCAGATTAGCCTCGTGCAAGCAAGGGTAGCTTGTGATAGATTTTGTGCTGGTGAACCTGTAAAAATCGGCTGGTTTCATTGTGATTCCGTTGTAAAACAATAAGTTTGGGATGTGACCTTGTAAAACAACTCGGCTATAATCAGATTGATTATAGTGTGTGCCCAAGAGTTGCTTGGGAGTGAATGTAGGTGTAGCTAACATCGAACCACTATAAATTTTTATGTTTGTCGTGCTTGTCTCTCTTTCTCTCTACTCTATCTTGCATACTCTGTTTTGCATTCTTGCATCACACTCATTGCATTTTTTCTTGTGCACTTTCACTTTATGATATTATTTTTAAGCGCCAAATTTTTTAAGAACCCAATTCATTCCCCCCTCTTGGGTTACCATCTGGGCCAACATGGTGGAGTAATCCACTCTTTAGATTAAAATACTATACTATTTTCTTAAAATATTCTCAACTCTCTTTCATTTTCTTTTTCTTCTTTTGATGTGCAGAGAATTGAGACTTATCTCAAATAAGATATGTCTTTTTAGATAAGGATTGACAAATATTACGTTTGATGTGGTGGATGTCATGAAAATATGATTTGCTCATGAAATATCAGTGCTTGCTTTAGATGTAGCCAAGGGGGCTATAAAATAGCATCATATCCTATGAACACATAGAACCACATTGCCTCTACACAAACCTCCCAGACATCCCAAGCATCAGCAAGTAGAACCCTTTCTATCAGATAGAATAGAAGAGGAGATCAAAAACCTAGAGCTTGAGGTTGAGTTTATGCCATCATACAGAAAGATGCTTAGTCCTCTAATACTATAATAGCAAGTACCCTCCTAGTACTTCACACTTATGCATATGTCACTATAAGAAAATACTGAAATAGCGACGCAAGTTTAGCGATGCATAATTGCGTCGCTAAATTGCGACCACTTTGCGACGCCTCTGTGACAACAAAATATTGCGACGCAATTAGCGACGCATTAGCGACTCAATTAACCAGAAAATCAAAAAAAATTAATATTTTAATATTGCGACGCAAATAATGCATCGCAATATTTTTAAATTAATTTTTTATAAAATTTAAATATCAGAAAAAATATTGCGACGCAACTCAGTGCGTCGCAATGTTTTGAACAGAATTAAATATGTTAAATAGCGACGCATTAGCGACGCAATAAACAAGAAAATTAAAAATTATTTTTAATTTAGCGACGCATCAATTGCGTCGCAAATAATTTAAATAAAATTAAATTTTTTAAAGTATAAATATTTAAAAAAATATTGCGATGCATTTAGTGCGTCGCAATGTTTTGAAAAAAATTAAATATTTTAAATAGCGACGCATTAGCGACGCAATAAACCAGAAAATAAATTAAAATTATTTTTAATTTAGCGACGCAATAAATGCATCGCAATTATTTTAAATAAAATTAAATTTTATAAAGTATAAATATGAGAAAAAATAATTGCGACGTAACACAGTGCGTTGCAATGTTTTTAAAAAATTAATTATGTTAAATAGCGACGCATTAGCGACGTAATGAACCAAAAAATTAATTAAGAAAATTATGTTTTAATATAGCGACGCACTTGTTGCGTCGTAATTATAATAATTAAAATTAATTTTTTATATAATATAATTATTATATTAAAAAATTACCACGCTACCCTTGCATCGTAATATATTTAAAAAAATTAATTATGTTAAATAGCGATCGGTCCAAAATCGATCGTGGCCGATCATAAGGGCTTGGATCGATCGCAACCGTTGGATCATCACCGATCGGACGATCGCCACGGTCCGAGATTGGTCGTGGCCGATCGGGATCACGGCTTGGATCGATCGCAATCGTCGGATCATCGTCGATCTTGGACCGATCGCAACGGTCCGGGATCGGTCGTCGATCGGGATCAGGGCTTGGATCGATCGATCGGATCGTCGCCGATCGGACGATCGCCACGGTCCGAGATCGGTCGTGGCCGATCGGGATCACGGCTTGGATCGATTGGAACCGTCGGATCGCCAGCAATGTCGGACCGATCGCATCGGTCTGGAATCGGTCATGGCCGATCGGGATGAGGGCTTGGATCGATCGCAACCGTTGGATCGTCACCGATCGGACCGATCGCCACGGTCCGAGATCGGTCGTGGCGATCGGGATCACGGCTTGGATCGATCGCAACCATCGGATCATCGCCGATCGGACCGATCGCACGGTCCGATCGTCGTGGCCGATCGGGATCAGGGCTTGGATCGATCGCAACCATCGGATCGTCGCCGATCTTGGACCGATCGCCACGGTCCGGGATCGGTCGTGGCCGATCGGGATCAGGGCTTGGATCGATCGCAACCGTCGGATCGTCGCCGATCGGACCGATCGCCACGGTCCGAGATCGGTCGTGGCCGATCGGGATCACGGCTTGGATCGATCGCAACCGTCGGATCATCGCCGATCTTGGACCGATCGACGGTCCGATCGGTCGTGGCCGATCGGGATCAGGGCTTGGATCGATCGCAACCGTCGGATCGTCGCCGATCGGATCGATCGCCACGGTCCGAGATCGGTCGTGGCCGATCGGGATCACGGCTTGGATCGATCGGAACCGTCGGATCGCCGATCGACCGATGGTCCGATGGCCGATCGGATCAGGGCTTGGATCGATCGCAACCGTCGGATCGTCGCCGATCTTGGACCGATCGCCGGTCCGGGATCGGTCATGGCCGATCGGGATCAGGGCTTGGATCGATCGCAACCGTCGGATCGTCGCCGATCGGACCGATTGCCACGGTCCGAGATCGGTCGTGGCCGATCGGGATCAGGGCTTGGATCGATCGCAACCGTCGGATCGCCGATCGGACCGATCGCAACGGTCCGGGATCGGTCGTGGCCGATCGGGATCAGGGCTTGGATCGATCACAACCGTCGGATCGATCGATTCCGAGATCGGGATCGGATCGATCGCAATCGATCGACCGATCGCCACGGTCCAGAGGTCGTGGCCGATCGGGATCACGGCTTGGATCGATCGCAACCGTCGGATCGTCGCCGATCGGACCGATCGCAACGGTCCGGGATCGGTCGTGGCCGATCGGGATCGATCGCAACCGTCGGATCGTCACCGATCGGACCGATCGCCACGGTCCGAGATCGGTCGTGGCCGATCGGGATCAGGGCTTGGATCGATCGCAACCGTCGGATCGTCGCCGATCGGACCGATCGCAACGGTCCGGGATCGGTCGTGGCCGATCGGGATCAGGGCTTGGATCGATCGCAACCGTCGGATCGTCGCCGATCGGACCGATCGCCACGGTCCGAGATCGGTCGTGGCCGATCGGGATCAGGCTTGGATCGATCGCAACCGTCGGATCGATCGGACCGATGCCACGGTCCGGGATCGTCGTGGCCGATCGGGATCAGGGCTTGGATCGATCGCAACCGTCGGATCGTCGCCGATCGGACCGATCGCCACGGTCCGAGATCGGTCGTGGCCGATCGGGATCACGGCTTGGATCGATCGCAACCGTCGGATCGTCGCCGATCTTGGACCGATCGCAAATCGGTCGTGGCCGATCGGGATCAGGGCTTGGATCGATCGCAACCGTCGGATCATCGCCGATCGGACCGATCGCCACGGTCCGAGATCGGTCGTGGCCGATCGGGATCACGGCTTGGATCGATCGCAACCGTCGGATCGTCGCCGATCGGACCGATCGCCACGGTCCGGGATCGGTCGTGGCCGATCGGGATCAGGGCTTGGATCGATCGCAACCGTCGGATCGTCGCCGATCGGACCGATCGCCGTCCGAGATCGGTCGTGGCCGATCGGGATCTTGGATCGATCGCAACCGTCGGATCGTCGCCGATCGGACCGATCGCAACGATCGGTCGTGGCCGATCGGGATCAGGGCTTGGATCGATCGCAACCGTCGGATCATCGCCGATCGGGGGTCCGAGATCGTCGTGGCCGATCGGGATCACGGCTTGGATCAACCGTCGGATCGATCGGACCGATCGCAACGGTCCGGGATCGCCGATCGGGATCAGGGCTTGGATCGATCGCAACCGTCGGATCGCCGATCGGACCGACGGTCCGGATCGGTCGTGGCCGATCGGGATCAGGGCTTGGATCGATCGCAACCGTCGGATCATCGCCGATCGGATTGCCACGGTCCGAGATCGGTCGTGGCCGATCGGGATCAGGGCTTGGATCGATCGCAACCATCGGATCCCGATCGGACCGATTCCGATCGGTCGTGGCCGATCGGGATCAGGCTTGGATCGATCGCAACCGTCGATCGCCGATCGGACCGATCGGTCCGATCGTCGTCGATCGATCAGGGCTTGGATCGATCGCAACCGTCGGATCACTTATAATTACTCATTTTAAACAAATATTGCGACGCAATGTATGCGTCGCAATATTTTTAGTCAATATAATTTTTATCAGTATTAATAAATAAAAAATATAATATTGCGATGCATAATTTGTGTCGCAATTATTTTTAAAATATATCTAATTAAAAATATAAAAAATTATTGCGACGCAATAAGGCGCAATATTATCATAAATTATTAATATTAACATTAATAAATAATTAAAATTTTTGCGACTCCGTAGCGATCATTTTAGGAAAAAATTAAACAAATATTGCGACGATGCGTCGCAATTATTTTAGTAAAAAAAAAATTTCAGTCTTAAAAATAAAAGCAATATAATATTGCGACGCATAAGTTGCGTCGCAATGTTTTTAAAATAAATTTATGTAATTAAAAATTTTATAAAATATATTGCGATGTAATTTTTTATCGCAATTATTAACATTAATTATAAATATTATCATTTATAAATATTAAAAAATATTGCGACGCCTTAGCGATACATTTTTTTTAAAAAAAAATAAAAAATTGCGAAAATATATGCATCGCAATTATATTATTAAATACATATAGCTGATTAAAAATATTAAAAATTATTGCGACGCATTTTTGCATCGCCTTAGAAAATAAAAATAAATTTCCCGGATGTTGGCGCCAAGTTAGCGACGCATTAGCGACGCAATTATTGGCGTCGCTATTTTTTCATAAATTAATAAAAAATATTAACGATGGATTAGCGACGCACTAATGCGTCGCTAAGACATAATAAATTAAAAAAAAATATTGCGACCATTAGCGACGCAAATAATTGCGTCGCTAAGAACTTATATATAAACCGCCCTTTTCTTCTTCTTCTTCCCGTCTTGACCTAGCCGCCGCCGCCGTGCTCAAAAAAATCCGGCTCCCAGCTCCCCGGCGTTCTCATCCGACTCCGGCTTCTTCTCTCGACAAGGTAAGCCCCACAAAAAAAAAAAAAAAAAATTTAATGATTTCCCTCCGGCCACGGCCGTGGCCGTCTTCTCCGGCCACAGTGGCCTGGCCACGGTGGCCAGGCCACTGAAAAAAATTTTTTTTTTAACAGGGGGGGGGGGAAACCCCCCCCCCCCCCCCCTTTTTTTTCTTGTCCGGCCACGGCCACGGTGGCCAGGCCAGTAACCGGCCTAGGCGGCCACGGCCGCTGCCGTGGCCGTCTTCTCCGGCCACGGCCGCTGCCGTGGCCGGCAGTGGCCTGGCCACGGTGGCCAGGCCACTGTAAAAAAAAAAAAATTTTTTTTTAACAGGGGGGGGGGGGGAAACCCCCCCCCCCCCCCCCCTTTTTTTCTTGTCCGGCCACGGCCGTGGCCGCGGCCGGACAAGGCGGCCACGGCCGCTGCCGTGGCCGTCTTCTCCGGCCACGGCCGCTGCCGTGGCCGGCAGTGGCCTGGCCACGGTGGCCAGGCCACTGTAAAAAAAAAAATTTTTTTTTAACAGGGGGGGGGGGAAACCCCCCCCCCCTTTTTTCCCGGCCACGGCCGTGGCCGCGGCCGGACAAGGCGGCCACGGCCGTGGCCGGCAGTGGCCTGGCCACGGTGGCCAGGCCACTGAAAAAAAAAATTTTTTTTTAACAGGGGGGGGGGGGAAACCCCCCCCCCCCCTTTTTTTCTTGTCCGGCCACGGCCGTGGCCGCGGCCGGACAAGGCGGCCACGGCCGCTGCCGTGGCCGTCTTCTCCGGCCACGGCCGCTGCCGTGGCCGGCAGTGGCCTGGCCACGGTGGCCAGGCCACTGTCAAAAAAAAATTTTTTTTTAACAGGGGGGGGGGGAAACCCCCCCCCCCCCCCTGTCCGGCCACGGCCGCTGCCGTGGCCGGCAGTGGCCTGGCCACGGTGGCCAGGCCACTGTCAAAAAAAAAAAACAAAACGGTGGCCAGGCCAAAAAAAAACCCCCCCCCCCTTTTAGTTCGCTGCCGTGGCCGGCAGTGGCCTGGCCATGGTGGCCAGGCCACTGTCACGTTTATGCAATAATTAATTTAAGCAGAATGTTTATGCAATAGTATTTGTGCATTTGTAATGTCTTGATTATTTATATTCTGCTGCAAACTAATGATGCATTAAATTATGTAATGCTAAATAAAAAGTCTTGTTGTAATATTATTTAATTTTCAGCAACAAATTAGTAGTTTCAATGATTTACATTTTAGTATTCGCAAACATTTGTATTTGACACAATAATCTTAAAAAGTTAGTGATACATGTATAATTCACAAGAAGTTAAGAATAACAAGCATAAGTTCGATTGTCTTCGGACTTCCATAATCACAGCACTTTAACCTTTAGACCCGTTTGAGAATTTGTAAGCCTTAGTCTTGCAAATTCTCAAATTGTCCTGGTGGACAGTTTGGGAATATTTCTTGCGACATGTTAGTCTGCTAGTAATCATCGTGGGGTGAGATTTCGGTTTGTATTTGCTCATACGTTCTCCTAGTGTGGCTTATATACCACACATTTAGGAGAACATATGGGGAAATGCTGCCGAAATTTCAATGTAACCGATCGATGATAATTAATAGCAGAATAACATATCACAAAAAATATTCTTGAATGGGATAGGGCCTTACCTAGGTAGAATTATTTAAGACACTTGAATCTTGTGAAGTCTCATGATTAAACGCACCGCCTTGCGGCCCGACCCAAACTCAAGCCCTCCCATTAGCCATGAACCTGTGCATCGGTCCTTGCTAGCATGCCAAGGATCGTAGCCGTGGCTCGCCCTTGCATGGTAGGGACCTTAGTTGCCTAAAAAAATTGGTTTACTTATAAATGATTTAAATGGTTGTTATTAACCTTAGTTGTGACCAAGAAATAATTTAGTTATATATTTAGTAATACTAATATAGTTTTATTTTGTGGTTTCTTTAATGATTTACCAGACTTTGTATAAGTCGGTCAAAAATGAGCGGGGCTCGCTCGTGGATGTATGCAAGGATAAAAGATGGCTTGCTTAATCCAGATTTTCTGAATGGATTGGAAGAATTTATCGCATTTGCATGTAGCCAACCTGAATGGATGGATGGGCCTAGGATTAGGTGCCCATGCAACTTCCACAGGTGTCAGAATAAAGCCTACAGAGATGTGGAAACTGTTAAGGTGCATTTGTGTAAGAAGGGGTTTGTTCCTGATTACTATGTTTGGTACTGTCATGGTGAACCAGAGGATATTCCAGCAGCTGTTATAGGCCAACAAGAGTCAATTCCCGTAGATGAACCATTTGTGAATTTAAACACATATGAACAAATGGTGATGAATGCATCGGGTAATGACTTCAATCAGAATACATTTATGGAAGAACCAAATCCAGAAGCACAGCAATTTTATGATATGTTGCGTGCTGCAAATCAAGAATTGTATCCTGGGTGTGAGGGTCATTCCCAGTTCTCTACAGCTGCTCGAATGTTGAATATTAAGGCAGAACATCGATTATCAGAAAAGGCGTTCAATTCTGTAGCTGGGTTAATCAAAGAAATTTTGCCAAATGATAATGTTGCCGCAGACAGTTTTTACGCAACAAAGAAGTTGTTGCGTGGGCTTGGGCTCCCAGTTAATAAGATCGATTGTTGCTTGAACAATTGTATGATATTTTGGGGTGAAGACTCAGAGCTGAGATGGTGTAAGATTTGTGGGCAATCGAGGTTCAAAAACACCGAAGGAGGAGCCGGTACAAGTAGGAGGAAAAGTGTGCCTTACAAGAGGATGCATTACTTTCCTCTTACCCCACGCCTGCAGAGATTATACAGATCTGAGGCAACAGCTGCTGATATGAGATGGCATGCCGAACATGAATCTAAAGAGGATGAAATGCGGCATCCATCAGATTCAAAGGCTTGGAAGCATTTCAATGAAAATCATCCTGATTTCGCTGAAGATATAAGGAATGTGAGATTAGGTCTTTGTACCGATGGCTTCCAACCATTTGGTCAAGCGGGGCAACAGTATTCATGTTGGCCTGTGATACTGACTGTATATAACCTTCCTCCGTGGAAGTGCATGAAAGATACTGCAATGTTTTTAACCGTTTTGGTTCCAGGACCATCAAATCCAAAGGAAAAGATTGATGTCTTTCTGCAACCGTTGGTGGCCGAATTGAAAATGTTGTGGGAAACAGGAGTCGTAGCCTACGACATTTCTATGAAACAGAATTTCTTAATGAGAGCTGCTTTGATGTGGACAATAAGTGATTTTCCGGCATATGCAATGTTGTCTGGTTGGAGCACTGCTGGACGTCTGGCATGCCCTCATTGCATGTATGATTCGGATGCATTTACATTGCAGAAGAGTGGTAAGCAGTCATGGTTTGATAACCATAGGAAGTTCTTGCCCCCAAATCATCCTTACAGGCGTAACTTGATCGCCTTCCGGAAGAACAAAGCAGTCACAAAATTTGCCGAACCGGTTAGGTCCGGCACGGATCTATTTGATTCTATAGAGCATTTGGGGTTGATGTATGCATGGGAACCGGATGCAGATAGAATAAATGGCCGTATATGTAAAGAACATAACTGGAAGAAGCGAAGTATATTTTGGGATTTGCCTTATTGGAGCACAAATCTCATCCGGCACAACTTGGATGTTATGCATATCGAGAAAAATTTCTTTGATAACATATTTAACACGGTGCTAAACATCCCGGGAAAAACAAAAGATACTGCAAAGTCAAGAGAAGAACTTAATCAGTACTGCAGAAGAGGTGATTTGAGAAGGAGTGCCGATGGGACCTATCCTAAAGCATGTTACACTCTTGACAGAAATTCACGAGAAGTTTTATGTAACTGGCTTAGAGGGTTAAAATTTCCAGATGGTTATGCCTCAAATATCGGTAGGTGTGTGGACATGCATAAGCTCAAGTTGTTCGGCATGAAGAGTCACGACTGCCATGTTTTCATGCAACGGTTATTACCTATAGCTTTTCGTGAGTTGCTTCCGCAACATGTCTGGAAGGCAATTACGGAGCTCAGCTTATTCTTCAAGGAGTTATCTGCCGCAGTCATTACTTCTGCATCCATGGCAAGGCTTGAGGAGGAAATTCCAATTATTTTATGCAAGCTTGAGCGAATATTTCCTCCCAGTTTTTTTGACTCAATGGAGCATTTACCGGTTCACTTGCCATACGAAGCGAGCATAGCTGGTCCCGTGCAGTATCGCTGGATGTATCCTTTCGAGAGGTAAATATATACATCATTAAGATATGTTGACATTTCAAATATTATTTCATTGCTTGAAAAATTCGTTAATTTTTTGTTGCAACTTTACATATAGGTATCTTAAGAAGTTAAAAAATAATGTGCGTAATAAGGCAAGGGTTGAAGGTTCTATATGCAATGCACACTTGGTCGAAGAAGTTTCAGCTTTTGCCTCACATTACTTTGAGGGTCACGTCCACACGAGGAGCCGAAATCATGGTCGTAACGATGACGTATGTGTGGACGAAGCAGAAGCTAATGACGGTAGAATATCAATTTTTAAAGCTATCGGCCGTTCATTTGGTGGGCAGAAGTCAAGAAATCTTAGCGATATGGAGTATAATGCAGCACATTATTACATCCTAATGAACTGTCGAGAAGTCGATCCATATATTGAGTAAGTGTATACTTCAATGCTAAATTAGAAATTTAAATTTAAATAACAATATACATAATATTTAATTTCTAACATTAGTTTTCATCCTTTTCATCCCATAAGGATGTTTTGTGATAGACAACGACAGATGAATCCCGACATCAGTCAAGTTGCAATTGGGCAGAAATTAGAAACGGAGTTTGCTTACTGGTTTTATGAATTTGTGAGTAGTATCACTCAATCAATTTCGATAATGGCTATTATTTTTTGAATTGGATGTCAATAGCTTATTAATTTATAGGTCAACGGTCCATGGTCCACAACCGACAATATTTTCATTAAATGTCTATCGCAATGGCCATTGAAGACCGTAACAACCTCTACTGGCTATTTTGTAAATGGGTACAAATTTCAGATTGAACGATTAGCAGCTTCAAGAGGCACGCAGAACTGGGGCGTGTGTGTGAAAGGAGAAAGTGTTGGAGCAAATATGCAGGATTATTATGGAAAGTTAGTAGAGGTGGTTGAAGTTGAATATCCCGGTTGGCCTATGAAACGAACCGTATTGTTTCGTTGTGATTGGTTCGATCCGATAGTTCCTGTGGGCAAAAGGGTTCATAACGACTACAATTTGGTTGAAGTGAACCATCGACGAAGATTGCAGAAATATGACCCATTCATCCTTGCATCCCAAGCTCAGCAAGTCTTTTACTGCGGATATCCAAGTTTGCGCAACGACAAGCGAGATTGGTGGGCCGTTTCTAAAATCGTCCCACGTTCAACAATCGTATTAGAGGAGAGTTCATCAAGTCAATCAGCCGAGTGCCCTGCATTTCAAGAGGATGAGATGGAAATGCATGCAATTGAGGATGACACAAGGGCTCCTGAAACATCACTTAGAGATCCAAATGGTGATGTCCAAGAAATTGCGGATGCAAATGTTCGGTTTCCTTCCGATGATAATGAAACTGATTCGCAATCCGATACGGCATCGGATGTTGAACCAACATTTCACGAAACAAATGACACCGATTAAACATAGAGGTTTTTTAAAATTTAACTTTTTTTAAGTGTTAAATTCTTACATAGTCAATCATTAATCGTAATTTAATTGTGTGAATCTTTAGTATTTTCAGTATGACGGGCAGAGGTAGATCTACCGACGACAGACGGAGTGAGCAGAGACGTAGCCCTGCTACATCAGATCACATGAGCATCGGAGATGGAGAGTTTGGATCTCCAGCAGAGGCGCAGCCTTCGATCTCTACAGCAGTATTACCATCCAGCCGATCGGCACAGACCTCCGAGAGTTCTTCCACCCTTGGCCGCACTGTACTTCGACTTGATGCTCAGGGGATGTAAGTATATACTAATTAAAAATATATGTTTATGTTTTTAAGTCAATTACTTATAAACATGCATTTTTTTAACAGATTCATTGAGCAGCATCATGTATCCAGCCACATCAGCGCCGTATTTCAGAGGCGTGCAGATCCCAGTGGCTACGATTGGCGCCACGTATCTCCAGCCACGAGGGAGTTTTATTTTTCTGAGTTTCAGGTAAACTTATTAAATACAATTTATTAGTGATATAAAATTTCTTAAACTTAATAAATTCAGAAACTAACTGTTTATTTTAATGCAGAAAAAGTTTACGTGGGATCCTGCCAGCCATGATGCCATTAGGGCAGCATGGGAGGCTCTGACGCGACGCCGATACTCCGACATGCTTCATCGTTGGAGGTCATTGGGTCAGCGTCCTGCGCACGTGCCAGAGGGTATTTGGCACGAGTGGCAGCAGGCCTGGGAGTCCGATGGCTGGCGCAGGAGGTCCGCATCAGCCAGCACGAACCGCCGATCTGAGAAGGGCGGTCCTGGCACGGGTCTCTCCCGTCATACTTCGGGCTCCATTTCGATTCAGGAGCACAGACGGCGTATGGTAAGAAAACAAAATATTTTAATTACTATTTTAGTTATTTAAATATTTGTATTAATATCATTTTTTTATTGTTATAGTCTGAGCAGGAGGGCGAGATCCTGGTGAGTTTCGTCTATTCAGGGCGACACACACCAGGAGGGACGGTTCCTGGGTCGATACGCGATCACGGGAGGTTGCGGTAAGAAATTAGATATATGTAGTATCTGTTTAATTTCTAAAATTTTATTTCAAAAAATTTATTAACTCATTTATTGTTGATTTCATAATTTCAAGACACGAGTCGAGGAGCTTCGCTCCCAGGCATCGCAGGTCGACTCTACTGATGGGGAGACGCCCGTCGAACTCTCAGCAGAGGAGAGTCGGCGTGTGTTTTTGGAGGCTGTTGGTGCCCAGCCACGAGACCGCAGGGTCTATGGTCTGGGCACTAGAGCTTCTACATTTTTTCCCATCAGGCCTCCAGCTCGCGAGTTCCTGGTGATCTTCCTCCCGAGCGTTTACAGGACCTTCGCAGATCTATTGCAGAGGAGGTTCGCCAGGAGGTCGAGCAGGATTTGAGGATTGTATGCGAGGCCGGGATCAGGAGGTTGCAGACATGCGAGATGAGATGCATTATTTGCGGGATATGGTTAGACGCTTGTCGTAGAGTCTTCAGCCTCCACAGCCTCCACGTGATCGCCCAGATTCTTGATGTATTTTTCTTTTTTTTTATGTTGTAAAAACTTAAAATTTTAATATATAAATTATTTTTGGAAATTTATTATTGTTTGGATTGAGTGAAAAATGTTTGTATCAATATTTAGATTTAGCGAAATTGTATTAACCGTTTTAATTTTTAATTTTTTATATTTTTTAAAAATAAAATTTGCGACGCATTAGCGACTGAAATTGCATCGCTAATATTTTTAAAATATTATTATTAAATATTACGACGCAATGATCTGGCATCGTAATAATTTAAAAATAAATTTAATAGCGACGCATTAGCGACTACAAATGCGTCGCTATTTTATCTTAAAATTTTTAATAAATATTGCGACGCAATGACCCTGCGTCGCAATATTTTAAAATAATTTTTATTTGCGATGCATTAGCGACTCAAATTGTGTCGCTATTATACCAAAAATATTATTATTAAATATTGCGACGCATCTAGATGCGTCGCAACGCAATATAGTGCGTCGCAATATTTAATAATAATTTTATTTTTAAAAATTTTTTAAATATAGCGACGCATTTGCATGCGTCGCAGTTGCGTCGCAGAGAGTCGCAATATTGCGATGCAATTGCGACAAATGGGTATTGCGACGGACAGTTGAGCGACGCCGTCATTGCGTCGCTATTGCGTCGCAATATCATGTTTAGCGACGCAATTGCGATGCATTTGGGTGTCGCAATATTTTATTTCTCTTGTAGTGTGTTATATTTGATCTTGGTGCCATTCATTCATTCATATCAACTACTTTTATTAGGAAACATAATTTGCTATGTGAGCCCTTAGAAATTGAGTTATACGTTGAAACTCCTATTAGAAATATATTTCCCATAGATCGAACTTGTAACTTTTATATTATTAGAATACAAGATAGAGAACTATTGGTAGATCTAATAGGGCATATCAGCTTGGGGATGGATTAGCTAACTACTTATCATGTTTTAATTGATTGCCGTAAAAAGATAGTGAACTTTCAAATTCTAGGTCAACCATGATTAGGTTTTGTTGGGAGTACAAAGATTATCCCTACATATGTGGTATTAGCTTCATAGGCTATATGGATATTGAAGAAAAGATGTAGCAGGTATCTAGCTATTGTGAGAGATAGTCAGCAAGGTAAACTAAATTACAAAATATTCTCATTGTCTATGAATTTTTGGATGTCTTTCATGAGGATCTTTTAGGGTTGCCACTAGATAGGGAAATTGGATTCTTATAGACTTGATGCTAGAAATAATATCAATTTCAAAAGTTTCATACCAAATGACTCTTACTAAGTTGAAGGAGTTAAGAGAATAACATTAGAAGTTATTAGACAAGAGTTTTATCAAACCTAGTGTATCACATTGGAGAGTTTTAGTTTCATTTATGATGAAGAAGAATGGGAATTTAAGACTGTATTGATTAGAGGGAGCTAAACAAGGTGACTATAAAGAATAAATATCTTTTGCCTACAATAGATCACTTGTTTGAAAAATTACAAGGAGCACAAATATTTTTTCAAAATTGATCTCAGATCAAATTATCGTCAGTTGAAAATCAAGGTAGAGGATACACCTAAGATTGCTTTCAAACCCAGTATGCACATTATTAGTTTTTATTGATGCCATTTGGTCTAGCTAATACACTAGCTGCATTCATAGACTTGATAAATAGAGACTTTAAAATAGAGTCTTTAAGGCATTTTTTGATTAATCCATAATAAGATTCATTGATGATATTTTAGTCTATTCAAAAAGCAAATGAGAACATGGAAAGCATTTAAGATGCATACTTTAGATCCCAAGGGAAGAAAATTATTTACGAAGTTAAGTAAGCATGAATTCTAGTTAGATAAAGTAATCTTTTTGGGGCATGTGACATATAAAGATGGGATTTCAAATGATCCTAAAAAGGTAGAAGCTCTAGTAGAATAGAGTAGGCTGACTAATGTATGATTCATAGCTTTTTAGGCTCGACAGAATATTATAGAAGTTTGCAGAAGAATACCCTAAGATTGCAATACTTTGAACCATTTAACACAAAAGAGGCCAAATTTGAATGGTCTGATGAATGTGAGGAGAGTTTTAAGGAATTGAAGGAGAGATTGATATCAGCTTCTATCCTCATTATGCCTTTTGGAAGTGAAGGTTTTGTTATATATAATGATGCTTCTAAGATAGGTTTGGGATGTATTCAAATAGAGTATGATAAGGTTGTGGTATATCCTTCTAGACGATTAAAATCTTATGAGTAAAATCATCTTACACATAATTTAAAGTTAGTTGTTATAGTATTTTCATTGAAAATCTAAAGATATTATTTATATGGGGAGCACTATCAAATATTCACTGGTTATCACAATTTAAAATATATTTTCACTCAGAAATAATTAGATATGAGATGGAGGAAATGGTTAGAGTTATTAAAAGATTATGACTTATTTGTTAACTATCATCGAAAGAAAGTTAATGTAGTGCCAGATACTTTGAGTAAAAAGTTCTCAAGCAATTTCACAATAATGATCACTACTTCAAAGTATATTTTGGATGATCTTAGATAATTGGATATTGAAGTTTGGATACATGAGCTTGAAATACAATTGGTGAATCTTAAAGTGCAACCTGACATAATTTAAAGAATTAAAGATGCCCAGGATGATGATTTAGGGTTGTTAAAAATTACATATGAAGTGGATTCTAATAAAGAATCAAAATATAGAATTTATGAGGATTGATAATTGATGTTTGGAAATAGATTATGTATCCCTAATAAATCAAATTTGAAGAAAGAAATTAGGAAGGAACTTGTAACACTAGTTATACAATGCATCCAGATAGCACAAAGATGTATAGAGATTTTAAGGAGATCTTCTGGTGGAACAAGATGAAGAGAAAGATTATATAGTTTGTACTACAATGCCTAGTCTATCAGTAAGTGAAACTTAAGCATTGGAGACTAGGAGGGTACAATTGCAAGCTATTCCTATTTTTGAATAGAAATGAGAGCAAATTACCATGAATTTTGTGATAGGTTTGCCTAAAATTCCTAATGGTAGTGATGTAATTTGAGTAATTATGGATAGATTAACAAAATTGGCTAATTTCTTAGCTTTCAAGGTTAGTTGTTCTCTTGAAAAATTAGTTAAATTTTATATTAAAGAAATTGTAAGATTATATGGTATTCCAATAACCATTGTATAAAATAGAGATATAAGATTTATATCACAATTTTAGAAAGGGTTGCATAGAGCTTTGAGAACAAGATGAAGAGAAAGATTATATAGTTTGTACTACAATGCCTAGTCTATCAGTAAGTGAAACTTAAGCATTGGAGACTAGGAGGGTACAATTGCAAGCTATTCCTATTTTTGAATAGAAATGAGAGCAAATTACCATGAATTTTGTGATAGGTTTGCCTAAAATTCCTAATGGTAGTGATGTAATTTGAGTAATTGTGGATAGATTAACAAAATTGGCTAATTTCTTAGCTTTCAAGGTTAGTTGTTCTCTTGAAAAATTAGTTAAATTTTATATTAAAGAAATTGTAAGATTATATGGTATTCCAATAACCATTGTATAAAATAGAGATATAAGATTTATATCACAATTTTAGAAAGGGTTGCATATAGCTTTGAGAATTAAACTTAATTTTAGTGCCTCTTTTCATCCTTAAACAAATAGACAATCAAAAAGAATTATCTAAATATTGAAAGATATGTTGAAGGCCTGTGTTATTGATCTAAAAGATTCTTGGGAAGAATATTTGTCTCTAGTAGAATTTGCTTATAAAAATATTTATCGAGTGAGCATAGATGGCACCTTATGAAGTATTATATGGAAGAAAATGTAGCACAATTGGATGTTAGGATGATGTTGGTGAGAAAAAAATATTAGAACCTAAATTGGTAAAATAAATAGTAGAAAAGATTAAACTAATCAAAGAGTACTTCCACATAGTCTAAAATAGATAGAAAAATTATACAGATAATAAAAGGTGAGAATTAGAGTTTTAAGTTAATGATCATGTGTTCCTAAAATTGTCCTCCACTAAAAGAATCACTAGGTTGGGATCCATGGTAAACTAAGCCTTAGATTTGTTAATTCAATTGAAACTCTACAATGGATTGGCGAAGTAGGTTATAAGCTTACCTTAAAATCGATATTAATGGATATTCAAAATGTGTTTCATATATCTATATTAAGAAGGTATATACCAAATCCTAGTCATGTAATAGAGCATGAACCTTTGCAATTCAAAGAAGACATGACATATGAAGAATATCCAGTGCGAATTGTAGATCAAAAGGATAATTTTATAACAGCATGTTTATATGTTAAAGTGTAATGAAGTAACCATTCTATGCGAAAGGCCACTTGCAAGTTTGAGGTCCCCTCAAGCCTTTATTTCTCTCTTTCTTTCTCTTATACTTTTTTTCTCTTAGCCAATTAGTCTCTTCCATCATTCCATCCTTAACATAACAATTGCTTAATCTTAATAAACAAAGATGATAGGCTAGTAAATTGGCCTTTAGAGTCATAGTTCTGATATTAAATAATTACTATTTAGGAATTTAAATTTTAAAGAATTTTAGAAAATTATTTAAGCATGTTAGTATGATATTGATTTGATCTTTGAATGATTTTAAATTATCAGGTCCTAAAACATCTTGGTGAAGCAATTACTTTAATTTATTATAAGTATCCATAAGATAAGTTATATTATCTATTTATATTATTTTATTAAAATTATTTTAAAGAAAATGCATCATTGTAAATTTATTTTGAATTCAAAATTAATTACATTAGAAAATATTCACAATTATTTTATTTGTTATGAGATTCATTATTCCTAAATTGAAATTATGAAACTTCTAGATTTATAAGTTAGAGCTATTAAATTATAGCTAGTGATTTGGCTATATGATTTCACCTATTGGCTTATATTCCATTTAACTTATGATTATTGGATCAAGTAGAAAGTTTTATTTATTGATTATACTTTCAAAAAGAAGAGTTTGTTGAACACTTTTTTGGCATCATAAATTATGGATATTTGAATAATTATGGTCTCTCAAAAATTTTATTTAAATTGGAAGTGCCTAATTTGAAATTCTATTTATTTTTAAATATCAAAAATATCTAAGAGATTGTAATATAGAAAAGAAGATTGTGAAAAAGATAGATATTATATATCTGTATAGACTCTAAATTCTGTTGACAACATAAGTGTGATATAGAGAACTATATTACGGTGATAATATTTGATATTGATACATACTTCATAAAGATTAAATGCAGTACTTAATATTGGCACCTACTTTAGAAGGGTTAAATGTGGTACTTAATATTGAAACTTACTTTGCAAAGGTTAAATGCAGCATTTAATATTAATACCTACTCTGTAAGGATTAAAGGCAATCTTGATACCTATTTTGTAAGGCTTAAGCATGGTCATTTTATATACTTTTTAGGGGTTAAATAATATTCGATACCTATGTCACAGGGGTTAAATGTGGTTGCAATCTTGGGTTGGAGAGTTCAAAGAGATTTGAAATTTGAAATTTAATATTTGATTATGTGCCAGTGAGCATATGAAATTCACATATTATATTTTACTTTGATAGGAATGTGGCATGTTATTTATACATGCAATTGAAAATTTATGATTCTTATCATACATATTAAACTTGCATAATTCTTTACTTTCATTTATTGAATTAAAATACTGAATACTACTTTATTCAATTATATTAGCAGAGTGTTGCATACTGGGTTGTCAAGCTTATTATTGCTATTTATCTATCTTTTTTTAGATCCAAAGTCTAAAAAGTAGGTTGATAAAAGACTAGGGGTGAGCAAGTAGAAGAAAAACCAAGGTTGTTTATCTATATAGAGTAAATTTTTTTAAGTTATATATTATAGCGTGTTTTGTTGATATAAAAAATTGTGTTAAATAACTAAATATGGCAATTGTACACTTTTTATTATTATTAGTAATCTGGATGTTTGTATAAAGTTTTTTCATATCTAACGTTTAGTTAGAATGGAAGTGTTTTACTAATGTCCACTATTATTTGTATACAAATTGCATTATTGCCATATTGGAGCATATACATTGACAGGTGGGATAGCTTTGCATGCTTGTAGGGCCAATCCCTATGAGCAAACAATGGCTATTGTATTCCTGAGTTCTAGTTCAATTTGGGGTATGACATATAATAATGAACATCGAAATTAAAACTTGATATGTTTAGTATTGGATAACAATTAGTGGTATGATGAGCACAAATGTATTAATGAAATAAAGTACTTGCCTAATTTTGTTACATCTAAAGGCGTAATATGAATGATATAGCACAATGCTCATTTCCAGCCTCTTGTCTATAGAAGTTTAAATCCGAAAGATGACGAGAGACAAAATCTTGTCCTAGCCATTGATTAGTCTATCTCAAACCACCATGTTATATATATAATCCCAAAGTTTGCTCGATTGAAATGATCCAAAAAAGAATCAATTAGAGATGTAGAATCCAAAGGATTGAACAATCATCCTAATTTTGCTTTCCTGTTGTGAGGTGGTGGTTAGTGAAAGCTTTGTTTTTTGGGGTTAAAAGATATAAATTAAAACTGTCTAGAAAAAGCCACACCTCTGTCATCCGCATTCAGAATCTGTATTAACTTTATAGAGGGATGATCATTCCGAATGTAAGCTTTCGGAGAGCTCCATCACTATACTTGCTAGTAAGTCAGCAGCTTAATTCACCTCTGTAACGATTCGGACTTACGGACCCGTTTCGTTACAAGAAAGCAAGACGAACAAGATCCACACCAACTTGGGTCATCACAGCCCAAAAGGGATCTAATTGGTGCATTGTCCTTCTTACTTTACTATATAAACCACTTAACTAACTCCCAATTATCCGATGTGGGACAATTGGGAGGGGCATCACAATCTACCCCCCTTAATAGAGGCGACGTCCTCGTCGCCAGGGTAATTGATCACAACCACAGGCAGGCAGGATTCTAGAGGTGGCCCCCATAGGTTAAGAAGTGGCTCCCATCTCTCATAGATGTAACACTTTGTCCTGTGTGGCACTTAGCTCCTGCACTTCGACTGATGTGAGGCTCTGATACCATATTGTAACGATCCGGGCCCACGGATCCGTTTCGTTACAAGAAAGCAAGACAGACAAGGTCCACACCAACTTGGACCATCACAGCCCAAAAAGAGATCCAATTGGTGCATTGTCTTTTTTACTTTACTACATATAAACCACTTAACCAACTTCCAATTATCCGATGTGGAACAATTGAGAGAGGCATCACAACCTCTCTGAGGCATGTTTAACCATAAGAACATCTTTAAAAGGAAGCAATATCTTCTTAATGGACACTGTAAAGGATGGAGGCATTAAGAAGCATCCTTGATATGCCCAATAACAGGGATAGAGTCACTTTCAATCACAAAATCAGTTGCAATAATAGAAGTCGATCAGTCGTTTGACACCATGCCATGCAGTAATGAGCTCAGCATATGGTAGTGATTAGTATTAATTGGGATTGACTTTGCTACAAGGAATTGCTTGAACTCATCTTGAAGAATGTAGTTGCACTTGTAGATAAAATGAGCTCAGCATATGGTAGTGATTAGTATTAATTGGGATTGACTTTGCTACAGAGCCATCAAAATTTAGCTTTATCCATTCAAGAGGTGAGGGACACCAAGGATGTGAATAATGTGCAAATCTGCTACCGAAAATCAATCTCCTGAGATAAAATGAAGATATGAGGGTGCTTGAGCTAGGGATAAAACAAGGGAGATTTACTTAAAGATATTTTGGTTATTTAAATAGAGATAACCAAAACCTCAAGGGCTATCAAAATTTGAACTATTTTCTTCTAGGACTACTTTAGATAGAACCAAAAACTTGGCGCAAAGCACTAGAAAAAACTCTATTTTATTAGTGCTGCTTTAGAAAATCACTCGATGGTGGTTCACTATATACATATGGGCTGGATGTGGGCTGAGGATATCCCAAAGTTGCAGCACAATTGCCTTCTGAGATGGGTGGCCCAAACAATGTCAAACCCGACCCATAGGGTGGCCCAGATGCAACGCCTTTTGAAGCGGTCCGAGAAGGTGACGCACCGATGTGGGTCATGCTGTTTTAAAAATATGACCTCTTGACCCCATCCGGAGTCGATGAGCACAAAGAGGATTTGGTGGTCAGTGTTAGATTTCACGTGAACATTAACAAAAGCACATGAAGCACGTGTCCGTTGACTCCAAGACCCATGGTTGGTGTACCCACTTGCTTTAGTTGGCTTCATATTCAAACAGGGTTCGTGGAAACGTGCCAGCCAGGCTGACCGTGTCCGGTTCCAAGCCGGTCAGTCTCGAGGAATTTTTTTTTTAAAAAAAAAAGTACGAATGTTGCTTTGCAACCCAACGCTCTCATCTAATACGATGCGAAACAAAAATAAATAAATGAATTGAATTGAGTTGAGTTATAGAACTCATTTTTCGCATCAATCTTTCTAACTATTATCGCTATAATAATATAAATTTTTTATCTTTAAATTTTTTATTTTTATATAAATATATAAAATTTATGCAGTGCAGTGTAACTGTATAAGTAAATAAATAATTAAAAATTTAGCTACCATAATTTTTTTTTAAAAAAAATTTAATTAAATTCAATCTCATCCACCAAAGAACAGATCTTTTATATATTTATATAAAAATTCAGCTACATAATTAAAAGATCATGTTTCAATCAATTTTTATTTTATAATATTTGATTACCATATAGTAAGTGTATAGTTTCAGTTGTACCATGTTTATCGAAAAGTTAACTCAGCTAACAGCGTGATTACAAGAGCCAATAATTAAACAGCCTCCGATCTTAAATAGTTTGCAAATCACCATCTTACGTTAAGCGGTCCCACCTCAGGCTTTTGTGGTCCCAATTCCTCCTTGGTTGTTGCAGTTCACACTGGCCGGCTGCCCTGCGTTATCGCGAGTTGAGATTTGGTAGACCAACTTCGGGCCTTGGAAATAAAAAAAAACGACGGGCCGATGAAAGGAGCAGCCAAGCAGTCCCGCATCGCCGATTTGAAAGATTTTACGTGGTTGATTGATTATAAACCTATATCAATTAAAAAATATTATTATTATTATTTTATTCTATATCAATATTAAAAAACATTTCAATATATAAATGTGTGGACCTGAACACACACACAAACGGGGGCCCTGTCATGATATTTTGATACATGTGGTGAGGAGACGTGGCAGGTGTACTGCTGTCCTCCATCAATCCATGTTGGCATTTCATGCTGCAAGTTAAGGTGGTTAGCTGGTTTTAGTGCTTTAAGAAAAAACAAGCTCGAAATTTTCCTTCATCAATGATTTTTTTTTTTAATTTTTTCTGTTAACTTTTCCGGCTGCTTCGTCCGAACACTTTCTTTTATGGTCAAATGTTTGAATGGTCCTAATGTTTGAATGGCCCTCGATGCCATCCATCACTTCTTTTCTATGGACCGAAGGCTTTTTACTATTAATCATTTTTTAAATAAATATATAAATTTTTATGATCTATTTAAGATGCTCAAAACTGAGTTTTAATATCTAAAATAATTAAATCATTCCGAAACTTTATCTCTTTCTATCTCTCTCAATCCAAAACCATTGCTTCTCTTCTGCTCTTTTATCACACATTAAAATTTCTTCATCTTTGAATTAAATAACTTTTTTCTCTCTCTCTCTAAATTTTATTATTTTTATTATTTTTTTAGGTCTTTTATTACTAGACATTGAAAAAAAAAAATCTCAACAGCTCCTAAATCATGCTTATAAGAAAGATAATCTCGATTGCATTTTAGAGCAAAATTTATCTTAGAACAAAGCATTTTAGCTTTTATATATATATATATATATATATATTTACTATCTTTATTATGGGCCAATTTAATCCAGCCTACTACTCAAAGCTTGTATACAAGCTGTACATGTTGTATTACAGTGACTTATATATATAATCACTTGTTTTGGAGGCTAACAACATATTTTTCCTTTTCATCCCTGAGTCTAAGTAAGAGGTCTAATATGTTTACATCAACTTTTGTAGTGAAGTCACATCATTTGTTGGTGCGGGAGAAGAAAAAAAAAAATCAAAATAAAATTAGACTGTGCTGTAAAGAGAAAAGGTAGTTTTAACTAAATTGAAATATAATTAAATAACAAATTAAATTTTCATATTTTTTAAAATATTTTATTTTCTATTTTCTTATTTTTAAAATTAATAAATTATATAAAATTTAAAATAAAAGGAATAATTTAATATAAAATTAATTATACTCGAATATAAGTAAATTTAATTTCTGTAAAAAAAATTAAAATTGAGGCAATTATCCTGAGGCATTTTTATTGATGCAATGGGCTCTTACCTGTGCGACTTCTCATGAATGCGACGTCAAAGAGGATGACAAAATAGCTTCAAGAAAAGCCATAAAAGTCACGGCTGCCACGGAGTGGGAGGGGAGAAAAAAACAAAAAAAAATATAGTGCATACCGATTGCACCATTAAACAAGCATAGCCCTCTAAAGCCCCGTATGGAATGGATTTTGGTGGTGAGAGCAAACCAGATATTTTTTCACTAGTGCATCTTTTTTTTAATCCTTTTAACCCCACTATACTATGTGAATTTGTGTTCAACTAACTCACGATTAAGTATTGATAACAATAATACAGTATTATTTTAAACAGTTTTTACAACTAATTAAGGTACGTATCAGTTGGTAATAGACTTATAATAATACTATAACCATAATGCAACGATAATATAATTTAGATTAAAATATACTTTTAAATCTTAGATTTTAAAATGAATTTTATTTTAATTTTAAAAATAAAAAAAAGTTTTAAGATATTTTTGAAGAATCATTTTTAGTTTTTATGTTCTTTACCCTTAAAAAAATTTAATATCATGCTGCTTCCGCTAAGATGATAACTTTGCGCAATGAAGAAGGGATGCTTATGTGAAAAAAAAGTCTTACATGACAAGTTATTCTTCATTAAAAGCTCTTTTGATGGGATTTTATGGTGCATTTAATTGGATGCAAACCCTCTTCCATCGTTGCTAACCTCCATCTTCAGCTAGTGTTTGGCCCTTTTTAAGTCTTGGATACCATCCTCAACAAAAAAAGAGTAGAGAGCTAAAATTTTTTGTTGATAAATATATTTTCCAAAAGGGAAAAAAAAAGTCCAGATATAATGAAAGAAAGATAGATTAATTAATTTCTCTTTATGCTTGGAACCTCCACCCCTCCACCGTGAAGGAAGAGATACAAGTCTCCCAATCCAAGGATCTCTCTATCCTTGGAACTTCTGCAGCCAAGTTAGGAAAAAACACTATCTTTGTAATCATAGAGGGGCGGATTACTTGAAGGAATCCTTGAGAATAATTGGGTTGTGGGAGTTAGCCCTATTTATAGTTTTCCCTTTGTCACACAAACAAATGCAGGGTGGAAAGAAAGAAAGAACATTAGAGGCTGTTTGGATTGGAAGGAATGACCGGAAGAAAAATAAAATGATGAATAAAGATCATAAATTACTTTAGAAGGAAGGTAAAAGAAAGAGGGAGAAGAGAATGAGAGTAACTAGTTTCCCTTATTTTTCTGTCAATAATGATAAATTTATTAACTCTCAAATCGGGGTGATGTGGGAAAGAAGAAAATATTTTTTTTTTTTTAAAGACCAAAATATTTATTTATTTCCTACTCTTCGTTTTTCCATTCCCACGGTTTATTTTGTACTCTTCGTTCTCTCATTCCCACGGCCGCGAATGCTAGGTTCTTAAAACTCATTAAGGCAACACCGTGAGAGCTTAAGACTAGTCTCAACCCAGATATCTTTCCTTTCAATCATCATTGAAATTCATTGAAACCCACTGTGATAACATGATTTTTCATTGAAATCCATTAAGAGCACTGAAAGTTTCTTACAATATTGAAGTATGGAGATGTATAATTATCACATAACTCTTCTTTTTTCTTTCCTTCTATCCAAATAAGATAATTAATTTTACCTTTCTTTCTCCTTTCATCCTTTCAAATAAGAGAAAAAGAACAATCATTCATTCTCCTTCCTTTTTCATCTATCTCTTTCCTTCTTTTTACTCTCTTCTTTCTTTCCCTTCAAAGATTCAAACAAAGCCTAAGAGAAATCGAAAGATAGCAAGGAGAGGGACACAAAAAAAAGACAGGCTGACAATGAACATGACAAAGAGGTAGAGCCATAGAAGCCAAAAGATGCCGCCATAGGTGCCGAAGAGTCTGACGAGGGAGAGGAGGAAGACGCCAAAGGCAATGGCAGAGATATTTAAGAACCTCTCGCACGTGTTGTGGAAGTGCCAACCAAAGATGGAGATCGAGACAATGGAGCCAAGTGAACACCTATAGTGAGTGGCTTGAGCAGTGCAGAGATGATGAGTAAGTGATGCAGAGTAGCAGATGGCCAACCAAAAGGAAGGCGAGATAGGCCTTAGCGGTGGTGAGATAGAGCTAGGTGGGAGGAAAGGTCTTGGGGATAAGAATAGGTAAGGTGTGAGGAGCCAACACCACCATAAAACCTCCTTTAAGAGGGGGTTGGATTGGGTTGGTTGACCAGACCGGACCCAAATAACATATCCATTTAAGGTTGCCTTCATATAAGATGTTAATCTAGATCGAACCTTAATAACATATCCATTTTAAGGTTTCCTTCATATAAAATACCAATTTAGCATTCTTTACTATGTAGGCCTACCACTTTAGTAAAAGAAATATAACATTATCATTTCTCGACAGTATGATTAAAGTAAACCAAAAATAATGATTTAAGAATATCTTAAAATTTTTTATACTTCAAAAAGCAAAATAAATATGCCTTAAAATTTAAGAGATCAAAAATATACTTTAACCTAATTTTTAATATAGTATTTTATTAATAATATAATATGATATAATAATTTTATATAATAGTAATTTAATACACAATGTTGTAATTACGAGTCACCAAAGGAGTCATTGCCTAGGACTATTTTGAGGAGAAGTTCTATGATATTTTGTACCATGAATAAGACTTCTTTTTTTACTAGAATAAGTGGGTCAAGCCCCCCAATTTATTTATATTTATAGTAATAGTTGCAAAAAGCAAGGAATGTACAATGAGTCCAATCAATTTTGATTGAAGATTAACAATGGCTTCAAAAGATCATGAGCCTTCATAACTTTTCTTGCGGATATACAACTTCAAGAATAAAAAAAAAAGAGAGAATTTTTTGTACTAAGATGGAGAGTGGTGAGGATTTAGAGGAAAAAAAAAATATCATTCCTTTCCTTCTAAATGTGCCACCAAGTTGCAAGGAGTAATTGATAAGAAGCAAGCCTTCAAGAATTAAAAATTATCTTTTTCCTCTAGGATTTTCAAAGGTTGTGTAGGTTTTAAGGCGGCAGTTAAAAATATAATCGATTGGGTAATATGACCTACAACCTCTTAGTGAAAGGACATAACAAAAAAAGGTGTGCGATAATTTGTAACAACTCTCTATATAGAAGGCAATCTAAGCTGGCTAACTAACATTTTTTTCTTAAATATCCCACCTATATGAAGGTGATTGCAAAGTACTAACCAAACAATTAACTTGATTTTCCTTATAACTATTTCTTTCCAAATTAGATTGTAATATAGCTAGAGGACTCCTTCCTAATTGAGAAATTTACGAAATGAATCAATAGAATAGGTACCATTGCTTTTCAGTTTCCAAACTAGAGTATCATCACACCTAGATGGCAAAGAAGACCTTTTAATTCTATAAGTTGGATGTGCTATGTCCAAGATAGTGGTCTATTTAGTTTTATATGCTAGCTTTCAAACCTTGAATTCCATTGATCAACAATTGGAATGTTTGGCTTGTGGTGACACTATAAATCTCAGGAAATAGAGTACAAAAGGTGAATTTCACAACTAAGCATCTTTCAAGAGTCAAATTTGTCTTTCATTCCCTAGCTTGAAGGTGGTACAATTCTAAATTCTACTCAGATCCTAATTGATATCCTTTCATATGGGTAAAAAGGCCTTGGAGATCTTCTCTTTGATGCCAAACCCCTTTATTATTTAGTAAGCTTGATTGACTAGCTTTTTTCATGAGGTAGTTATATTAGAAATGATATATTTCTACACCCATTAAATGAAAATACTTTATTAAAGGTGTAATTATCTTGATGCTCAAGCCTATTTCCTTTTTAGATTTCCAAAGAGAGCTTCAATTCACCAGATAGTTGAAGTTACTAATATTATTCTTTCTTTTTCAAAGGTAGACTCTTCTTAGTCAATATAACCTCAAACATATCAACTTAAATAGTTTAAACGCCGATATATAGTAAGATGGTAGTACTAATAAAACAAAGCCAACAAAGGTTAATTTGCCACTCATAAATAAGAACTTTTCTTTCCAAGCAGCTAATTTTGATTACATTCTCTCTAGAAGAGAAAGCTAAGCTTCCTTTGGCGACCTCTGATTAAAGAGGGATATACCAAGATATAAAAGTGAAAGTATAGTTTTCTTTTAATTCAAGATAGTTTTAAGTTTTCTCTTCCTCCTCCATGCTAAAATTGAGGAAAACCACAAAGGTCTTATGGAAATTAACCTTAAGCCTGATAGCCCCTTCAAAGCCTATAAGAATAGCTTTAAGGGCCAAAAGAAAAGTCTCTTTGGTGGCACATAATATGAGAGTATGATTTACATGTAAAGGCTTGAAATATACTTAAAGAACGATAAGTGTCCAATCCACTCTATTAATCTATAGGTGTTTGCTCTTTTGAATAATCTTGCTAGCACATCGGTAACTAAGATAAGTAAGGAAGGACAGAGAGGATCACCCTAACAAAGTCCTTTCTTGCATTTGATCCATTTGTTTGGATTACTATTAATCAAAAGGGCGATAGAGAAGGAAGATAAAGGAGTTTACATGCAGCCGATCTATCTATTAAGAAAACCTTTTTCATATAGAAGGGAGAGTAAGAAATCCTAATTTATTATATCAAAGGCTTTCTCAAAATCTATTTTGCAAACAATACTTTTTTCTTATACTTTTTAGCAATGAGAAAAGATTTCATAAACCGATGAGAAATTCTCCGTAGTTGATCTACTTTTAACAAAAGCTGACTAATATTCCTCAATCAAATCTAAAAGATAAATAGCAAGTCTAAGAGCTAACACTTTAGATATGATTTTGCATGCTATTAAAAAGACTTATTAGCTTGAAATCCTTGACACAAAGTAATTTATCTTGTTTAGGTAGGAGGGCAATATGAGTATAATTTAGTCTAGATAAATCCAAAGAGCTTTTAAAGAAGTTATTGGAGATAACCATAATACCATCCTTCATAAGATCTCAGAATTTTTAAAAGAAGGAAAGGAAGAAACCATTAGGACTTGGTGCTTTGGCTCCACCAAGAAAGAAGATCGCCTTCTTAGTCTCTTTTATACAAAAAGACTAGCAAAGTTATGAAAGATAAAGGAAAGATTCAAATAATCTACCTCCATTCATCTGAGTAATCAGCTAGCAGGACATCTCAAAGAGTTCCTTGAAATGTTCCTGAAATGCAACAACAATATTAGAAAGGCTGGATGGTTCTCTACAATCATTTGAAAGGGAATGGATTAAGTTCCTTCTTTTCTTGATTGAAGCAACTCTATGAAAAAAAGGCAGTGGTGTTATTACCCTCCTTGAGTCATAAGATTTGAGACCTTTGTTTTCAATACAACTCCTCCCTTGCATATATATATCATCTTAGGATTACTTAAGAATTTTCCTTGTAGTGATTTCATGACTAGAGAGCTAGTACACTTCTTTCTATTAATAATGTTAATGCCCTCAGAATCTTGGATTTAAGTGTTCTATTTATAATATTACCATTGGTTCCCCCTTTTTTTAGGGTCATTCTCACCATCTTAAGATTATTTAATCATTGTGCTATTAGGCCCCCATCCCTTAATAACTTCTTCTAATGGGTTATAACCACATCCTTAAAGTTGGCCTTCATAAACCACTTCTCCATCCTAAATAACATATTGAATGAAAATTAAGTACCACAATCAAGAGCAATGACAATATGATCTGAAGCAATACTCACCAAAGCACACTAGGATGATATTGGGAATAAGCTATCCCATTATATGGAAAAGATGAATCTATTTAGTCTTATAAGGGATGGGGAGATTGAATAGATTCAACATTTCTACATAATGGGATAAATTAGAGATAAGACTTGAGTTGTGGTTCTATGCTAAGATAAGAGAAGGACATATATGCACTCTCTATCCCTCTCCATAGGATGTAACAACTCTGAATGCCTTGGGCGCTTCCTTCATCACTTTCCTTAATATCAATTTTTTTTATATAGAGATATTCAATCGAAGGACAAGTAGGTATTCTTGACTATCTTGAAGATTGTTTGATCAAATTATAAGGTATATGTTAATGGTATTGGAATGGATAAGATTATGGATGTGAATAGAAGTAAAATAAAGGATTATATTTTCTTAAATTTTGCTAATTTCTCCAAATTGCTATGAAATTTGTTTCTTGTTATCACATATTCAATCAAAAGTGCTCCATTTATAGCATCATCTAACAATACACGCTATTGTTTGGCTTAATATTTTAGTGTTACTTTAACTTCTCCAAATGATCATATGAAAATATAGAGAAAAAATCAGATTAAATGTTACTAATAATGAAAACACAAAGGAAGAGCGATGCAGATTTTTTGAGCAAGCAACAAGTTTGTCAAATTAATAAACTAATTTATAAATCAAGTTTCATATAAAAATTCATGCAACAACATTGCAAATTACATTCATTTGTTAAATATAGGTAGATAATAAGAAAGGTATTAGAGTTAATCTTGAGTTTAACAAACTTAATTTGGACATATTTCCTAATATGCATCAGATACAAATCTCAGTATATGTAGGATACTTCAGATCTCTAATGAAGCAATAAATGTTATTGAAATTGGAATAATTTGTATTAAGATATTTGATAGTATCTTGAGGTTCCTAAAGGCTTGGGATATCTTGGACCCAAAAATGAAATTGATTTTCTTGAGCATGCTTGATACTTCATATTATAAATACTCATTTGAGAATGATATGCTAAAAGTTTATAAGAGCACTCCTATGACAATCAAGGAAAGGTTGATCAATGGATTATATCACTTAATGAGAAGCATTATTAGCAGTATTGCTATAGTTTTTTCATCTTTAAAGTTATTATATTCCAATATTACTAGGTTATGGCATATGTGGTTGATGTATATGAGCAAAAGAGAGATGTTCAAATTGTCCAAAAAAGGTCTACTAATCATTTGTTTGATAAACTAGTTTATTCACTAAAAGCTATGTTAACATTTTTCACCTCAAAGCATCTTAAGAAAGAGGATGGTCTTGGTTTGAAGAACAGCAGGAGCACAAATCTAGCTTGGAAACTAATTACAGATATGAATGTACCATGGATGAGATAGATCAAACAAAGTTATCAATTTTGTTTTGGATTATATTTCGTTTTAACTTATGAAACAAAATATTTCGGCATCAGACCGTTTCGGCGCTTTGTTTCGGAATATATATATATATATATATATATATATATATATATATATATATATATTCATAATTCATATTCTTCATAAACAATAATAACAACAACATAAAAAATAAAAATTATGTTCACAATTCATAGTTTTTATCATCATCAACAACATACGAATAAGATAAAAAATAAAAACTTGTGTTCATAATTTATTCTCTTCATAAATACTACAAAGATAATGATTTTCATCTTTTGCTTGCATATGAGCACTAATTCCTATATTCAAATCAGTGTTATCCTCATTATCAAATGCAACATCTTCTTGATCATCTAAAGTTGAAGCAGCTAATGGAGCTTCAATTGTCTCCCAACTTAAATCTTCTTCATTAAGAAGTCCAAGCTCTTCAGATATTCATTAATCTAATAAATCCATGTTATCAAGACTTATAGGATCCAAATATTCTTTTCTCTTCTTCAAATTTCTATAAAAAAGGTAAGAAAAGAAAAAAAATTTATAGCTTATAAAATTAATTTGAGAAACATATAATGCACATAGCAAGATCTTTTTTACCTCTTTCGGAGCTTGAAATTGTATCTCATAAAGACTAAATCATTTAGTCTTTTATGTTCAAGCCTATTATATTTTTTAGAATGAATAAATTCAAATGTACTCCAATTTCTTTTACATCTAGTTGCACTACAACATTGACTAAGGATTCTAATAGCAAACTTTTGAAGTTCTGAAGTGTGATTTTCAAATTGCTCCCATCATGCAACTAATTAGAAGGAGATTATTTGTTAGTAACTTTAGAGAAGAAAATAAAAATTAATAAAAGTAAAAATGATTAGAAAATACCTGAATTTAGCTTCTCACATTGGTGAATTGCTAAGGACATGCCAAAATCACCCGTTGATTTTTGGTATTCCTCAAGCTGTCCACTTACTTTGTCTTGGATATCAAAGTCGAGGACCAACCTAGTTAATGTTGTAAGTAATCCTTAGGTGACCTCATTTTGTTTGGTAAAAGAGGATCTAAAATAGATCCTCAGATTATGAAAACATCCTGCTGCATATAGCGGGTTATGAAATTGTTTGTCCCATCTAGCATCAATTACTCTAACATATGGCCCATACAATGTTACTTTTTTTTTTCATCCTTGTGATAATGGCTTCTTTTCCCTTTTTCATTGCCTCATACAAATAACCCACAGCTAGTTTTTCTTCATTGTGTACTAATTAAGAACTCAGACTAAAGGTTCACTAATCTTGACCATATGTTGACATTGAAGCCAAAAGTCATTATCTTGTAAAATAATTCCAGCAATTCCCTTCCCAACATTACTTTTTTCCATGGCTTGACTCCGCCCTTTTGTCACTAGTGAACATTTGTCTTAACTTTTTTTTAAATTTCAACAAGCATTGGAGACCTAGAAAATAAGTTGCAAATCTAGTAATAGTAGGACGACACAAATCTCTACCATTAATGAACTCTTTCCTCATCAACGATAAGACCCATGCATGATTATAAATAAATTTTATGACCTTTTTTGCCTTTTTAATAGTATTATCAATTATGGAAAAATATCGAGCATCAGAAAAATTTTTCAGTATCAAATCAATATAATGGGTCACACAAGGAGACCAAAAGAAGGTTTCATACCTTTATTGCAAAGCCTTTCCAACAGCCTTGTAACTAGCATCATTATTAGTGACATATTGGACAACATGCTTCACACCTATTTCATTGACTAAGTATCAAAAATCCCAAGTAATGTCTCTTTATCTTTTCCAAGTTCCGATGCATCAATCGACTTTAAGAACATAGTTCATCTTGGACAATAGACAAGGAAGTTTATAATTGGCTCTTGTCTTTGATTTGTCCACTCATCAGCCATAATAAAGCATCCATAGAGTTTCTAATCATTTTTTATCACTGAAATATACTCTTGAATTTCATGTACAACATCTTTCAAAGATAACCTTTGAAATCATGGAAAGATGACCCTTTGAAACCAGGTCCAATTGAAGCAATAGTATCCACCATAGGCTGATAATAAGATGAATTTGCCACATTAAATGTAGTATTGGCATCATACCACCATCTTGCAATAGCCATCTTTGCTTTGTGAATTGACTCTTTGCTTTGCATTGCACTTCTAATGCTAGATTGTGCCTCTGAAGTAGTTTGTGATGCAAAATAACTCAAATTATATTGTTCTGATGGATTACCATGCTTTTCTAGGTTCCTTTTTCTCCCTTTAGATTTTTTCATGTTAGTTGTAGGATGAATCATCTCATAATCTTCATCATCATTTTCATCAGTGGGTGCATCACTTGCAGGGCTTCCAATCTCAACTCTTAATTTTTTTCCTTTTTCTTATTCCTTCGTCAATTCCTCAATCAATGCTTCATTTGCCATCTCACATCTGTCGGTACCTTCTTACAAGGTCAACTTGGCCTTGAACTCCTGCGAGATGTTGCTTTAACGAGTAACAGCTCCACCATTCATTCTCTTGTTACAAAAAAGCATATAGTACTATTTCTTGAACCCATTACCACTTGTCCATAAGCCCAAGCAAGGTCATTTGATTTAGTAAGAGCTGAGGCTACGGAGGTAGCACCACTTGATGAATTATCAGTCATATCATCAATTTTTCCTACAAATAATTGATTATAAGAATTGGTTAAACCAAAAATAAACAAAAGTACATAAAAATGATAGTTATTATATTTTCAAAATAATAATTGACATGAAATAGAATTTATTGTATTTTTATTTTAAAAAGCATAATTCTTAAATTAGTTAAATTGATGAGCATTTATTAACAACACAATATTATCATTTATCCAAAAGGAAGGGTACCCTAAAATTTCGTGCAAGCATGCAACGTGCAAAAGTTAGCCCACAAGCCACTAAACTGTCCTAAATATTCTAACGCTACTGCAGCCAAAAGAGCCCTAGAGCAACCTGACCAATGTTAGCAAGGAATCTGTAAATGGGGGCATGTCATAAAGTAGCCAACTTTGTTTGAATGCAACATGGATCTAATCATATTCATTTTGACGTTAACTTGACAAGCATACCAATAAATTACCTTTGTTTGAATGCAACATGGATCCGGTTATATTTATTTGATGTTAACTTGACAAGCATACCAATAAATTTGTGATATGTTTTTTTAGCCACTCTCACATGGATTTGAAAATCTTGCATTTGAAGTTTGTGTTGCATCAATTCTCCTAACAGATACAAATTCCTTTCTAAAAGTTTTATGTATCATGCTCTAGATAAACTCAAATGCTTTGGAAGCTGAATAAGTTCTATAAATAGACTTTGTTATAAGGAAATTAATCTTGTGGCATCAATTTATTCTGCATTATTAAGAAGTCTAGTGAAAAACTAATAACAGTTTAAGTCAATCTCGTTGATGACTTAGGATTCATATAAGTAGCTGATTTTACTGGCAGGATGCTAAGCCTCTCAAGCCAAAATACACGCTATAAAAAATCTGAGGAACCTATCTACACAAAACCCCAAGACCAACAGAGACAAATAAGCATACAACTGATAATAATGTTGAGAAAGCATAACATTCACAAGAAAAAATATGTAAAACAAAACATTGCAGGTAATCATCAATTTAACTAATTTAATATTATGTTAAATTGATGAGAAAAAAAGGAAAAACTAAAAAGAATAAAAAATTACTACAAATTACTACTAACCTAATGGAAATATCAATTCATAAAAATTTAGAATAAAAATAAAAAATTTAATGAAAAAGAGAAAAAAGAACCTGATCTTGAATCTTCAATTTTGTTATATGCTTTTTTTTTTTTTTTTTGAATGCTATCGAATATTTGATGCTATAACTTAGAAAAAAAAGTGAGAGAGATGATAAGAAAAGAGATTGAGAGGTGTGGCTGAAAGAAGAGATAATGAGATGTTTCATTTTTTTTGGTATTTTATATATGTTTTTTAAAATGGCTATGAAAGGTTTAAGAATTCACAAATTAATTTTCGAAATATATTTTGCTGAAACGGTTGAAACATGACGAAACGACAAAAAAATCTTTTGAAGCGAAACGCAGGGCTCATCATTTTGGATAAGCCACTGAAACGAAATGTTTCGACTAAAATGACCGTAACGGTACGAAATTAATAACCTTGAGATCAATTGAATAGTGTCAAATTAAGATCCCTCGTAAAATCTCTCTCATATTTGGAAAAACAGGAGCAAGGAGCCTAATATATTTTGGGATTGTAGTTCTTTTATGTTAGACAGCGGAGATAATATTCGATTTTGAGAGAATTCTTAGATTGGCTCAGTGCTATTTTATAATCTTTTTAAAGATTATATCACCACTCTACTAAGTTTAATATATCCAAAGAACTTTGAGCTGGAACACCAAAATGTAAGGCTCTCTTTCCTTCCCATGAATGAATGCTGTTTGAAAGCACTCCCGAATCCATTATTGACTTTAGAGTTCAGACTTGATAATGTACCTATATAAAAAGTCATTAGTAATGTTGCCTTCTTATTATAAATTTATCATTAATAGAGGTATTCTTTATCCTTATTTCAAAGCAATTTGCAAGACAATTATTGGAAAAGGTCAAGGAATTAGCATTTTATATATATAGACTCCTTGTAGAATAAGTCCTTGCGGACATGCCTTCCATGTGAAGCAAGGAAGGACTCTGTAACTCACCTTTTTTTTTTTTTGTTTTCCAAAATACTCGCAAATATTTGGTCATTGTTTATGTCCCGCCTCAATCTAAGAGCGCAGCACCCAATCTCCGTGTTCTTTAAACTATTTGGTGGCGTAGAAAGACAATCGACACAGAGGAGGGCTGGTGGTCAGCCATTGATGGCACTTCATGGAGGACGGTAGGTGATGAATACCTCTTTTCATCTACGGGAATCTTATGCCCGACCAAGTGGATTGACGGCCACAAACAACTATATATGGTGCTCTGTCCCCTTGATCTTGCAGACTAGGACCCTTTCCACATCTTCATTTTATCTTTGTAGATATGTTATGATTAATAAATTTGAGGAAAGTAAGCCTCCAACTATTTAAATAACAAACATAATTTATTAATTATGACCTCAAAAATAAAGTACCATGAGCATCAGCATCTACCAGCAGATTGGTTGAGTTGAGTAGGGAAGGGAAGTCATCTGCCCATAGATCCATGGACTGACTCTAAACCTAAGGGTAAGTCCAGCAAGAAGCCGGCTGTTTGGTTATCCACTCGGAACACATGACTATTATTGAATTTCTGCTACTAGGCTATGCCTATGGGACTTATGTTGAGTATATAAAGAAACATAGTAAGGGAACAGGCATTGCATATGATAAAGGAACATAACAAGGGAACGGTCATTGCTTATGCTTCACAAGAGTATCTTCATACAAGTAGCAATTGATGGTAAACCCAATTACAATCGAGCAGAACCAGGGTTCAATTTTATGATCATTACGATCATAAATAAAATGGAAACAATGACCAAGAACTTGACATGATATTGCCGGTAGAGTCCAATACAGTTGGACGAATAATAAAGAAAAGGCACATAATTTTTTTTTTTTTTTTTTGGAAGCCATCCAAACAATAAGACCAGGCAACATACACAGTTAACTCAACGACATAATTGGAAAGGGTGTATTTATATAGAAAATATTTTCTTTAAGAAAGAAAGAAAGAAAGAGACACCCCACGAGTGGTGTCTACGGATCGCGGCCGTCCATCATCAGCCGCGCTGGGGAATGAACGGATCGATGTATTATGGACAGGGGGGATGAATGTCACGAAGGGTAGGTGGACGGGTCCTCTCCTCGGAAAGGAAAACACGGCGATCGTCGCATCGATGATGGATCGATCGATTCATGGGGAGTGGGAGGGAGCGGAAGCATCGGTGTCCGTGGTCCAGGGAGTCATGTCCATGGGGTAGCTGCCGAGGACGCGGAGGAAGGAGGTGAACTCCTGGATCTCCGCCAGCGCATTCTGCGCCCGCGGCTCCGCCAGCGACGCCTGGAAGTCGACGTAGAACATGTACTCGAAGTGCTTGGCCGTGCCCACGTTGGCATCGTCCACGATCCGGATGGGCCTGTTCCGGTGGGGCCGGCTCTCGATCTTGGTCAGGGAGATGTTCCGAAAGGCGAAGGCCGAGAGGACCTTGAAGAGCACCGATGTGCCTTCCCGGTCGTGGGCGAACACGATACTGGTTTTGAAGGGCCGGTCGGTCCGCGGGATGATGGGCTCCCGCGCCAGCATCACGAACCGGGTCACGTTGCCTGCGTCGTCCTGGATCCCGTCCGCCAGTACCTCCAGCCCGTACAACTCCGCCGCCGGGCCGACGCGATTGCCGCCACGTCCCGGAGCCCGTTGGCGGCCACGTACTCGGCGGCGCCGGCGGTGTCGTCGAAGGCCTCGCGGGCCACGTTGAGGCCCAAGCCATTGAGGGAGAGCTCGCACTGGGCCAGGGCCTGCGGGTGACTCACCACCCGGGTCAGGCACTCCCGGCGGACCCCCGGGAGGGCCAGCAGGCAGTGGTGCACCGGCATCTGGACCTCTCCCACGATGTGGAGGTTGTGCCGGAGGAGGAGGTCGTAGTTCCGGTGGATGCTGCCGCCAAGGGAGTTCTCCACCGGGAGGACCGCGCGGTCAGCGACCCAGAGCTCCACCGCCTGGAAGGCCACCTCGAACTGGTCGCAGGGAATGGCCTCGCACTCCGGGTACGCCTTTCCCGCGGCGGCCTCGCTGTACGCCCCCGGGACGCCTTGGTAGGCCACGCGGAGGCGGGACCCATGCATCGGTGCCGGGGCCAGATCCGCGATCGACAGCGCCCGCGGGATCGGCACCAGATCCAGGGAGCCGGCCTCAGCGGACACGTGATCATTTACGACTGCGGTGGCGGGGGTTACCTCGTGGTGGTAGTCATCCACCTCCATCCTCCCGCCGGCGGCGACGACCTTGCTGGAGAGGATGACGCAAGCGCTCTGCCAGTCGGCACGGGTGGGCCCGACGGCGCCGTGGAAGAAGGCGCCGGCGAGATCTGGGTGGTGGACGCAACGAACGCGGTGGCATCGGAACCGGATGGCTGGCTGGGGTCTTCCAGGAATCGGCGGCAGCGAGCGGGATTGGTGGGTTAAGGTTCCAAGTCTGCTGGTAGCGGGGAGAGGAGACAGAATCGCCGCCATTGTTTTGGAGGTGGTAGTGCGCGTGGCGATTGAGATTAGGAGTTGGTGGATGGTTTGAGAAGGAAGAGGTTTCCTTCTTCCTTTCTTGTATCGTGGCTGCTGATGCGGTAGGCAGCTGAGGAGAGGGAGGCCTTTCCAAAGCTGAAGGGGAAAACGTTAGTGGGGATTATTTATAGACGCTGTGGAGACGGGCAAGGGTTTGGTGGTGCCGGACGCGTCAGAAGCCGACTGACGAACGAAAAGGGGAAGGAAAATGTGCGGCGTTTTCGTTTGGTCTGGTCAATGCCTCACCAACCAACTGCTTTGTCCTCGTCTCTTTCTGGTCTGCTGCTTTCTATGCAGACTATGCTAAAACCAGCTCATCTTATACGGTAAATCTAATCCAATGTCATGTCCTAATGACTTCTTAGTCTTTTATAAATCCATGCGTATAAACGAAAATGGAAGATACGGTAAACGACGCGTCCTGGAGGCGGAGATAATTAGCGACAAGCAATACCCGGACTCGGCTATAGCAGCAGAGGATCCGCCTAGTGATGGATGGAGCTTCACGATCCACCATCTGAGGTCAAGGTCAAGAGATCCATCATCCATGGCATCTCTTGGTTCTCTCTGCAGTCAACCTCTTCTTTTTGAGGATCGCCCAAAATATAATTAGAGCTGTGATAGGATCGCCCAAAATATAATTAGAGCTGTGATACCTGTTTTACAAACAGGGTATCTTTTTCTTACATCACGTATTAAACCCTATTTTAATTAAAAATCCATTGATTGAAGCTCATAACAATCCTAACAAACTGAAATTATTTTGTTAACGCATTTCAACAGTTATCCGCTCCACTCACCCAAAAATACTGTGGATGGAGTTCAAGGAAGAGAGTGATGCAAATAAAGCTACCATACTTACAAAATGAGAAACTCATACATAGGTTTGGAGGGATTTAAGGTAGCAGGCATACGGTTCATTAAGCTTATCAAGTGGGCCAGTCATAAAACATAGAGCCAAATATTTTAAAGAATCGTTAAATGGGCTAATTCAACAAGTTGGTGAAACCGCAAAAATATGAGGGGCCACCATTAGTTCAAATCAGTTTCAAGGAAACCTGGTCACTATGATTAAGGTTCTAGAAGTTTCTATTTAAAGACTTACATATTTTCAGCATCAAAAGGATCAAGATATATCAATCCCTAAATTTTAGGGATATTTATTTGGAAGAATCTGAAAGTCAATCTTTGGGGATTTAATTTAGATTTGAATAGAAGAATTTTCTAGATGTCAATCCCTTAATTTTAAAAATTTTAATTTAGATTATGTTAATCCCTTAATTTTAGAAATTTTAATTTAGATTATATCAATCCCTTAATTTTAAGAATTTTAATTTAGATTATGTCAAACCCTTAATTATGGGAAAACTTTGTTTACATATGTTATATGAGAATATTCTAGAGAATTTGTGAACTCTATATAACGGGCCAAGGATTGTACCTTGAGGTTCAAGAATAATATCAAATTATTTATTTTATGTTCTTCTTTCACTCTTCAAAGGACTCTTAAACTTATCAAGTTTATTCTTATGGTTTTTAAACAACCAGACTTATCGCTTAGGTTCTTGAGTGATTCTTAAGACTCTTGGTGAGACATCTTCAATTATCGTAGTTCTTGGTTCTTATCTTATTAGGTAACGGGTCAAGACTCAGCAAACTTGCGTCTTAAAGATCTTGGGGTTCAGTTTCACATTTGGTGTTGGGTTTCGTCACATTGGTGGTAAGGTTCATATCAGTTGGTATAAGAGCTTAGGTTCCAAGGTAAGTTTAGATTTTTCTTCAATTGTTTTACTGTTTCTTGTTCCTTGATTTAGATTCCTAAAAAAAGCACAAATAAAGAAAAAAAAAGTCAGAATCATTGCTGTACACCATTTTGACAACTTCTTGAGTTGTAGATCTAGCATCCCTTACTCTTAAAAACCATCAATGTTAATTGCTTGCTTCAGTTTTGAGAATTGCTTATTGAATCTTGTGGTTTGTTTTGGTTACTCATCATCTTTAAATTTCTATTTAAATCTCGTTTGTTCTTGAGTGTAATTAAGAGTGAAAAGAAGACGCAACGAATAAAAACAAGGCAAAAATAGCGAGAACATAAGAGGGTAAAAGCCATTGAGGGTCAAACACGAGAGCGAGTGATTTTTTTTTTTTTTTTGAGTGAAACACATGAGGAAGTGCTTGTGAGGTTTCTAACCTTGTTTTGCAAATCCTAAATATGTCACACAATCAAGGAAAAAATTCAACCAAAGAGGTACAATAACCAACCACTCCTAATCTACAATTGCAGACGTTGTTGGGGAAGATGAAGCAGATGATAAGGGTTGAATTAGAGCAAGTTCATGAGAGGATGGATAGGATGGAAGAGGAGGCAATTAGAAGGTAGCATCAAAACGCTCCCATTAGGCCACCACCTAGGCGAGTGCAAGAGGAACGATGGAATGATGTTGAAGATAAAAAAGAGTTGGAGGAGTTGGATAAACCATTAATGAACTAAGATAGGTTTGGTCGTGGTTATGGAAATAGAGAAGTTAGGGTGGGTAGACCTAAGCGAGATGATGATTTGGAAAGCATCAAGGTGAAAATTCTTCCCTTCCAAAGTAGAAATGATTCCAAGACCTATCTAGAGTGGGAGAAGAGAATGGAGATGGTTTTCCATTATCACAATTACTCCAAGATCAAAACGGTAAAACTTGCTACAATTGAATTCACTAATTATGCTATTGTTTGGTGGGATCAATTGTTGAAGGATAAGAGAAGAAACTAAGAACGTCCTATTGAGACATGGGACGAGATGAAGGCAATCATAAAATGATGTTTCATTCCAAGCTACTACCATTGAGAGTTGTTCAATAAGTTGAAGCATCTAACTCAAGGATCCAAAAGTGTAGATGAATACTACAAAGAGATGGAGGTAACGATGATCTGAGCAAATGTAAAGGAGGATAGAAAAGCCACCATGGCTAGGTTCTTGAACAGTTTAAACTGTGAGATAATGGATGTGGTGGAAATGCAACACTATGGAGTTGACAAATATAGTGGACCAAGGCATCAAAGTTGAGCAACAATTGAAGTGAAGGTACATGGCTAGGAGAGAAATAAGTGTGGTTGCTACAAACTCTTGGAGGCCAGCCCATAATAGGATGAATTTTCATCAACTAAGTCTAAGTCTGAATCCTTAAGGATGTCAAATGAGTCGCAGCACCAAAACAAGGTAATACCGAAGCCACTACTTCTAGAAATTGTGACATCAAGTGTTTTAAATGTCAAGGCAGGGGTCATATAGCTAGCCAATTGCCCAAACAAAAGGGTGATAGTGATCAATGCTCAAGGAGAGATTGAGTCCAAAGATAAGTAAGAAGACAAAGTGAATGACATGCCATCTCTTGAAGACATCTATGAAGGGCAATATGCAGTGGGAGGAGAATCATTAGTGGCAAGATGAGCTCTTAGCATATAAGTCAAAAAAGAAGAAGATAACCAATAGAAGAACTTGTTTCATACTCGGTATTTTGTGAAAAACAAAGTTTGCAGCGTTATAATTGATGGTGGAAGCTGCACCAATGTGGCTAGCACTGAATTAGTAAAGAAATTAGCATTACCTACCTGCTTCAATGGCTAAATAATTATGGAGAAGTCAAGGTAACAAGATAGGTGTTAGTGGCATTTTTCATTGGCAAGTATGAGGATGAGGTGCTTTGTGATGTAATGCCTATGCATGCATGTCACATTTTATTGGAAAGGCCATGGCAATATGATTGGCGAGTCACATATGATGGTTTCACTAATAGGTACTCTTTTGTCATTAAAAAGCAATCTATATCACTTGTACCATTAACTCCAAAATAAGTTTTTCAAACCAACTAAAAGTGCAAAAAGCGAGTGAAAAGATAAAAGAAAAAAAGAGAGTGGTCGAAGTTGAAAGAAAAGAAAAGGAGAGAAAGAAAAAGAGAAAGTTTCGGCCTCGGTGAGTGAAAGAGAAAAAATACAATTTCATTGCAAAAAAAAAGTGAGATCAAGAGAGCTTTACTATCACAATATATAGCCCCTTATAGTACTCATGTATATGGAGGCCTTTTTGTGTACTAATAATTTTATTGGACCCTTGCTGAGCAGTGTTGTTTCTCTTTTGCAAGAATTCGATGTTCTTCCCTTAATTTTGAAAATTTTAATTTAGGTTATATCAGTCCCTTAATTTTGAGAATTTTAATTTAGATTATGTTAATCCCTTAATTTTGGAAAAGCTTTCTTTAGATATGTTATAGGAGAATATTCTAGAGAATTTTTGAACTCTGTATAATGGACCAATGATTATACCTAGGGGTCAAGAATAATATCAAATTATTTATTTTGTGTTCTTCTTTCACTCTTGAAAGGGCTTTTGAACTTATCAAGTTTATTCTTGTGACATTCAAATAGCCAGACTTATCGCTTAGGTTCTTGAGACTCTTGATGAGGCATCTTAGTTATCGTAGTTCTTAATTCTTATCTTTTTAGGTAACGGGTCAAGACTCAGCAAACTTGCAAATTGAAGATCTTGAAGTTTAGTTCCACATTTGGTGTTGGGTTTCGTCATGTTGGTGGCAAGGTTCATATAATAGAGTCCAACCCATTTCCTTTTCCCTTCTTCTTTTCTTCCTCCTCCTTATCTCCATCGACACTCTAGTTGCCACCTCCTCGTTGCTAAGCACTGCTAGTTTCTCCTCCTTCACTGATCGCTGCCCTCTTTTTCTCTTTTTTCTCCATCTTCAGTCGCACCTCCACCTTTCCTATTCTCTCTCCTCTCCTATTTTCCATGCCTCGCCTCATCTTGGATCTGTTGGTCCTAGCTCTTTGGTGGTCGTCCATCATCACTACCTTTCAACGTGTTCTCACTCCATTACAAACCCTAGATGCAGTGATAAATAAATAAAAAATTTATGGTAATTGTGATCACAAGGAAATCACGCCTCTAAATGATGTTTCTATAGAATCAAGCCCTTTGATAACCACTTCAAGGCATTAAGTCTCAAAAAATAATAAATCAATAATATTATTTTAGCATAATAAATCAAAACAATTGTTACATACTTAAGGTTAAAATCTTAATTATTTAAATATAATTATATAAAAAACTTGGAAATAATTGCATAATTAAGAAAATAAATTATTTAAAAAATGATAAATTTGAAAAAAATCTTCAAAATTATAGAAATAAGAAAATAAATTATTTAAAAATATATATATTTAAAAAATCTTTAAAATTAGATAATCTTATATCAACTTTATACTTAAGATTAAAAATCAAGAAACCTCATTAAAATGGAATCTTGATTATATGTGTCCATTGAGGTCCAACCATGAACAATAGACCAAAAGTTATTGCGGACTTAAATCAAAAGTAAATCTATGTGACGATCAATCTGCTGCATGTATTAAACGAGAAGTATCATCTAATTTATAGTATTAGTGTTACCATGCATTAGAGAGTCTTGCAATAACGAATAATTGTTTTATAGCATATTAGATTATCGCACTTCTAATAGTTTCATTGTAATTTGTGAGGGTTGATGAGGCTTAGATGTTGATATCTAACTCTTTGAGATAGTTATTTGAGAAAAGGCTACTGGCTTGAGTAATAGAGATCCATCTATTGCAAAAATATTATGATGGTCATCCCATTCACTAGGTGGTTCAAATCTCATATAGTCTAAAACCATCAAGAGATGAAACAATTACTACATGGGGTTTCAGTCCAATACCAAAAATTATGTACATCTTTTTAGGTCTATATTCAAAGCCTACTTGCTTCACTATACTGGAATAGCTATCTTGTTGCTTGCATAAAGCAAACAGTTGCTCTTCCTTGAGCGTAGCTAATCCAATAGCTTCAATTATATTGGTTAATTTATTTTTTAAATCTATCAATAAAGCAGGTTACAAAAAATTCTTCAATTAACCTAATAGCATTGTTAATAAGGTGTTCAAATTGGGATTGATACTCATGCACCGTAAAGGTTTGGCACAACTTGATAAGTTTTCCATTAGTATAGGTGATGAGGTTCAAGATTGAATTATTCCTTCTATTTTTGTATGGTGATCAAATCCTTGTTGTCCGATCTGGTGATTGCTACTTGAAGATTCATCATTTTTTTTCTCAAGCTCATAATCATCTTTTTCAAATCAGACAAAGCATCAATTACTTCGATCATTTTTTGATCAGTAGCTTCCCGTAGCTTAGATATAGATATTTTGTTTCTCTTTTAAACTTTTTATATCACCTTCCATGAGTTTCTCCCACTATTGCTGATGAATCCCTACAGCCAAATCTTAGCAACAAACCTGCTTAAAAAGAAGGAAGAACTTTTCTCTCTCTTTTCTTCTCTTTTCTCTCTCTCTCTCTCCTTTTCTTTCTTTCTATCTCTCTTTCTTTTTTGTTTTCTTTCTTTTCTTTAGTTTTTTCTCTTTTTTTTATTTTTTTTTCAACTAGATTTTCTTTTACAGGTGGGTTATGGGTCCACTATGCTTCCGATGTGGTCGGATGCGGGAGGAGGTGGCTTTGGCTGCTCGATAGAGGTACGGTTGAAGGGTGGATGAAAAAGATCGGTGATGATAAAGAGGGGAGCCAATGAAAGAAAAAGATCAGTTTTTTTTTTTTTGTACTAATGGGGAAAAGTAGAGAAAAAGGCTGAGTTTTCTTTTTTGATAGGATCTGGTTTTGGGAGTAGCAACAAGAAGCAAGAATTTTTTCAAGCAAAAGCTAAATGATTTTAGAGTGGCAAGAGGAATTAAGGATATTTTTTTAAATAAATAAAGAAAGTAGAAGAAATAAAATAGAGGATAAAAGAGTAATAGGTTATCGAATCTAAGCTCTGATACCAATTATCGCGAACACCAATCGTAATGATAGATAAATTAAAAAATTGAAATAATTATGGTCCTTCGAAGGAATTACGCCTCCAAAGGGCTGCTTCGATAGGGTTAATCACTTTGAAGAGATTGAGCATAAAAAAAAATCAATAATATTATTTCACAATAATAAGTCAAACGACTATTACATATTTATAAGGTTGAGATAAAATAAATAAATATAATTATATTAAAAAACCTTTAAATATAATTAAAAAATAAATTATTATCTAAAAAGAAGAGTTTGCTTCAGTAATTAAATCCTTCAAATAAAAAAACCTTTTATAAACTAAAAAAATATCTTCAAAATTAAAAAAATCCTATCATGACCATAATCTCTAGATCCAATGTCGTCATTGCCTCTTCCTCTCTTGATCTTCTTCCCCATGTCTTCTTTTGTGAGAAGATTCCGTAGCCGTCGACGTTCGCTGCCAAAGCCGACAACCTCCTCTTGAACGTTTGTGGTGGTATTTTTTGTAAATATAGCTAAGTTTGTGAAAATGTTCAAAAATTAAAAAAATGATATTTTTAATTATAAATTTTAATTATAAATTTTAATAAATTAATTAATTGCTTATATTGAATTATAGGTGATCCTTGCCTAATTTGAGTTGCCTAGATGAAGTTAATTGGAATAACAAATTAAGATAGGAGTTTTACACCTAATGTTGTATAATATGTTATCCTATCTTGTATGCATGCAATATATTATATTTTAATATTGATTTTTTAGCATGTGTTAAATTGAGTATTCTAAATATTTGTGTAATTGCATATATGTGTTGGTGTATTATTTGTTATGTGTGGCTTTGGAATTGATTTGACAATTGGAACATGGATTGTGGAGTTATGATGGATGTTGTATGTTGTGGCTTGATTGTGGGATATGATGTGAATATGCATATGGAGGGTACTATTGATACATGGTACTAGTTCTAGTGATAGAGATTGAGCCTCATTCGTCAAACTGATGGCCCAATAAAGGGCATAAAGGCCGAGGAGGCTGGATAGAACAAAGCCATGGTGTATAATATGGCTGAGTTTATCACGCTGAACACTAGTATGTAAATTAATCTGGATGGTAGAGCTATCACTATGTTAGGTTGTTCGATATGTAATACTGGCACTAGATGTGACAATAATTATCAGCAATATTGTATGGTGACATTGATGGTTTGGATGTGATCAAGTTATCTGCAGGTTGGTAATATATGAGGTATTTGAAATTTATTGATTTTCTGTAAGCATATGATATGATATTACATTTGTTCTAGCATATATATTTATTCCACTATTTTATTGGCATATTTATGATGCTATATGTAGAATTCTTATTGGGCTTTTAGCTCAATACACCCTCTCACCATTTGGCAGAGGACGAGAAGGATGCATATCTCATTGACAAAAGTTTGGGAGGAGCACGAGGAGTGAGGATAGATATTGTTCATCTTTGCTGTTGGCCCAGATGACAACCCAAGGGGGGGTGAATTGGGTTCTTTAAAAATTTAGCCTTTTAAAAAATATTGCTTAAGAAGAATGAAAGCAAATGCAATGTAAATACAAAGTACAGTGAAAAAAACAGAAATAGAGATAGAGTCAATGGAAGCACAGCAAACACAAAGATTTTATAGTGGTTCGGTGTATCCAACACCTACATCCACTCCCAAGATCCTACTTGGGTCCACACTATAATCTCCTCGATTACAGTTGAGTTGTTTTACAAGTTCACAACTCAAACTTATTGTTTTACCCGGAATCACAATGAACCCAGCCGGTTTTTCGGGCTTACCAGCACAAAACCCAAGACTCAAGCAAAACTGGCTTGACCCGAGGTTAACAACCTCCACTAGTTCAATCCCCTTTGATTGAACTAGGCACAAGCAAGTATATAAATGTTTTACAAATTTTCACAGCTCCTTAATGAGCAGATATTCAAAGAAAAGTAAATAGGTTTAGAAAGCCTGATTTGAAGTTGTTTGGCTTTGAGCTTTTCTTCTTTTCTTCTTTCCTCTTCTTCTTGCTGGGTTGAATCAAGCCTCAGCTCTGATTCTTCACAGTGGATGTAGTTGAGAAGATTGAAAAGATGGTCTCTTTCTTCTAGATGAGAATCCTTCGATTTTCCTCTATTTGAACGGCTTGGATTTTTCTTTGAGCTTTGTGGAGTGGAAGGTTTAGAAATTGAAAGCTCCTCTCTTGGATATACGGCTCAAGACTTCTAGGATTTTGATTTTTGATTATGTCTATCCGTTTCTATCTCTCTCTTTCTATATTTTTTCAAACGGTTGTTTTTTCCCCTTTTATAGATTTTCCTTTGATTCATTTTTGGATGGAAATCTAGCCGTGGAGTGTACCTGGAAGGATTTTTCATTCAAAAAAAATAGCCGTTAGATGTCAGAAATCAAAAATATTACCGTTAGAGCTGATCTGGCATTTTTGATTTTTCGTCCAGGTGGGTTGGAGTCGGCTCCAGCTTTTTAGGTATCGGCTCCAAATCGTTTTTTCATAAATAGTAAATTCTGAGTTCATCGTGGAGTCGGCTCCACAAAAGCAAGTGTCGGCTCGCCGTCATCAGGTGTCGGCTCCCGAAAACTGAAGGTGTCGGCTCCAGGATGCTTAGAAAAATCATCGCTCTGTTCCAGCATCGGAGTCGGCTCCTGACACAGTAAAGTATCGACTCCGAAACCTTAGGTGTCGGCTCCGAAACTCTAGGTGTCGGCTCCAGGTTATATCAAAAATTAGATTAAAATTGAATTGGCCATGGGGTCGGCTCCAAACATTCTAGGTGTCGACTCCAAGCTCTGAAACTTTAAAATCTCTGGTTGTATATGTTTCAAAAATCATTTCTTAATTCCTTTAAATTGATCAAATAAATTTAAGTCCTGAAACACTTATGAAATCCATTAGTAATCAAATGAATATACTCAATTCCTTTATAATCATCAAAATCAATGAGTGGATCAACATTTGCACTTAGTTTTTTTAAAATTTAGACATTATGTTTGATCCATTTGAGGATATTCTGTAAGAATTTGGAGACTTATGTTGTCGAATGTTACTTTGAAACTTTAGCTTTTGCAATAATGATTCTTATGATTGCATAAGTTGAAGTTGAGTAGGCTTCGCATGCTCTTGAGAAATACTTAAAGAGTATGTGGCCATATCACGATGCACTTGGACTGGGTTCAAGATTTGGTCAAAGGCGGGGCATGACAAGAGTTATGCTACACTAAGTTGCTGTGCAGTTCATTTCATCTACCTGAAGCACTATAGTTTAATTATGCATCATAAGTTAAGTTACATATGAAAGCTAAAAATATGCAAATTAACTTACCATTAAATTGGCCAACTACTAAGAGTCAACTCACGATTTGAAACATAAAGGTAGTTATATTTAATATTAAAAATAGTAATCGTAAATATAATTATAATAATATAATATAGTATTAAAAAAGGATATTTTTGCATGGAGCCTAATAGACATGCTTGAAATTGATCAAGTCGTTATTTCTCACAAATTCAATGTTAACCAAGCCCATTAGACTATGAAGCAAAAGAGGAGTTTTGTCTTCGAATGATAAAAAGCAATCTGGCATACATTGAATTCATCAGAGAGTTAAGTTATCCAACCGGGTAAGAAAGGTTCATTCAACTATAGAATTGGCTTGCCTAAAAAACTTTATTCAACAGGAAGAATGGATGTATTAAAGACTATTTAGAAGAGCTCTTCTCACTGAGTAAGAGAAGGAGGTCTGTTCTACTAGAGAGTCGACTTATCTAAAAGATTTTGCTCGAAAGAATGAGAAAATGGGCTACTATGTCAGAGTAACTTCCCCAAGGATTGATTAGAAGCACTAGCCTTAGAAAAAGAAAAACATTGGTCCAACAAAACATGCGTGGCAAACTCAAATAGGTATGCCAACACTATGCTTTTCCCTCCATTGCAAAGGAGGAAGATTCCATTTGTATAAAGTCAAGCAAGCATAGTTTCTCCTATAAAACATATCCTGAAGGATGATTTTAAAAAAGAAAAAGGAAAGAGCTCCCTCGTTAACTCCAAGAGTGATATATTTACAAAGTCCAAAAACATACTCAGAAGAAAGAGAGAGAGAGAAAGAGAGAAGAGAGAGAAAGAGAGAGTGAGAAAAGGGAAGAGACCAATAACAAGAAGAGTAGGCTATAGAGAATTGCACTTCAGAAGAGTTGTCACTAGGAGCTAGGCTCAAGTCTTATCTTCTTCCCTTGAAGCATATGCAAACTCCCTATTATTGCCACCAATAATATCAGTTATCAGAGAAGGAATACTCTTGAGTGGGCAGTCTTTAACATTGAAGCCAAAATCAGTGACCTTTTTATAGGGCAATCGCCATCAAATTGAAGGTTCTTGCTTCGGTAGGAGGGGAGCCACCTACAACCATCGGAGGAACCTCTTTAGGAGCACTATCATCACTAGTTTCCTTTTCTTCCTCCTTCGACTCTAGGAAGAAGAGATTAAGATTAGGATACCTAATCCAAATCTACTTGACCATGCTCACCCCACCACATGGTAATTATTAGATGCACTATTTAACAGGATATGTGAAACTTCTCCAAAGCTTTAAATAACTGGATAACCTCCTTCATGTTTTGCTCTACAATAGTTGCCTCTCCTCTGCCTAAGCTACCTCTACAATGGGAGTGGGTGGCTGCCTCTCCTTGCTCTCCTACATCAGTAGCACTCCAAACATCCTCTCACTAGTGGGACCCTATATCTATCACTTCCTGCTCATAGCATGCTCTTTGAACTCTACCCTTTCAGAGCATTTATGGCCCATCCCTGCAACAATAAACCCAACAATCAGCTCATCCTCTTAAAGCCTCGAGTCTCCTTAACCAACATAGGCTCCACTGTAAGGGTGAATATGGGTTGGGTTCAGTCGGTTCTAAGATAGAACCTAGAATCAATCTAATCAAGATCAATTTCAGGATTTTAAACCTAAAACTGATCCAATTATATCTTGGAACCAATCCTAACATGATCTGATCATATCAGTTCGATTCTGGGTCATTTCTAAGATAGATTCGATTTTTTTTTTATTTGGCATATATGATATCTAATTGCTAGAATTTTTTCTTAATTGTATTCAATAAAAATAATATGCATAGCAATTGTTAATGGGTCAATTCTTGGATTATAACTGAACAATCAAACCTCAGAAATGAGAACTAACATGATGGATGTCGATTCTATGATTTTGGATTTAAAACCAATCCTATTAACACTTAGAATCGAACCAATTTGATACTATCAGATTAGATTGATATTAGTTCTCAAGTTACCCTATCCTATTACTCACCTCTATCTATTGACAAAAGAGGAGTCAACCCTATCGATGCTAGACCTGCCTTCTTGAAGAGATTGGAAGCCTCTTGATGCTGATATTCACATAAAGTAGACACTACAGCCTTCTTCTCGGCACTAAAGCAAGGCATATCCATCCAATTTGATGATGATTTGAATTACACTCAATAAGCCTAGTCAAGCTTGAGCCATAACACATGGAAAAACTTCTTCTATTTATGGATGGAAGAAGGAAGTCCAAAGAAAATGGTAAGAGAGAAACCCTTCCTAAAATATGGTAATACCATCCCCAATTGTTTGGATGATGCTTGAGAAGGTGGAAGGCTCAAATGATGGAAAGGTTGAAGGACTTACATCTCGGTTCCTCAATATAGCCACATAGCTAATTAGAAGGCACCAAGCATTGAAGACAGATTTAGATAGAGAGATCTTGAAGTCGCAATAGGATCTCAGGAGAGATATATGAATAGGGAGCCTAAGCCCAAAAGCAGCAATCACATATATGCTTAAGTAACCAAGAGAAAGCTGATAAGCTATGTCATACTTTGATGGCACTATGAGGGTGACCTCTTAAGAAATCTTATGTTGACTTCAAATTATAGCAAGACAACCATCTGACATTGAGGAAAACTCATACAGAGCTTCAAATAGTAGTGAGAAAGCTCCATGACAAAGAAGATAAGAGCATACCTAGAAATAATACACCCCCAAGAGAAGAAAAAGTTGATGACCTAAAGTATTGGACAGCATACGAAAGGAGAAGAAACTAAATCGGAAGATGATTTGATGACTTTTGAGAAAAAGGAAAAGAACCAAATGACCATGGACTAATCAATTGTACCGGCAAGATCATGATCTCAACAAGCGTATTCTAATCATATAAGGAGTGGTAAAGGTATGCAAAAATTGAATCCTAGTAAGTGCTTTGAAAAGTGATGTGTGCTCTAAATGCATCAAATATTGCATAACCATTTTGTATATGCTGCACCATAGGATCAACGAGATGTCAATACATTGATATAACGATGTGCAACAATAAAAAAAAAAAAGGTTCGAGCACTCATCTTTCCAACTGCCAAATATTAAAAGAAAGATACTTGATGCACTTATGCTCTATGGCCTTGACCTTAATTAGGTTGGCATAGATACTTGGAGAAGCCACCTGGCCACCTAAAAGACATGAACCTCAAATAACAAAGGGGACTACAAGCCCATTCTAACCGTTAACACTTGCAAGCCCAAGCAGACTGCTCTAACCTAGGGAGTGACGAGCATATGACGAAGGCAAATCCCTCACCGCTGCTTGGATGAGAATGTGATGACGTTGTTCATGGTAGCACCACTCATAACTACTTTAGAACCACATGTTCTAAGATTAAGAAATGGCATGTACTTGAGTGACGATGGACATTATCCATAAGGCCACATAATTTGCTGTAAATATGACCCATAGTTCCCGACATTGGCACCTGTAGGCCTACCTTCATGCTAGGCCACATTAAGTACTCTAAACCAATCCCTTCATTGTCATTAGCATTTCGTATGCCTTATAACTAAAAAAAGCACCCTTCATGTCTCTCTCTACACTCTCTATACATAGGCATTAGAGAGCCTTTATTAGGCAGCCCGACATCCTTCATGCCCATTTTTTTGTATTTGCAGTGATACTATCTAGTTCGATGGGAGGCTCTCATCTTCTTGGATCAATCGTTCTCCAGTTTTCGTTAATAAGGAAAATTGTTTTATGGTTAAGAACTGTTGGTTTTTTTAATCCAACATTGGGCTTTTATATGTGAAATAATTATGCGTTGAGGACTGTCAAATAAGGTTAAGCCCAATTAAAAGTGATCATCTAAGGTTTTAATGATTTGGGCTTTGATGTATCTGATTAGGTACGGCCCTTTAATGTGTAGAGACCTAAGAGGTTATTTCTATTTTTATGATGGGTTAAAAGAGAAATATCAAAAGATAATGATGAAATTATCTATATATAGTGGTTATGATTCCTGATCGCACGCATGACCTTCTTCTCTGAATCCCATCATCAAAAAGAATAACCTAGAGAAAATTCTAAAGGGCTCTCTGGGAGTACGTAGGATTCTGGAGAGCAATCAAGCAATATGGATTCAGGTACACTTTCATTCGATTATGAATTCTTAATGATTAAACATGAATGATTCTTGGGCTTCATGGTGATGGTCTTCACCAAAGGGTTCGAATCTAATGTCCAATAATTGGTATCGGAGCCCTATTCATGTTGAATCGTTGAGAAAATTGTTGGTTATATGCATTGATATTTGTATTTGTGCATATGACTTCTTTGGTTTTATTCAGCAACCGTAAGACAAACATTCATTAGTTTTTATTTTGATGCCAATGATATTTTTAATATATGTAGATTCAGATTTTTAAATAAAAGTTATAGTGCATCAAAATAATTATGAATTTTGATGTTAAAAGTGAAAGATATTCGCTGCATCATAAGTCTCACACGATTTTTTTCGTTTTAAGAGATAGGTCAGATAACTTTTATCTGATAAGATAAAATTAAATTTTTAATAAAATTAAATTTATATTTAATTTTAAACAAAAGAATTTATCGGCAATATGTTCAATTCATTGGAAATTTTTTTTCTACAAAATTTTTTTTTCAAACGCATTGCCTTTCTCGAACACATTGCCTTCGTTAGGAATCAGGTTGCCTCTTTTCTATTATGGAATTAAAAAAAAATTTAAGGCTTTCCTTTGGCTTTGAGTTCCACGATTTTTCATGGGAACAGCGGAGAAAAGGGGCATAGTTACTAGAAATATGAGATATTGGGCTAAAAATCTGGGCAGTTGCATGGAGTTTCCATATCCGCACTCGAAAGGGGGTATTGTAAATCCAGATTTCCTTCCCACAAATCTCTAGTGGGCGTTAAGAAAGAAAATGAAATCTTGATATTTCCATGATTCTATTACCTAATGAATCCAGATTTCTTTCCTTTAAATCTCTAGTGGGCATTAGGAATGAAAAGGAAATCATGATATTTCTAGGATTCCATTACCTAACGTGATTTTCACAAAATTTATTAGGATAACGGATTTTATCGCGTTACGTGGGATTCTGAAATTTCATGGATTGTTGGGAACTACGTTAGGGGAGATTTCTTCTCTTACGAATGTAAGTTCGAACTTAAAAGGGGTTCATTAGGAATCTAAAGCTTGGCATTTAATGCATTTAATGCATGGGAAGAAGATCCCATTGGGAAACTAAAGCTTGTCATTTAATGCATTTAATGCATGGGAAGAGAAGGCCTCTCGCATGAGAAGGGAAAGCGAAAGTATTCCTCCCATTTTTTAACGCCCTATTTCGTAGAATTCAATCTCTAAAAGGGTCTGGAGAAAATTATGGGACTCGTCCGTTGGCTCTGCTAAAATCAAATGTGGAGTCGGGTTTGGCGATTTTTTATAAACCGACATGGAAGGGGATAACATTTATGAACTTTTAATGCATGACGTTAATGCATAAATTTTGGACCGGTTCATGCCTTTGGCAATATTTTTGGGCTTTCGTTAAAAATTATTATTTTTAATTTCGTAAGCATGAGCAACTTCCTTCGTATGGTTTTATTGGTTTCATAAAGTAAATCTTTATCCATTATAAATTATTATTCTGTTATAAAGGTTGAGTTGGAACCACAAAATAACCTATCGTTATTTTTAAAAGGGTTCAATCAAATTAAAATTAATGGTATTTTTTATGCCTAATAAATTTGGTATTTTTTATGCCTAATAAATTTGTCCATCGTTCGAAATTGAACTAATTGAAACAAGATATCACCAAAGTGACCTCTCTTATGTAGATGGTTCATGAAGGATGTTGGATGTTGAGTATGTCTATGTTTCATGTGGGTATTAATCGGCCCAAAGGAAGGTTAATGCTTTACCAAACTACACATATGTATGATGGTAAACACTAACGATTATAAGGATTTACATGTGAGTAATAAGTCGATCCAAAGATAGATTTATTATTTGACATGCATTATTATTAGTATTTGATCATTACAACAAGAGTACCACTAGCAGTTAATATTACTGTCCAAAGACTTGATATTAATGTTGCACTGGGTATCTTGAGATGGGATTTACCATTGTTTGAATTTATTGATATTTGGTATTAATTATTTATATGAGCATGTTATTTATGTATTGCTTTTATTTTTGCTAACCTTAATGGTAATAACTTCAAGGGCAAGGATAAAGGCAAGAAAATAAAGAATAAGGCTGCTAAGGGTCAAGCAAAGAAGAAACAAAATCAGGATAAAGACGGTTGTTTCTTCTTCAATAAGTCTGGACATATTAAGAAGGAATGTTCCAAGTATCATGCATAGCATGAAAAGAAAGGTACATTTCTTAATTTAATCTATTCTGAAGTGAATATAGCTTTAATACCTAGAAACACTTGGTGGTTAGATTCTGGTGCTACTACTAACATCAGTGGTTCAACGGAGGATTGCCTAAGCTACCGAAGGCCAACTGATGCTGAACGCATTTATACGGGAGATGGCAAGTCGGTAAATGTGGAGGCAATTGGGCATTTTAGTTTGTTATTAAGTTCTGGTTATCATTTGGATTTGAAAGACACTTTTGTAGTACCGTCATTTAGATGAAATTTGGTTTCTATTTCAGCTTTGGATAAATTAGGATATTGTTGTTCATTTGGAAATAGTCAGTTTAGTCTTTCGTTAAATTCAAATATTATTGGAACTGGTTCTCTTATGGTGTATGACAATCTATATTTGCTTGATACTGTTGCTTCTTATAATGAAACCCTGAATATGGAATTAAGAGGTACTAAGCGTAAAATTTGCAATAAAATTCAGGAACATTATGGCATAAGCGATTAGGTCATATCTCTAGAAATAGAGTTGAATGACTTGTGTCAGATGGAATTTTGGATTCTCTTGATTTTACAGACTTTAATGTTTGTGTTGATTGCATTAAAGTCAAACACACCAAAACAAAGAAATTGGGTACATATAAAACTATGGAAGTCTTAGAGTTGATACATATGTACATTTGTGGACCATTTCCTACACCTTCTTGGAATGGTCAACAATATTTAGTATCATTCATAGATGATTATTCAAGATATGCATACCTATTTCTTATTCATAAAAAGTTCCAAGTTTTGGACATGTTCAAATCGTTTAAAGCTGAAGTTGAGCTTCAACTCAACAAAAGGATTAAAGGAGTCAGATCTGACCGTGGTGGTGAATATTACGGTAGATATGATGGATCAAGTAAACAATGTCTAGGACCATTTTCCAGAAACCTATATAAGTGTGGAAATGTCCCATAATACACCATGTCAGGATCACCTAGCATGAATGGTGTAGCTGAAAGACGAAATATGACTCTTAAGGATATGGTAAGGAGTATGATTTGTTATTCTACCTTACCAGAGTCACTCTGGGGAGAGGCACTAAAGACATCAACCTATATTCTGAATAGAGTACCAACTAAAGTAGCTATCAAAATACCTTATGAGCTTTGGATAGGACGAAAGCCTAGTCTAAAGCATTTTTATGTTTGGAGATATCCAGCTGAGGTAAGGCCTTATAGGCCATATGAAAAGAAATTGGACTCCATAATAGTGAGCATCTACTTTGTTGGGTATTCTTAGCGATCCAGGGGTTTCAAGTTTTATGATCCCAAATCAAGGATAATTTTTGAGATGGGAACTGCAATGTTCTTTGAGGATATTGAGTTTGGGGGAAGAAATAAAGTTAGAGACTTTGTCTTTGAGGAAGAATTGGAACCTACTACTCTTGTTGAAGAGTAGCTAGTTTCTATTCCTATAATTGCTTTTGATAATGATCAAGTTGCAATTCAGAACAACAAGAAATTATTGTTCAACCCTCAGAGGTACAAACTCAACAACCTCAAGAACAAGTGCATCAAGAACAAGTGCCTTTGCGGCGATCTACTAGAGAAAGGAAGAATGCTATTCCAGATGATTATATAGTGTTTCTTCAGGAACATGAGGAAAATAATGGCATGATGAAAGATGATCCTGTCAACTTTCTTCAAGCCATACAAGGTTCCAATTCAGAAAAGTAAATTAAAGCAATAAAAGAAGAGTATAAGTCTATGCAAGAAAATAAAGTTTGGGAACTTGTCCCATTACCAGAAGGTGTGAAACCCATTGGTTGCAAATGGATTTTTAAGACCAAACGAGATTCAAAGGGTAATGTGGAAAGGTATAAAGCTTGTCTTGTGGCTAAAGGCTATACTCAAAAGGAAGGGATTGACTTTAAAGAGACCTTCTCTCCAGTTTCATCAAAGGACTCTTTTAGGATAATCATGGCTCTTATGATAGACTCCGGTTCTGCGAAAGAGATGATGGTGACCACACGAGCACAGGAGGCTTCCACCAGTCAAGCCGCGGAGCGCATTCCGTGGGCTGATCAAACGGAGGCCAACCGCCGTGTTCCGCCCCCTGCCCAGATGTGCCAGCCTGACCGGCTGGAGGTTCTATCTCACCAAATTCAGAACCTAGCGGCGGTGGTATGGGGATTGCAGGAACGCTACTTTGCAGCCGCACCTCAGCTCCCTTCGCCCGGCGAACGGGTGCGGGGAACAGTTCTATCCCATCAGGGCGAGACCCCGCCCGAGGCCTCCCATCACTCGCTTTTGGGAGACCGTCGTCAAGATGCCTCAAAGCGACTACGGTCTCTCTCCCGCTCGCCTTCGGGACCTCATCGCCGAGGGGCCTCAAAACGGCGACGGTCCCTTTCCCATCGCTCGCCTCCTGAGCCCCATCCCCGAGAGGCCTTAGGGCGACGGAGGTCCCCTTCCCGTCATTCTGGTCGCTCCTATCGACGCCGAGATGGATCCGGGCGGGCGCGTTCCTTACCTCAGCGGCCTGCCCCAGCTTCTACAGACGACGCCCAGCGGAAGACTACCCGACGGCTCGACTAGTATCACCGACGGTTGAAGGAGCTTAGCTGCCAGATCACCAATCCTCTTGGAGTGGACTACGACCATCGCCCCCCACTTTTCCGGCGTATCATGGAGGAACCGATCCCGCCCCGTTTCCATCACCCATAACTGGACCCATACGACAGCACGACGGACCCATTGGATCACCTGGAGAGCTACAAGGTCTTTATGCGGGTCCAGGGAGCGACGGACTCCCTTCTATGTGTCGCCTTTCCGGCCACCCTCCGAAAGGTGGCACGTGCATGGTTTTTCGTCTGCCACCACGCAGCATCGATTCATTCCGTCATCTCGAACGAGCTTTCCTGGCCCACTTTAATGCGAGCCGAAAGATCCCATGAGTGGTGGATAGTCTAATTGCTGTCCAGCAGAGGAACGACAAGACCCTAAAAGACTTTGTCGCCCGGTTCAAGGACGTAGTGCTGGAAGTATATAATCTAGATGATTCCGTAGCCACCTTGGCATTAAAACGGAGACTTCGTCCTTCCAGGTTCGCCTATTCTCTAGACAAGAAGCCCCCGAGCTCTTATGCCGAACTTCTAAGCCGTGCACAAAAATACATCCGTGTGGACAAGGCAGATTCCTCCAGGAGGGAGGTTGATAAGAATCCTAACAAGAAACCAATACCCACCGAGCAGGCCGGAGCGCGACCTCAGAAGACTGAGCCCCCTCACCGCCTAGACCGCCGGCCGCAAACGCTTGTTCCTAAGGAGCAGTTCACTCCCCTCATGGCTCCGATATCCCACATCCTGCTGGAAATCAAGGAAGAACCTTACTTCAAGCGTCCGCTCCCCCTGAGGTCGGGGACCCCCCGCAATAAAGAGCTCTACTGTCGGTATCACCGAGATTTTGGTCACGACACCAAAGACTGCCACCACCTAAAGAGGGCCATTGAAGAGCTTGTCCAGCAGGGTCACTTGGGCAAGTTTGTCCAAAGGGGAAACCCTCCTATTCCAGGCCCAGCGGTGCCTCCTACACCCCAGGCCGGTGCAGAGAATGCCCCTACGGAGAAGACCATAGCCATGATTTCCTGGGGGGCAGGCGGCAGTTCAAAGAGACAGCGGGAGGGAGTAGACCCCGTAATTCCTTTCTTTGGAAAGGACTTAGATGGAGTAGTCGACAAAAACGACGACGGCGTGGTGGTATCCATGACCATAGCTAAGCATCCTGTGAAACGAATCTTGGTTGATAGTGGTAGTTCTGTGGACGTCCTGAGCTATGAGGCTTTTGTTCGAATGAACCTCTCTGAGTCTTCCCTTCGGCCTGTCACTACACCTTTAATGGGCTTCACGGGAGACTCTGTGAGTGCCGAAGGAGAAATTGCCCTTCCTGTCACGGCTGGGACATCGCCACGTTATAGCACGGTGGTCATAAACTTCCTGGTGGTTCGGGTCCCACTGGCTTACAATGTCATCTTGGGGAGACCGGGGTTGAATATGCTAGATGCTGTCATCTCCACCAAGAGATTGTTGGTAAGATTCTCCACCGACGAAGGAGTCGGAGAAATGAAAGGAGAGCAAAGCCCGCCGCCGCTGTGCTACCACTTGTCTCCCAGTCCACTGGAGGCCACGTCGGCAATGACCTCTGGGCCGCTTGACCCCCGAGACCCGGGAGGGAGGGAGGAGCCGGCCGAGCACCTTCTGACCTTTCCCTTGGGAGATGAACTAACAAGGACCATCCAGGTCGGGGCGCTACTGCCCGAGGAGGCGCGCGATCGACTCCTCGCTTTCCTGCGAGTCAACGCCGACGTCTTCGCATGGTCTGCCGCTGACATGCCAGGCGTCCCTGAGGAGGTAATCACTCATCGGCTCAACCTTAAGCCAGAGTGTCAGCCGGTTCGACAGAAGAAAAGGAGCTTCGCTCCGGACAAACAGAGAGCTATCGACGAGGAGGTTCGCAAACTGGTGGCTGCAGGGCATGTTCGGAAAGTTCATTACCCCGAGTGGTTGGCCAACGTGGTGATGGTTCACAAGACTAATGGGAGCTGGAGGATGTGTGTAGACTTCACTGATCTCAATAAAGCATGCCCCAAAGATAGCTTTCCCTTGCCTCGGATCGATCAGCTGGTGGACGCTACATCCGGCCATGAGATCCTTAGTTTCATGGATGCTTTCTCCAGATACAATCAGATCAGGATGAACCCGGTGGATGAGGAAACCACCTCCTTCATAACTGAGAAGGGGCTGTATTGCTACAAGGTGATGCCATTTGGATTAAAGAACGCGGAAGCCAACTACCAAAGGCTAATGAATAAAGTCTTCGAGAACCAGATAGGATGCAATATGGAGGTATACGTAGATGACATGTTGACCAAAAGTGTCCACACCACCGACCATATCCCGACCTAACGGAGACTTTTGACAACCTTCGTCGATGCCAAATGAGGTTGAATCCACACAAGTGTGCATTTGGAGTGACAGCCAGAAGTTCTTGGGTTTCATGGTGACCCGCCGAGGGATCGAGGCAAATCCAGACAAAGTTCAAGCCATTCTGGACATGAGGTCACCTACCAATAAGAAAGAAGTACAACACCTGATGGGGAGGGTGGCTGCCTTGAGACGTTTCCTATCCAGGTCCGCCGAGAGATGCCTACCTTTCTTCAGGGCACTCCGCAAGGTCAACGGATTCGAATGGACGAAGGAATGTCAGAAGGCGTTTGAGGGACTAAAGAAATTCCTCTCTATCCCGCCACTATTATCCAAGCCAACAAGTGGAGAAGAACTCCTTCTGTACCTCGCAACTTCTTCCGAGGCCGTTAGTTCTGTATTGGTCCGCGTGGACACCAATGGCATGCAAAACGGTGTATTATACAAGCAAGGTGATCCACGATACGGAGACCAGATACTCGAAGATTGAGAATATCATCTTTGCCTTGATCGTGTCTGCCCAGCGCCTACGGCCATACTTCCAAGCCCACCCGATTGCAGTGATCACAGACCAACCTCTGAAGACAATTCTCGCTCGCCCAGATACTTCGGGTCGGTTGGCGAAGTGGGCGCTCAAGTTGGGGGAGTTTGATCTATCTTTTCGCCCTCGGTCGGCCATGAAATCCCAGGTCCTGGCAGATTTTTTGGTCGAATGCACTTGGGGCGAGGAGCGGCCCGAAGAGGCCTTAGTGGACCCCTCACCTTTCGACACCAGAGATGATGAATGGGTTCTGCATGTAGACGGGGCGTCAAATTCTCAAGGGAGTGAAGCAGGCCTCATCTTGGCCAACTCGGATGGAGTTGTAGCCGAGTGTGGGCTCCGTTTCCTCTTTCCAGCCACCAATAACCAGGCAGAATATGAAGCTCTATTGTTTGGGATAAAGTTAGCCTGAGAGCTCGGGGTGAAACGCCTTAGGGCATTCACTGACTCCCAGCTGGTCACTAGCCAAATCGCGGGAGAGTATGAAGCAAAAGATCCCATCATGTCCCACTACCTAAGTATGGTACAGTCGCAGGCTTCTCTCTTGGCATATTTCAGAGTTAGCTATATCCCCCGAGGGGAAAATGCTAGAGCCGACGCCTTGTCCCATCTCGCCACCTCAGCTGACGGAACGTTGGAAAAAGCTTATGTAGAGCATCTAGAAGCCCCAAGTATTGATGCAACAAGAGAAACTCTGCCAATTGAGCAGGGGCCTTCCTGGATGGATCCCTACATCCGATACCTTACCAATGGTACCCTCCCAGAAGACCCTGCCAAAGCCAAGAAACTCAAGAGACGGACCCCAAAGTTTTTCATAATTGATGGGAAACTCTATCGCAGGTCGTTCTCATATCCAGTTCTCAAGTGTGTCGGCCCCATCGAAGCAGATTACATCTTGCAGGAGATACATGAAGGTATATGCAGAAGCCATCTGGGGGGCAGGGCTCTCGCATACAAAGCCCTACGGCAAGGGTATTACTGGCTGACAATGAAGGAGGATGCGTCTGAGCTTGTTAAAAGGTATGACAGCTGCCAGTGCCATGCTAATATTCAACATTAGTCGGCATCCCAGCTAACCCCCCTGGCCGTACCCTAGCCCTTCGCCCAGTGGGGTATGGACATCTTGGGACCATTCCCTCCGGCCTTCGGACAACGTAAGTTCCTGGTGGTAGCAGTTGATCATTTTACCAAATGGATTGAGGCTGAGGCCCTCGCCAAAATCACGGAAAGCAAAGTAAGATCCTTTTTCTGAAAGTCGGTCGTGTGCCGATTTGGACTGCCGCACACCCTTGTCACTGATAATGGCCGACAGTTTGACAACACGACCTTTCGGGAATTCTACAGCGGCCTGGGCATTCATCAGCAGTTCACCTCTGTGGGGCACCCCCAGACCAATGGCGCAGCCGAGGTGACCAATCGCACTATCCTCCAAGGACTTAGAGCCTGCCTAGATGGTTGCAAGGGGCGCTGGGTAGAAGAGCTCCCCAGCGTATTATGGGCATACCACACAACACCATGAGCCCTCACAGGGGAAACCCCTTTCAGCCTGGTCTTTGGGACCGAGGCAGTCATTCCAGTAGAGATAGGTGTCCCCAGTCCCCGGACAGAGCTATACCATGAAGAGAACAACCCAAATCAACTGCGGGCCGATCTAGATTTAGTGGAAGAGTTGCGGGACCAAGCACAACTTGGCATGGCGGCCTTCCGCCAACGAGCGATCAGATACTACAACGCTCGAGTACGGCCCAAGACATTCCGCCCGGGAGACCTCGTTCTGAGATGAGCTGAAGTATCAAAGCCGACGGAAGGAGGCAAGCTGGCACCGAGATGGGAAGGACCGTACCTCATCAAAGAAGTTCTTCACCACGGGGCATACAGAGTTGAAAAACTAGATAGAAAATCGCTCCCACACACTTGGAACGCCGACAACTTACGCCGGTATTATTAGTAATATGTTACTTTCGTTAATTTGAACCCGCTTGACAGATAGCTGTTCAAAGTCTTTTCATTGCTTTCTCGAATGGTCGCTCTGTTCAACAAAGACCGGCCTCCACATCGGCATAGAAGACCATTCTCCGCGTCGGCACCAAGATCGACCTCTGCGTCGGCACCAAAGACCCGCCTCCACGTCGGCACAAAGACCGGCCTCCACGTCGGCACAAAGACCGGCCTCCGCGTCGGCACCAAGACCGACCTCCGCGTTGGCACCAAAGACCGGCCTCCACATCGGCACAGAAGACCGACCTCCGTGTCGGCGCTAAATACCGGCCTCCATATCGGCACAGAAGACCAACCTCCGCGTTGGCACCAAAGACCGGCCTCCGCGTCGGCACAGAAGACCGGCCTCCACATCGGCACAGAAGACCGACCTCCGTGTCGGCACCAAAGACCGGCCTCCACGTCGGCACAAAGACCGGCCTCCACGTCGGCACAGAAGATCGACCTCCGCGTCGGCACCAAAGACCGGCCTCCACGTCGGCACAAAGACCGGCCTCCACGTCGGCACAGAAGATCGACCTCCGCGTCGGCACCAAAGACCGGCCTCCACGTCGGCACAGAAGACTGGCCTCCGCGTCGGCACCAAGACCAACCTCCGCGTCGGCACCAAAGACCGGCCTCCACGTCGGCACAAAAGACCGACCTCCGCGTTGGCACCAAAGACCGGCCTCCGTATTGGCACCAAGACCGGCCTCCACGTCGGCACAGAAGACCAACCTCCGCGTCGGTACCAAAGACCGGCTTCCGCATCGGCACAGAAGACCAACCTCCACATCGGCACCAAAGACCGGCCTCCACGTCGGCACTCTAAGCCCAAGGCCTCCTGCGGATTCCATTCCAGCTGCCCTCGGATTGCAGCACTGGTTCCCCCCGCCCTAGATTATCATGGTTCCCTAGGGGGCAGGTCATCAACCCTGCAGAAGGGGACCCACTTTCTAACATCATATCAAAAGTTGAAGACCCAAAGTCAGGTGGGGATCAGCCACTTGGGAGGTAACGCCCCTTTAGCCTTGCTGGGGTAGGCCCGCTTTGTCCTAGGGGCGAGGGGGCATCTAATGTGGCTGATCCAATGCTGTTAGAGAACCATGAAGGAAGGAAACCGACGGAGCCCCCCTTTGGCCTCCAAAGGGCCCTTCGGCCACGGAAGCGTTTATGGCCTCAGAAAGCCACGCGCACCCAATGGCCGAGAGCTCCAAGGCCGAGAGCACCATGGCCGAGAGCTCCATGGCCGATAGCTCCAGAGCCGAGAGCTCCATGGCCGACAGCTCCAAGGCCGACACCTCCATGGCCGACAGCTCCAAGGCCGACAGCTCTATGGCCGACACCTCCATGGCCGACACCTCCAGGCTGCCAAGCTCCCTCACTGTTAACAGTGCCATACAAGTGAACAGAGCCTTGTACGTGAACAGTGTTATGCAAGCTCGTCTAAGGGCATGAGCAGGGCCACGCAAGCACTCCATACTCGATACTCTACGAGGAGCAGTTGGCTTCGACTCAACATCATCCTTCTCCCCCGACGACTGTACCTTAGGACCCATACGACCTACGAGATGAGAAATCGCGAGCTCAATGTCACACGGTCCGGCGCACTCCGCCCGTATCGGTCTCGGCGTCGGTCTCGGCAACGACGTCAGCGTCGGCTTCAGCAACGGCCCACTTCGATACGGCGTCGGTCTCGGCAACGGCATTGGCATCGACATCCGCGCAACCTTGGGCCCAACTCCTCCACGGCCCACCTTGATCTTGGTGTCGACCGCGGCCCGCTTCGACACGGCGTCGGTCTCGGCAACGACGTCGGCATCGACCTCCGCGCGGCCTTGGGCCCATCTCCTCCGCGGCCCACCTCGATCTTGGGGTCGGCCGCGGCCCGCTTCGACACGGTATCGGTCTCGGCAACGACATCGGCATAGACCTCCGTGCGGCCTTGGGCCCATCTCCTCCGCGGCCCACCTCGATCTTGGTGTCGACTGCGGCCCGCTTCGATACGGCGTCGGTCTCGGCAACGGCATCGGCATCAACCTCCGCGCGGCCTTGGGCCCATCTCCTCCGCGGCCCACCTCGATCTTGGTGTCGGCCGCTGCCCGCTTCGATGCGGCGCCGGTCTCGGTCTCGGCCTCGGTGGCAGAGGCCAACAAGCATCCGCTTGCTGCAAGGAATTCCACATGGCTTTACCAAGATCACGGGCGGTCATCAAATATTATGAACCGGCAATTACTAAGGTCACGGACGGTTTTCAAAAATTAAGAGGCATACTTATGACATACGTTTAGCAGTTAGTATGCCCACCTACGAAGAACGGAAGATATTACTCGGCTGTTACCAGTGACCAGTGAAGGGTAAGAGATGGTGACCTTTCTACATTCTCGAATGTCTGCAGAGATCTCAGCTCATCCGGTGCTCATCAAAAGTGATTTGACAGTAACAGAAACATAACAAGGGAACGGTCATTGCTTATGCTTCACAAGAGTATCTTCATACAAGTAGCAATTGATGTTAAACCCAATTACAATCGAGCAGAACCAGGGTTCAATTTTATGATCATTACGATCATAAATAAAATGGAAACAATGACCAAGAACTGGACATGATATTGCCGGTAGAGTCCAATACAGTTGGACGAATAATAAAGAAAAGGCACATAAATTTTTTTTTTTTTGAAGCCATCCAAACAATAAGACCAGGCAACATACACAGTTAACTCAACGACATAATTGGAGAAGGGTGTATTTATATAGAAAATATTTTCTTAAGAAAGAAAGAAAGAAAGAGACACCCCACGAGTGGTGTCTACGGATCGCGGCCGTCCATAATCAGCCGCGCTGGGGAATGAACGGATCGATGTATTATGGACGGGGGATGAATGTCACGAAGGGTAGGCGGACGGGTCCTCTCCTCGGAAAGGAAAACACGGCGATCGTCGCATCGATGATCGATCGATCGATTCATGGGGAGTGGGAGGGAGCGGAAGCAACGGTGTCCGTGGTCCAGGGAGTCATGTCCATGGGGTAGCTGCCGAGGACGCGGAGGAAGGAGGTGAACTCCTGGATCTCCGCCAGCGCATTCTGCGCCCGCGGCTCCGCCAGCGACGCCTGGAAGTCGACGTAGAACATGTACTCGAAGTGCTTGGCCGTGCCCACGTTGGCATCGTCCACGATCCGGATGGGCCGGTTCCGGTGGGGCCGGCTCTCGATCTTGGTCAGGGAGATGTTCCGAAAGGCGAAGGCCGAGAGGACCTTGAAGAGCACCGATGTGCCTTCCCGGTCGTGGGCGAACACGATACTGGTTTTGAAGGGCCGGTCGGTCCGCGGGATGATGGGCTCCCGCGCCAGCATCACGAACCGGGTCACGTTGCCTGCGTCGTCCTGGATCCCGTCCGCCAGTACCTCCAGCCCGTACAACTCCGCCGCCCGGGCCGACGCGATCGCCGCCACGTCCCGGAGCCCGTTGGCGGCCACGTACTCGGCGGCGCCGGCGGTGTCGTCGAAGGCCTCGCGGGCCACGTTGAGGCCCAAGCCATTGAGGGAGAGCTCGCACTGGGCCAGGGCCTGCGGGTGACTCACCACCCGGGTCAGACACTCCCGGCGGACCCCCGGGAGGGCCAGCAGGCAGTGGTGCACCGGCATCTGGACCTCTCCCACGATGTGGAGGTTGTGCCGGAGGAGGAGGTCGTAGTTCCGGTGGATGCTGCCGCCAAGGGAGTTCTCCACCGGGAGGACCGCGCGGTCAGCGACCCAGAGCTCCACCGCCTGGAAGGCCACCTCGAACTGGTCGCAGGGAATGGCCTCGCACTCCGGGTACGCCTTTCCCGCGGCGGCCTCGCTGTACGCCCCCGGGACGCCTTGGTAGGCCACGCGGAGGCGGGACCCATGCATCGGTGCCGGGGCCAGATCCGCGATCGACAGCGCCCGCGGGATCGGCACCAGATCCAGGGAGCCGGCCTCAGCGGACAAGTGACCATTTACGACTGCGGTGGCGGGGGTTACCTCGTGGTGGTAGTCATCCACCTCCATCCTCCCGTCGGCGGCGACGACCTTGCTGGAGAGGATGACGCAAGCGCTCTGCCAGTCGGCACGGGTGGGCCCGACGGCGCCGTGGAAGAAGGCGCCGGCGAGATCTGGGCGGTGGACGCAACGGACGCGGTGGCATCGGAACCGGATGGCTGGCTGGGGTCTTCCAGGAATCGGCGGCAGCGAGCGGGATTGGTGGGTTAAGGTTCCAAGTCTGCTGGTAGCGGGGAGAGGAGACAGAATCGCCGCCATTGTTTTGGAGGTGGTAGTGCGCGTGGCGATTGAGATTAGGAGTTGGTGGATGGTTTGAGAAGGAAGAGGTTTCCTTCTTCCTTTCTTGTATCGTGGCTGCTGATGCGGTAGGCAGCTGAGGAGAGGGAAGCCTTTCCAAAGCTGAGGCGGAAAACGTTAGTGGGATTATTTATAGACGCTGTGGAGACGGGCAAGGGTTTGGTGGTGCCGGACGCGTTAGAAGCCGACTGAGCCCTGACGAACGAAAAGGGGGGAAGGAAAATGTGCGGCGTTTTCGTTTGGTCTGGTCAATGCCTCACCAACCAACTGCTTTGTCCTCGTCTCTTTCTGGTCTGCTGCTTTCTATGCAGACTATGCTAAAACCAGCTCATCTTATACGGTAAATCTAATCCAATGTCATGTCCTAATGACTTCTTAGTCTTTTATAAATCCATGCGTATAAACGAAAATGGAAGATACGGTAAACGACGCGTCCTGGAGGCGGAGATAATTAGCGACAAGCAATACCCGGACTCGGCTATAGCAGCAGAGGATCCGCCTAGTGATGGATGGAGCTTCACGATCCACCATCTGAGGTCAAGGTCAAGATATCCATCGTCCATGCCATCTCTTGGTTCTCTCTGCAGTCAACCTCTTCTTTTTGAGGATCGCCCAAAATATAATTAGAGCTGTGATACCTGTTTTGCAAACAGGGTATCTTTTTCTTACATCACGTATTAAACCCTATTTTAATTAAAAATCCATTGATTGAAGCTCATAACAGCTTGATCAAATCCTAACAAACTGAAACCTGGTAATTATTTTGTTAAGGTATTTCAACAATTATCCGCTCCTCTCACCCAAATATCCTTTCTTAGAAATCTCTAAAACCAAGATCATTACAGACTCATAACAAATGATCTCCTAATAACTACCTATAAAAAGGGAAGTGGATCGAGTTCAAGGAAGAGTGATGCAAATAAAGCTACCATACTTACAAAAAGAGAAACATAGGTTTGGAGGGATTTAAGGTAGTTTCATTAAGCTTGTCAAATGAGCTGGTCACAAAACATAGAGCTAAGCATTTTAAAGAAGCGTTAAATGGGTTAATTCAACAAGTTGATGAAACCGCAAAAACATAGGGAGCCAGCACAAGTCCAAATCAGTTTCAAGGAAACTTGGTCACTATGATTAAGGTTCTAGAAGTTTCTATTTAAAGAATATTTAAAGACTTACATATTTTCAACCTCAAAGGATCAAGATATATATCAATCCCTAAATTTTAGGGATATTTATTTGGAAGGAACTGAAAGTCAATCTCTAGGAATTTAATTCAGATTTGAGAAGAATTTTCTAGATGTCAATCCCTTAATTTTAAAAATTTTAATTTAGATTATGTTAATCCCTTAATTTTAGAAATTTTAATTTAGATATATCAAATCCTTAATTTTAAGAATTTTAATTTAGATTATGTCAAACCCTTAATTTTGGGAAAACTTTCTTTACATATGTTATATGAGAATATTCTAGAGAATTTGTGAACTCTATATAATGGACCAAGGATTATACCTTGAGGGTCAAGAATAATATCAAATTATTTATTTTGTGTTCTTTTTTCACTCTTAAAGGATTGTTAAACTTATCAAATTTATTCTTATAGTGTTCAACAACCAGACTTATTACTTAGGTTCTTGAGTGATTCTTAAGACTCTTCTTCAATTATCGTAGTTCTTGGTTCTTATCTTGTTAGGTAACGGGTCAAGACTCAACAAATTTATGTCTTGAAAATCTTGGGGTTCAGTTTCATATTTGGTGTTGGTTTCATCACATTGATGGTGAGATTCATATCATTGGTATTAGAGCTTAGGTTCCAAGGCAAGTTTGGATTTTTCTTCAATTGTTTTACTGTTTCTTGTTCCTTAATTTAGATTCCTAAAAAAAATCACAAAAAAGAAAAAAAAAAGTCAGAATCATTGTTGTACACCATTTCGACAACTTCTTGAGCTGTAGATCTAGCATCCCTTACTCTTAAAAACCATTAATGTTAATTGCTTGCATAAGTTCTTGAGAATTGCTTATTGAATCTTGGGGTTTGTTTTGGTTACTCATCATCTTTAAATTGCTGCTTAAATCTTGTTTGTTCTTGAGTCTAATTAAGAGTGAAAAGAAGATACAACGAATGAAAAAAAAGCCAAAAATAGCGAGAGCATAAGAGGGTAAAAACCATTGAGGGTCAAACACGATAGCGAGTGAATTTTTTTTTTTTAGTGAAACACATGAGGAAGTGCTTGTGAGGTTTCTAACCTTTTTTTTAGATCCTAAATATGTCACACAATCAAGGAAAAAATTCAATCAAAGAGGTACAATAACCAACCACTCCTAATCTACAATTGCAGACATTGTTGGGGAAGATGAAGCAGATGATAAGGGCTGAATTAGAGCAAGTTCATGAGAGGATGGATAAGATGGAAGAGGAGGCAATTAGAAGGTAGCATCAAAACACTCCCATTAGGCCACCACCTAGGCGAGTGCAACCAAGGGAACGATGAAATGATGTTGAAGATGAAAAAGAGTTGGAGGAGTTGGATAAACCATTAATGAACCAAGATAGGTTTGGTCGTGGTTATGGAAAAAGAGAAGTTAGGGTGGGTAGACCTAAGCGAGATGATGATTTGGAAAGCATCAAGGTGAAAATTCTACCCTTCCAAAGTAGAAATGATTCTGAGACCTATCTAGAGTAGAAGAAGAGAATGGAGATGGTTTTCGATTGTCACAATTACTCCGAGATCAAAAAGGTAAAACTTGCTGCAATTGAATTCACTGATTATGCTATTGTTTGGTGGGATCAATTGTTGAAGGATAGGAGGAGAAACCAAGAATGTCCTATTGAGACGTTGGACGAGATGAAGGCAATCATTAAAAGATGTTTCATTCCAAGCTACTACCATTGAGAGTTGTTCAACAAGTTGAAGCATCTAACTCAAGGATCCAAAAGTGTAGATGAATACTACAAAGAGATGGAGGTTACTATGATCCGAGAAAATGTAAAGGAGGATAGAAAAGCCACCATGGCTAGGTTATTGAATAGTTTAAACTATGAGATAATGGATATGGTGGAAATGCAACACTATATGCAGTTGACAAATATAGTGAACCAAGGCATCAAAGTTGAGCAACAATTGAAGTGAAGGTACATGGCTATGAGAGAAACAAGTGCGGCTGCTACAAACTCTTGGAGACCAGCCCTAAACAGGATGAATTTTCATCAACTAAGCTTAAGTCTGTATCCTCTAAGGATGTCAAACGAGTCGCAACACCAAACAAGGTAATACCAAAGCCACTACTTCTAGAAATCGTGACATCAAGTGTTTCAAATGTCAAGGCAAGGGTCATATAGCTAGCCAATTGCTTGAACAAAAGGGTGATAGTGATCAATGCTCAAGGAGAGATTGAGTCTGAAGATGAGCAAGAAGACAAAGTGAATGACATGCCATCTCTTAAAGACATCTATGAAGGGCAATATGCAGTGGGAGAAGAATCATTAGTGGCAAGATGAGCTCTTAGCATATAAGTCAAAATAGAAGAAGATAACCAGTGGAAGAACTTGTTTCATGCTCGGTGTTTTGTGAATAACAAAGTTTATGGCATTATAATTGATGGTGGAAGCTGCACCAATGTGGCTAGCACTGAATTAGTAAAGAAATTAGCGTTACCTACCTGAAACATCCACAATCGTACCGGCTTCAATGGCTAAACAATTATGGAGAAGTCAAGGTAACAAGATAGGTGTTAGTGGCATTTTTCATTGGCAAGTATGAGGATGAGGTGCTTTGTGATGTAATACCTATGCATGCATGTCATATTTTATTGGAAAGGCCATGGCAATATGATTGGTGAGTCACACATGATGGTTTTACTAATAGGTACTCTTTTGTCATTAAAAAGCAATCTATATCACTTGTACCATTAACTTCAAAATAAGTTTTTGAAGAACAACTAAAAGTGCAAAAAGCGAGTGAAAAGATAAAAGAAAAAAGAGAGAGGTCGAAGTTGAAAGAAAAGAAAAGAGAGGGAAGAAAAAGAGAGTTTCGGCCTTGGTGAGTGAAAGAGAAAAAATATAATTTCATTGCAAAAAAAAAGTGAGATCAAGAGAGTTTTACTATCACAATAGCCCCTTATAGTACTCATGTATATGGAGGCCTTTTTGTGTACTAATGATTTTATTGGACCCTGGCCGAGCAATGTTGTTTCTCTTTTGCAGAAATTCGATGATGTTCTTCCCAAGGAGGTGCCTCCTGGCTTACCTCCAATTCGAGGCATTGAACACCAAACTAATTTCAACCCTGGCACAACAATTTCAAACCGACCATCCTCTAGAAGTAATCCTGAAGAGATTAAGAACTTCAATGGCAAGTCAATGAACTAATGGAGAAAGGGTATGTTAGAGAGAGCATGAATCCTTGCGCAGTTTCAGTGCTACTAGTGCCTAAGAAGGATGGAACATAGAGGATGTGTGTTGATTGCCGAGCCATCAATAACATTACGGTAAAGTATTGACATCCCATCCCTTGATTAGACGATATGCTAGATGAATTGCATGAATCTTGTGTGTTTTCTAAGATTGATCTCAAGAGTGGATACCATCAGATTAGGATGAAAGAAGACAATGAGTGAAAAATTACATTTAAAATAAAATATGGTTTGTATGAATGGTAAATTATGCGTTTTGGATTAACTAATGAACCTAGTACCTTCATAAGACTTATGAACCATATTTTGCGTGCTTTCATTGGCAAGTTTGTAGTTGTCTACTTTGATGATATCCTAATTTATAGAAAAAACTTGGTCGATCATATTGAACACCTAAGATTTGTTTTAGAGGTTTTAAGGAAAGAAAGATTATTTGCTAATCTTAAGAATGTACCTTTTGCATGGATAAGCTTGTGTTTCTTGGTTTTGTTGTAAGTGCTAAAGGAATTGAAGTCGATGAGAAAAAGGTGAAAGTAATCGAAGTCATTAAGAAGAACAATTTCTCACTAAAGAAGTTTCCATGGCTTGACCAATTTTTACGGACACTTTGTGTGGGATTTTAGAGCATAGCCGCACCCCTAATCGAAGTCATTAAGAAGAACATTTCATTTAAGTGGAGAAAGGAACAAGAAAAGGCATTCAAACTCATTAAAGAAAATTTGACTAATGCACCTTTACTTGTTTTACCTAACTTCACTAAACATTTGAAATTTAGTGTAATGCTTCAGGTATAGGTATTGGAGGTGTATTTATGTAAGAGGGAAGACTGGTTGCTTACTTTAGTGAGAAATTGAGTGGGACAGTCCTAAACTATCCCACTTACAACAAAGAATTATATGCATTGGTTCGAACCCTAGAGACTTTGCAGCACTACCTTTGGCCGAAAGAGTTTGTGATTCATATGGATCATGAATCTTTGAGTCATTTAAAGGGGTAGCCCAAATTGAGCCAATGCCATGCCAAATGGGTAGAGTTCATTGAGACATTTCCCTACATAATCAAATATAAACATGGTAAGAAAAACATAGTTGCCGATGCACTATCATGCAGGTACACTTTACTTTCAACCCTTAATGCTAATTGCTTGGATTTGAGAACATTAAGGAGTTGTATGCAATGGATTCTAATTTTGGTGACTTGTTTAAAAATTGCACTAAGGGGGCATGTGGGAAATTCTATTTGCATGATGGTTTTTTGTTTCAAGAAAATAAATTGTATGTTTCATATTCATCCTTGCATGAATTACTTATTCGGGAAGCACATAGTGATGGTTTGATGGGTTATTTTGGGGTAGCTAAGACTTTAGGCATGTTGCATGAGTATTTCTTTTGGCCGCATATGAGACGTGATATTGAAAGGATTTGTGTGAGATGCATCACTTGTAAGCAAGCTAAGTCTAGACAACATCCACATGGTTTATACACATCAGTTTCTATTCCTAGTACACCATGGGTTGATGTTTCTATGGATTTTGTTTTGGGTTTATCCAGGACTAAGAGGGGGAGAGACTTAATTTTTGTGGTTGTTGATGGGTTCTCTAAGATGGCACATTTTATTGCATGTCATAAAACCAATGATGCATCACATATAGCATATTTGTTTTCCAAGAAGAATTTTAGGCTGCATGGCATGCCTAGGACCATTGTCTGTGATTGGGATGCAAAGTTCTTGAGTTTCTTTTGAAAGACTTTATGGAAAATGTTTATTATTTTTTACTACTTACTACCCACAAATCGATGATCAAACCGAAGTAGTGAATAGGACCTTGTCTACCTTGTTGCGAGTTATCATACCAAAAAACTTAAAAACATGGGAAGATTATTTGCCACACATTGAATTTGCTTATAATCATTGTGTTCACTCTGCAACTAAGTTCTCACCGTTTGAAATTGTTTATGGTTTTAATCCATTGACTTCTTTGGATTTAACTCCTTTACCTTTGAATGAATATGTTAACTTAAATGGTAAGAAGAAAGCTAATTTTGTTAAGCATATTTATGAGAAAGCGAAGCAACACGTCGAACGACAAACAAAGCAATATGTCAAACAAGCCAATAAAGGATGCAAGAAGGTTGTCTTTGAACTAGGAGATTGGGTTTGACTGCATATGAGGAAGGACCATATTTCTAAGCAAAGATGTTCTAAACTCCTTCTAAGGGGTGATGGACCATTTCGAGTGGCGAAACGCATCAATGATAATACCTACAAGCTTGAGTTACCAAGTGAGTATGGTGTTAGTGCGAGCTTTAATATTTCTGATTTATCTCCTTTAATATAGATGATGATTTGAGGACAAATCTTCTTCAAGAGGAAGAGAAAAGTTTTACAACTATACTTATAAGAAGGAAAACTCACAAATGGGCTTGAAGGGACTCAAGGGTTACAGGCACAAGATCCATTAAGCTTGCCAAGTAAGCCGATCAAAAAACTTAGAGCTAAGCATTTTAAAGAAGCACTAAATGGGCTAATTCAACAAGTTGGTGAAACGACAAAAATATGGGGGGCCAGCATAAGTCCAAATCAGTTTTAAGGAAACCTAGTCACTATGATTAAGGTTCTAGAGGTTTCTACTTAAGGACTTACATATTTTTAGCCATAAATGATCAAGATATCAATCCCTAAATTTCAGGGATATTTATTTGGAAGGATCTGGTTGTCAATCTCTAGGGATTTAATTTATATTTGAAACAAAAAATCTTTTAGATGTCAATCCCTTAATTTTAAAAATTTAATTTAGGTTATATCAATCCCTTAATTTTGAGAATTTTAATTTAGATTATGTTAATCCCTTAATTTTGGGAAAACTTTCTTTAGATATGTTATAGGAGAATATTCTAGAGAATTTGTGAACTCTATATAATGGACCAATGATTATACTTGGGGGGTCAAGAATAATATCAAATTATTTATTTTGTGTTCTTCTTTCACTCTTAAAATGACTTTTGAACTTATCAAGTTTATTCTTGTGGTGTTCAAACAATAAAATTTAAGGTAATTGTGATGAAATCATGCTTCTAAATGACGTTTCATAGAATCAAGCCCTTTGATAACCACTTCAAGGCATTAAGTCTCAAAAAAAAATAAATCAATAATATTATTTTATCATAATAAATCAAAACAATTGTTACATACTTAAGGTTAAAATCTTAATTATTCAAATATAATTATATAAAAAATTTGGAAATAATTGCATAATTAAGAAAATAAATTATTTTAAAAATGATAAATTTGAAAAATCTTTAAAATTAGAGAAATAATAAAATAAATTATTTAATATATATATTAAAAAATCTTTAAAATTAGATAATCTTATATCAACTTTATACTTAAGATTAAAAATCAAGAAACCTCATTAAAATGGAATCTTGGTTTATATGTGTCCACTGAGGTCCAACCATGAACAATAGACCAAAAGTTATTGCAGACTTAAATCAAAAGTAAATCCATGTGATGATCAATCTGCTGCTTGTATTAAACAAGAAGTATCATCTAATTTATAGTATCAGCACTACCATGCATTAGAGAGTCTTGCAATAACGAATGATTGTTTTGTAACATATTAGATTGTCGCACTTCTAATAGTTTCATTGTAATTTGTGAGGGCTGATGAGGCTTAGATGTTGATGCCTAACTCTTTGAGATAGTTATTTGAGAAAAGGCTACTGGCTTGAGTAATGGAGATCCATCTATTGCAAAAATATTATGATGGTCGTCCCATTCACTAGATGGTTCAAATCCCATATAGTCTAAAACATCAAGAGATGGAACAATTACTACATGGGGTTTCAGTCCAATACAAAAATTATGTGTATCTCTTTAGGTCTATATTCAAAGCCAACTTGTTTCATTGTACTAGAATAGCTATCTTGTTGCTTGCATAAAGCAAACAGTTGCTCTTCCTTGAGCCTAGCCAATCCAATAGCTTTATTTATATTGGTTGATTTCTTTTCTAAATCCATCAATAAAGCAGGTTACAAAAATTTCTTCAATTAACCTTATAGCATTGTTAATAAGTTGTTCAAATTGGGATTGATACTCATGCAACGTAAAGGTTTGGCATAACTTGATGAGTTTTCCATTAGTAAAGGTGATGAGGTTCAAGATTGAATTATTCCTTCTATTTCTGTATACTGATCAAATTCTTGTTGTCCAATTTGGTGATTGCTACTTGAAGATTCACCATTTTTTTTCTCAAGCTCATAATCATCTTTTTTAAATCAGACAAAGCATTAATTACTTCGATCAGCAGCTTCTCGTAGCTTAGATATAGATATTTTTGTTGTCTCTTTTAAACTTTTTATATCACCTTCCATGAGTTTCTCCTACTATTGCGGCTAAATCCCTACAGCCAAATCTTAGCAACAAACCTCCTTGAAATTAAAGAAGAACTTTTCTCTCTCTTTTTCTTCTCTTTTCTCTCTCTCTCTTCTTTTTTTTTTTTCTTTCTATCTCTCTTTCTTTTTGTTTTCTTTCTTTTCTTTAATATTTTTCTAACTTTTTTTTTCAACTAGATTTTCTTTTGCATGTGGGTTATGGGTCCACTATGCTTTCGATGTGGTCGGGTGCAGGAGGAGGCGGCTTTGGCTGCTTGATAGAGGCATTGAAGGGTGGATGAAAAAGATCGACGATGATAAAGAGGGGAGCCAATGAAAGAAAAAGATCAGTTTTTTTTTTTGTACTAATGGGGAAAAGTAGAGAAAAAGGCTGAGTTTTTCTTTTTTGATAGGATATGGACTGGTTTTGGGAGTAGCAAAAAGAAGCAAGAATTTTTTCAAGTAGGAGCTAAATGATTTTGGAGTGGCAAGAGGAATTAAGGATATTTTTTTAAATAAATGAAGAAAGTAGAAGAAATAAAATGGAGGATAAAAGAGTAATAGGTTATCGAATCTAAGCTCTGATACCAATTGTTGCGAACACCAATCGTAATGATAGATAAATTAGAAAATTGAAATAATTATAATCCTTCGAAGGAATTGCGCCTCCAAAGGGCTGCTTCGATAGGGTTAATCACTTTGAAGAGATTGAGCATAAAAAAAATCAATAATATTATTTCACAATAACAAGTCAAACGAACTATTACATATTTATAAGGTTGAGATAAAAAAACTAAATATAATTATATTAAAAAACCTTTAAATATAATTAAAAAATAAATTATTATCTAAAAAGAGGAGTTTGCTTAAGTAATTAAATCCTTCAAATAAAAAAAACTCTTATAAACTTAAAAAATATCTTCAAAATTAAAAAAATCATATCATGACCATAATCTCTAGATCCAATGTCGTCACTGCCTCTTCCTCTCTCGATCTTCTTCCCATCTCTTCTTCTGTGAGAAGATTCCGTAGCCATCAGCATTCGCTGCCAAAGCCGACGACCTCCTCTTGAACGTTTGTGGTGGTATTTTTGTAAATATAGCTAAGTTTATGAAAATGTTTAAAAATTAAAAAAAATGATATTTTTTATTATAAATTTTAATTGTAATTTTTAATAAATTAATTAATTGCTTATATTGAATTATAGGTGATCCTTGCCTGATTTGAGTTGCTTAGATGAAGTTAATTGGAATAACAAATTAAGATAGGAGTTTTACACCTAATGTTGTATAATATGTTATCCTATCTTGCATGCATGCAATATATTATATTTTAATATTAATTTTTTAGCATGCATTAAATTGAGTATTCTAAATATTTTTGGAATTGCATATATGTGTTGCTATATTATTTGTTATGTGTGGCTTTGGAATTGATTTGACAATTGGAACATGGATTGTGGAGTTATGATGGATGTTGTATGTTGTGGCTTAATTGTGGGGTATGATGTGAATATGCATATGGAGGGTACTATTGATACATGGTACTAGTTCTAGCGATAGAGATTGAGCCTCATTTGTCAAACTGATGGCCCAGTAAAGGGCATAAAGGTCGAGGAGGCTAAGTAGAACAAAGCCATGGTGTATAATATGGCTGAGTTTATCACGCTGAACACTAGTATGTAAACCAATCTGGATGGTAGAGCTATCACTAGGTTAGGTTGTTCGATATGTAATACTAGCACTAGATGTGACAATAATTATCAGTAATATTGTATGGTGACATTGATGGTTTGGATGTGGGTTATTTGTAGGTTGGTAATATATGAGGTATTTGAAATTTATTGATTTTATGCAAGCATATGATATGGTATTACATCTGTTCTAGCATATATTATATTTCATTGTTTTATTGGCATATTTATGATGCTATATGTAGAATTCTTTTTGGGCTTTTAGCTTAATACACCCTCCCACCATTTGGCAGAGGACAAGAAGGATGCATATCTCATTAACAAAAAGTTTGGGGAGGAGCACGAGGAGTGAGGATAGATATTGTTCATCTTTGCACTTAGTTTTTTTAAAATTTAGACATTATGTTTTATCCATTTGAGGATAATCTGTAAGAATTTGGAGACTTATGTTGTCGAATGCTACTTTGAAACTTTAGCTTCTGCAATAATGATTCTTATGATACATAAGTTGAGGTTGAGTAGGCTTCACATGCTCTTGAGAAATACTTAAAGAGTATGTGGCCATGTCACGATGCACTTGGACTGGGTTCAAGATTTGGTCAAAGGCGGGGCATGACAAGAGTTATGCTACACTAAGTTGCTGTGCATTTCATTTCATCTACATGAAGCACTATAGTTTAATTATGCATCATAAGTTAAGTTACATATGAAAGCTAAAAATATGCAAATTAACTTACCATTAAATTGGCCAACTACTAAGAGTCAACTCACGATTTGAATATAAAGGTAGTTATATTTAATATTAAAAAATAGTAATATTAAATATAATTATAATAATATAATAGAGTATTAAAAAAGGATATTTTTGCATAGAGCCTAATAGACATGCTTGAAATTGATCAAGTCGTTATTTCTCACAAATTCAGTGTTAACCAAGCCCATTGGCCCATGAAGCAAAAGAGGAGTTTCGTCTTCGAATGATAAAAAGCAATCTGGCATACATTGAATTCATCAGAGAGGTAAGTTATCCAACCGGGTAAGAAAGGTTCATTCAACTACAGAATTGGCTTGCCTAAAAAACTTTATTCAATAGGAAGAATGGATGTATTAAAGACTATTTAGAAGAGCTCTTCTCACTGAGTAAGAGAAGGTCTGTTCTACTAGAGAGTCGACTTATCTAAAAGATTTTGCTCAAAAGAAAGAGAAAATGGGCTACTATGTCAGAGTAAATTCTCCAAGGATTGATTAGAAGCACTGGCCTTAGAAAAAAGAAAAACATTGGTCCAATAAAACATGCATGGCAAACTCAGATAGGTATGCCAACACCATGCTTTTCCCTCCATTGCAAAGGAGGAAGATTTCATTTGTATAAAGTCAAGCAAGCATAGTTTCTCCTATAAAACATATCATGAAGGTTGATTTTAAAAAAGAAAAAGGAAAGAGCTCCTTCGTTAACTCCAAGAGTGCTATATTTACAAAGTCCAAAAACATACTCAGAAGAAAGAAAGAGAGAGAGAGAGAGAGAAAGAGAGAGAAGAGAGAGTGAGAAAAGGAAGAGACCAATAACAAGAAGAGTAGGCCATAGAGAATTGCACTTTAGAGGAGTTGTCACTAGGAGCTAGGCTCAAGTCTTATCTTCCTCCCTTGAAGCATCTGCAAACTCCTTGTTATTGCCACCAATAATATCAGTTATCAGAGAAGGAATACTCTTGAGTGGGCAGTCTTTAGCATTGAAGCCAAAATCAGTGACCTTTTACCGGGCAATCGGCCATCAAATTGAAGGTTCTTGCGTCGGTAGGAGGGGAGCCACCTACAACCATTGGAGGAACCTCATTAGGAGCACTATCATCACTAGTTTCCTTTTCTTCCTCCTTCGACTCTAGGAAGAAGAGATTAAGATTAGGATACCTAATCCAAATCGACTTGACCGTGCTCACCTTCACCACATGGTAATTATTAGATGCACTATTTAACAGGATATGTGAAACTTCTCCAAAGCTTTAAATAACTAGATAACCTCCTTCATGGTTTGCTCTACAACAGTTGCCTCTCCTCTGCCTAAGCTACCTCTACAATGGGAGTGGGTGGCCGCCTCTCCTTGCTCTCCTACATCAAAAGCACTCCAAACATCCTCTCACTAGTGGGACCCTTATCTATCACTTCCTGCTCATAGCATGCTCTTTGAACTCTACCCTTTCAGAGCATTTATGGCCCATCCCTGCAACAATAAACCCAATAATCAGCCCATCCTCTTAAAGCCCTGAGTCTCCTTAACCAACATAGGCCCCACTATAAGGGTGAATATGGGTTGGGTTCGGTCGGTTCTAAGATAGAACCTAGAATCAATCCAATCAAGATCAATTCCAGGATTTTAAACCTAAAACTGATCCAATTATATCTTGGAACCAATCCTAACATGATCTGATCATATCGGTTCGATTTTGGGTTATTTCTAAGATAGAATCGATTTTTTGTTTTAATTTGACATATATGATATCTAATTGTTAGAATTTTTTCTTAATTGTATTCAATAAAAAGAATATGCATATCAATTGTTAATGGGTCCATTCTTGGATTAGAACTGAAGAACCAAACCTCAGAAATGAGAACTAACATATGGATGTCGATTCTATGATTTTGGATTTAGAACCAATCCTATTAACACTTAGAATTGAACCAATTTGATACTATCAGATTGGATTGATATTAGTTCTCAAGTTACCCTAACCCATCAATATTTGCCTCTATCTATTGACAGAGGAGGGGCCAATCCTACCGATGCTAGACCTGCCTTCCTGAAGAGATTGGAAGGTTCTTGATGCTAATATTCACATAAAGTAGACACTACAGCCTTCTCCTCGGCACTAAAGCAAGGCATATCCATCCAATTTGATGATGACTTGAACCACACTCAATAAGCCTAGTCAAGCTTGAGCCATAAAATATGGAAAAAATTTCTTCCATTTATGGATGGAAGAAGGAAGGCCGAAGAAAATGGTAAGAGAGAAACCCTTCCTAAAATAAGGTAATACCATCCCCAATTGTTTGGATGATGCTTGAGGAGGTGGAAGGCTCAAATGATGGAGAGGTTGAAGGACTTACATCTACATAGCTAATTAGAAGGCACCAAGCATTCAAGATAGACTTGGTGGAGAGATCTTGAAGTCGCAATAGGCTCTCAGGAGAGATATATGAATAGGGAGCCTAAGCCCAAAAGCAACATTCACATAAATGCTTAAGTAACCAAGAGAAAGCTGATAGGCTGTCATACTTTGATGGCAATATAAGGGTGACTTCTTAAGAAATCTTATGTTGACTTCTAATTTGCGCAAGACAACCATCTGATATTGAGGAAAACTCATACAAAGCTTCAAAATAGTAGTGAGAAAGCTCCATGACAAAGAAGATAAGAGCATACCTAAAATAATACACCCCAAGAGAAGAAAAAGTTGATGACCTAAAGTATTGGACAGCATACGAAAGGAGAAGAAACTAAATCGGAAGATGATTTGATGACTTTTGAGAAAAAGGAAAAGAACCAAATGACCATGGACTAATCAATTGTACCGGCAAGATCATGATCTCAACAAGTGTATTCTAATCATATAAGGAGTGGTAAAGGTATGCAAAAATTGAATCCTAGTAAGTGCTTTGAAAAGTGATGTGTGCCCTAAATGCATCAAATATTGCATAACCATTATGTATATGCCACACCATAGGATCAACGAGATGTCAATACGTTGATACAACGATGTGCAACAATAAAAAAAAAAAGAGTTCGAGCACTCATCTTTCCAACTGCCAATATATTAAAAGAAAGATACTTGATGCACTTATGCTCTATGGCCTTGACCTTAATTAGGTTGGCATAAATACTTGGAGAAGCCACCTGGCCACCTAAAAGACATGAACCTCAAATAACAAAGGGGCCTACAAGCCCATTCTAACCGTTAACACTTGCAAGCCCAAGCAGACTGCTCTAACCTAGGAAGTGACGAGCATATGACGAAGGCAAATCCCTCACCGCTGCTTGGATGAGAATGTGATGACGTTGTTCATGGTAGCACCACTCATAACTACTTTAGAACCACATGTTCTAAGATTAAGAAATGGCATGTACTTAAGTGAAGATGGACATTAATTATCCATAAGGCCACATAATTTGCTGTAAATATGACCCATAGTTCCCGACATTGGCACCTGTAGGCCTACCTTCATGCTAGGCCACATTAAGTACTCTAAACCAATCCCTTCATTGTCATTAGCATTTCGCATGCCTTATAACTAAAAAAAGCACCCTTCATGTCTCTCTCTACACTCTCTATACATAGGCATTAGAGAGCCTTTATTAGGCAGCCCTTGACATCCTTCATGCCCAATTTTTTGTATTTGCAGTGATACTATCTGGTTCGATGGAAGGCTCTTATCTTCTTGGATCAATCGTTATCTTGGTTCTCAACTCATCATCCCTACCATGGTGCTCAGGATCGCTTGACCGAATTCCAACACCATCACTACGATATGTAGTATCGCAATGATACAATATTTTCAAAGATTCAAGCCCGTTTTGTAATTTCTCCAGTTTTCGTTAATAAGGAAGATTGTTTTATGGTCAAGAATTATTGGTTTTTTTAATTCAACATTGAGCTTTTATATGTGAAATAATTATGCGTTGCGGACTGTCAAATAAGGTTAAGCCCAATTAAAAGTGATCAGCTAAGGTTTTAGTAATTTGGGTTTTAATGTATCTAATTAGGTGTGGCCCTTTAATATGGGGTTATTTCTATTTTATGATGGGCTAAAATAGAAATACCAAAAGATAATAATGAAATTATCTATATATAATGGTTATGGTTTTTGGATCGCACGCACGACCTTCTTCTCTAAATCCCATCATCAGAAAGAATAACCTAGAGAAAATTCTAAAGGGCTCTTTAGGAGTATGTATTGATCTAGAAGGCCAACTGCCGCAGGATTCTGGAGAGCAATCAAGCAATATGGATTCAGGTACACTTTCATTTGATTATGAATTCTTGATGATTAAACATGAATGATTCTTGGGCTTCATGGTGATGGTCTTCACTAAAGGGTTCGGATCTAATGTCCAACAATTGGTATCAGAGCCCTATTCATGTTGAATCGTTGAGAAAATTTTTGGTTATATGCATTGTTATTCATATTTGTGCATATGACTTCTTTGATTTTATTCAGCAACCGTGATACAAACATTCATTAGTTTTTTATTTTGATGCCAATGATATTTTTAATATATGTAGATCCAGATTTTTAAATAAAAGTCATAGTGCATCAAAATAATTATGAATTTTGATGTTAAAAGTGAAAGATATTCGCTGCATCGTAAGTCTCACTCCGTCCTGATAAATAAGATAACTTTTATCTGATAAGATAAATTAAATTTTTGATAAAATTAAATTTATATTTAATTTTAAATAAAAGAATTTATCGGCAATGTGTTCAATTCATTGAAATTTTTTTTCTACTGATATTTTTTTCGAACGCATTGCCTTTCTCAAACACATTGCCTTCGTTAGGAATCAGGTTGCCTCTTTTCTATTATGGAATTAAAAAAATTAAGACTTTCCTTTCGCTTTAAGTTTTACGATTTTTCATGGGAACAGCGGAGAAAAGGGGCGTAGTTACTAGAAATCCGAGATATTGCGCTGGCAGTTACATGGAGTTTCCATATCTGCACTCGAAAGGGGGGATTGTGAATCCAGGTTTCCTTCCCTTAAATCTCCGGTGGGCGTTAGGAAAGAAAATGAACCTTAAATCTCTAATGGGCGTTAGAAAAGAAAATGAAATCTTGATATTTTCAAGATTCCATTACCTAATGAATCCAGATCTCCTTTCCTCAAATCTCTCGTGGGCGTTAGGAATGAAAAAGAAATCTTGATATTTCTAGGATTCCATTACCTAACTTGATTTTTACAAAAATTTATTGGGATAACGGATTCTAACGTGATTTTCATAAAATTTATTGGGATAACTGATTCTATCGCGTTGCATGTGATTTCGAAATTCCATAGATTGTTGGGCCCAATGTTAAGGGAGATTTTCCTCTCTTACGAACGTAAGTTCCATGGAACTTTAAAGGGGTTCATTGAGATAATGCCTATCCCATTAAGAATCTAAAGCTTGGCATTTAATGCATTTAATGCATGGGAAGAACATCCCTGGTAATCTAAAGCTTGGCATTTAATGCATTTAATGCATGGGAAGAAGAGAGGCCTTCCAAGCCTCTCGCGTGAGAAGGGAAAGCGAAAGTATTCCTCCCATTTTTTAACGCCCTATTTCATGGAATTCAATATCTAAAAGGGTGTGGAGAAAATTATGGGACTCATCCGTTGGCTCTACTAAAATCGAACGTAGAATCGGGTTTGGCGATTTTTTATAAACCTATATGGAAGGGGATAACATTTATGAACTTTTAATGCATGACATTAATGCATAAATTTGAATCGGTTCATGCCTTTGGCAATATTTTTGGGCTTTCATTAAAAATTATTATTTTTAATTTCGTAAGTATGAGCAACCTCTTTCCGTATGGTTTTATTGGTTTCATAAAGTAAAGCTTTATCCATTAGGATAAATTATTATTCTGTTATAAAGGTTGAGTTGGAACCACAAAATAACATATCGTTATTTTTAAAAGCGTTCAATCAAATTAAAATTAATGGTATTTTTATGCCTAATAAATTTGTCCATAGTTCGAAATTAAACTAATTGAAACAAGATATCACCAAAGAAACCTCTCTTGTATAGATGGTTCATAAAGGATGTTGGATTTTGAGTATGTTTATGTTTCATGCGGGTATTAATCGGCCCAAAGGAAGGTTAATGCTTGGCCGAACTACACATATGTGTGATGGTAAACACTAACGATTATAAGAATTTACATGTGAATAATAAGTCGATCCAAAGATAGATTTATTATTTGACATGCATTATTATTAGTGTTTGATCATTACAACAAGAGTACCACTAGCAGTTAATATTATTGTCCAAAGACTTGATATTAATATTGCACTGGGTATCTTGAGATGGGATTTACCATTATTTGAATTTATTGATATTTGATATTAATTATTTATATGAGCATGTTATTTATGTATTACTTTTATTTTTGCTAACCTTAATTCAGTGCCGATTCTTAATGGTAATAACTTCAAGGGCAAGGATAAAGGCAAAAAATAAAGAATAAGGCTGCTGAAGGTCCAGCAAAGAAGAAACAAAATCAGGATAAAGACGGTTGTTTCTTCTGCAATAAGTTTGGACATATTAAGAAGGAATGTTCCAAGTATCATGCATAGAATGAAAAGAAAGGTACATTTCTTAATTTGATCTATTCTGAAGTGAATATAGCTTTAATACCTAGAAACACTTGGTGGTTAGATTCTGGTGCTACTACTAATATCAGTGTTTCAATGGAGGGTTGCCTAAGCTACCGAAGGCCAACTGATGCTGAACACATTTATACGGGAGATGGCAAGTCGGTAGATATGAAGGCAATTGGGCATTTTAGTTTGTTATTAAGTTCTGGTTATATTTAGATTTGAAAGACACTTTTGTAGTACCGTCATTTAGACGGAATTTGGTTTCTATTTCAGCTTTGGACAAATTAGGATATTGTTGCTCATTTGAAAATAGTCAGTTTAGTCTTTCGTTAAATTCAAATATTATTAGAACTGGTTCTCTTATGGTGTATGACAATCTATATTTGCTTGATACTGTTGCTTCTTATAATGAAACCCTGAATATGGAATTAAGAGGTACTAAGCGTAAATTTGCAATGAAAATTCAGGAACATTATGGCATAAGCGATTAGGTCACATCTCTAGAAATAGAGTTGAATAACTTGTGTCAGATGGAATTTTGGATTCTCTTGATTTTATAGACTTTAATGTCTGTGTTGATTGCATTAAGGGCAAACAGACCAAAACAAAGAAATTGGGTGCATATAGAACTATGAAGTCTTAGAGTTGATACATATGGACATTTATGGACCATTTTGGACGTGTTCAAATCATTTAAAGCTGAAGTTGAGCTTCAACTCAACAAAAGGATTAAAGGAGTCAGATCTGATCGTGGTGGTGAATATTACGGTAGATATGATGGATCAGGTGAACAACGTCCAGGACCATTTGCCAGATACCTAGAGGAGTGTGGAAATGTCCCACAAGACACCATGCTAGGATCACCTAGCATGAATGGTGTAGCTGAAAGACGAAACATGACTCTTAAGGATATGGTAAGGAGTATGATTTGCCATTCTACCTTACCAGAGTCACTCTGGGGAGAGGCACTAAAGACAACAACCTACATTCTGAATAGAGTACCAACTAAAGCAGCTATCAAAACACCTTATGAGCTTTGGATAGGACGAAAGCCTAGTCTAAAGCATTTTTATGTTTGGGATGTCCAGCTGAGGCAAGGCCTTATAGGCCATATGAAAAGAAATTGGACTCCAGACAGTGAGCAGCTACTTTGTTGGGTATTCTGAGCGATCCAGGGGTTTCAAGTTTTATGATCCCAAATCAAGGATAATTTTTGAGATGGGAACTGCAATGTTCTTTGAGGATATTGAGTTTGGGGGGAGAAATAAAGTTAGAGACTTTGTCTTTGAGGAAGAATTGGAACCTACTACTCTTGTTGAAAAGTAGCTAGTTTCTATTCCTATAATTGCTTTTGATAATGATCAAGTTGCAATTCTAGAACAACAAGAAATTGTTGTTCAACCCTCAGAGGTACAAACTCAACAACCTCAAGAAGAAGTGCATCAAGAACAAGTGCTTTGCGGCGATCCACTAGAGAAAGGAAGAATGCTATTTCAGATGATTATATAGTGTTTCTTCAGGAACATGAGGAAAATAATGGCATGATGAAGATGATCCTATCAACTTCCTTCAAGCCATACAAGGTTCCAATTCAGAAAAGTGATTGAAGCAATGAAAGAAGAGTATAAGTCTATGCAAGACAATAAAGTTTGAGAACTTGTCCCATTACCAGAAGGTGTGAAACCCATTGGTTGCAAATGGATTTTTAAGACCAAACGGGATTCAAAGGGTAATGTGGAAAGGTATAAAGCTCGTCTTGTGGCTAAAGGCTATACTCAAAAGGAAGGGATTGACTTTAAAGAGACATTCTCTCCAGTTTCATCGAAGGACTCTTTTAGGACAATCATGGCTCTTGTTGCACAGTATGATATGGAACTCCATCAAATGGATGTCAAGATGGCGTTTCTCAATGGAGACATTGATGAGACAATTTATATGGTGCAACCAGAAAACTTTGTGTCAGGAGATCCAAAGAAAATGGTTTGCAAATTGACAAAATCCATTTATGGGTTAAAGCAAGCTTCTCGTCAATGGTACCACAAATTTCATCAAGTAATTCTCTCATTTAATTTTGAAGTGAATGCAGTTGATGATTATGTGTATCACAAGTTCAGTGGGAGTAAATATATTTTTCTGGTTTTTATATGGATGACATTTTGCTTGCCACAAATGATATAGGCATGTTGCACGAAACCAAGAGATTTCTATCAAGCAATTTTCAAATGAAAGATCTTGGTGATGCCTCTTTGTATTGGGAATCCAGATACATCGAGATCGTTCTCAGGGTATCCTTGGATTATCACAAAGGAGCTATATCGATAAAGTACTTAAGAGATTTGGCATGCAAAATTGCAAACCAGGTGATACCCTTGTCGCTAAAGGAGATAAATTCAGTATTAATCAGTGCCCAAAAGGAAACCTTGAAGTTGAAGAGATGAAGAAGATTCCTTATGCTTTGGTTGTAGGGAGTCTAATGTATGCTCAAGTTTGTACGCGTCGGATATTGCGTACATTGTTGGAGTGTTAGGCAGATATTTAAGCAACCCAGGTATGGATCACTTGAAAGCAGCCAAAAGGGTTATGATATCTGAAAAGAACAAAAGATTGCATACTCACATATAGGAGATCAGATCATTTTAAGATCATTGGGTATTCTGACTCCGACTTTGTGGGATGCCAAGATAGTAAAAGATTCACTTCAGGCTATGTATATCTGTTAGGTGGTAGGGCTATTTCTTGAAGAAGTGCAAAATAGACACTCATAGCTTCTTCCATAATGGCAGCATAATTTATAGCATGTTATGAGGCATCCAATCATGGATATGGCTAAAAATTTTATCACTGGGCTGCGCATATTGGAAGGAATTGAAAGACCGCTAAAGTTATTTTGTGACAATAAGTCAGCCATATTGTATTCCAACAATAATAGGAGCTCGACCAAGTCAAAGCATATTGATATTAAGTTTCTAATTGTAAAGGAAAGAGTACAGAGTGTCAGATTTTTATATAGCATATATGGACAAACTCCATGGTTGCAGATCCCCTTACAAAGGGTGTGCAGCCCAAGGTCTTTCATGAGCATACTACTCATATGGGCATTATAAAGCATGACGATGCTTAGATTCAATGAGAGTTTGTATTGCTTCTATTTTATGCTTTATGTTTGGTTTGTACATACTTATGTGTTTGGATATTTTCTGATCAGAAATAAAGTATTTCATTCAGTTCAGTACATTATGTACAATAAAGTTTTGATCTCACTCAAGTTTAAGAAGGACCAGTTGAAATATGCATGTTAAGATCACATTACATGTAATTTTCATGCTACACGTCAACATCATGATCCATATCATTTAGTTGTATCAACATACGTAACCATAGATATAACAAAGGCCGCTTTGATCCTATGTTGGTATGGTTGATGGACCGGATTAGTTAAAGATACATTTCAGTAATGACAGTAAAATTGAGCTCATTTGGTTATTTTTTGCAACATAATTATAAGGTTACACATATAGCCCAGTGGGAGATTGTTGAATTTTTAATCCAACATTGGGCTTTTATATGTGAAATAATTATGCGTTGCGGACTATCAAATAAGGTTAAGCCCAATTAAAAGTGATCAGCTAAGGTTTTAGTGATTCGGGCTTTAATGTATCTGATTAGGTGTGGCCCTTTAATGTGTAGAGACCTGAGGGGTTATTTCTATTTTTATGATGCACTAAAATAGAAATACCAAAAGATAGTGATGAAATTATCTATATATAGTAACCTTTTTCTCTGAATCTCATCATCAGAAAGAATAGCCTAGAGAAAATTCTAAAGGGCTCTCTGAGAGTACGTGTTGATCTGGAAGGCCAACCGCAGGATTCTGGAGATGCGGTTTCTGGAGAGCAATCAAGTAATATGAATTCAGGTACACTTTCATTTATCGATTATGGATTCTTGATGATTAAACATGAATGATTCTTGGGCTTTATGGTAATGGTCTTCACCAAATAGTTCGGATCTAATGTCCAACAAGAACATGATGAAAGCCAAGGTGCAAATTAGAGGATGAAAGCAACACGTCTGCTTATTTCGGACCATCAAAGAGAGAGAGTAAATGGTCTCAGATTGGGCAGACGCCAAATCCATGAATGATTTGATTTGTCCTGTGTTTGAAAAATCACAGGTATTAAATTTTGGTCCCAAGAATGTACGCAGCGAATCAGTCACATACGAAACGAAGAGCTACAATGGAGACCGTTTCTCAAATATCGTTACCATGGATGATGATAAGCTACTGTCCTAGCTATATGTTGTTGCGGATCTTGGTACATTCATCGTCTATTTCTATCTCTCTTCAAGGGCTCAAACCCTCTATTTTATTTTTCTGAACAAAAAAGAGAAAGAGATGCATGCATTGCACGATTAATCCGTCTCTCATGTTTTATAGCGAACATATCCGTATACTTTTCCTGGACGAGATAATTTATCCTATCTCAATTATTCTGACGTTAAGTTAAAATGATTTTAGCAAATCAAATTAGATGAGTCTGGGTTTTTCTATTTTTTTAAAAAAGAAAAAGCACACTTCTTTCAATGCCTTCCAAAGAAAATCCATTCATCTAAGAGCATTTTGGTTTGGAGGTATAGAGTAAAATGGAAATTTGTGAATGAGTGTACTATTCTGATCCGAGTACTTTCATTTAGTTAATTTGTGCAAAAATTGAAATAGGGATGGCATTTCAATTCTCATTGTTTATGTTCGATTTGCACAAAAAGAGAAATACCAATAAATATACTTTACAAATGAAGAAAGGTGGTATATGATGCAAACAATCCAAAACATCCCCATCAACCTCTGGCTATGGGAACGACTTCCTTCTTCTTTATGACGTAGAGAGAGAGAGGTTGAAGTTATATTTACAAGCATGGTTGAAGATAATGTAGTTGTCAAAGCTAGCGCTTGCAAGCCTCACCACAATGATGGAGGATAAGGACTTGTGTGCATAGAGAACGAGGGTAAGTGTCTTATATTAGCACTAAATAAAGGAGAGGAGGGAAAAGAGTGTAAAAGTGGCTCTTAAGGATCTTGAGGAGGTGACCATCCAAAAGATTCCATTGAGTTTTGCATACTTCAAAGCAAATTTGAGTAGCTTCTCCTCCGTTAGAGATTTTAACGCCTTTGCCTTTCGATCATTCCATCGTTGACACTAAATATAGTATTGACAGCTTTTTTGGATGGTGGGTGGTAAAGTTAGAGAAAAAATAAAAGTGATGAAAAAGAACCTAAAGGGTCTCTTTGGATGGAAGGGAATGAATGAAAGGAAAGAAGAAAAAAAAAGGTCATAAGTTACCTTGTTTAGGAGAAGGATGAAAGGAGGAGGGAGAAAGAATAAGAGCAACCGGTTCCCCTACTTTCTCCTTCAACAAGAATAAATTTGTTAACCCCAAATCAGAAGGTAACCTCAAGAAAGAGAAAAAGTTTAAGTCATATTTTTTTGGAAGTTAAAATTTCCTTTTATTTTTTTTGTATTCTTTATTTTTTCACTTACACAATTTATTTCCTATTTTGAAAGAATATAATTATCACATAACCATTTTCCTTTTTTTTTTCTCTCTATGATATTACCTTTCTTTTCCTTCCATTCTTTCTAAACAAGAGAAATGAAAACTTCATCCTAATACATGACAACTTTCTTTCCCTTCTTTTCCCTTTCATTTTTTTTTTTTTTTAACTCTCCCCTTTCTTTCCCTCCAAAAAAATCCAAATAAAGAGTAACTTGCTTTTACCGAGAGTGAAGTTTAGAATGAAAATCACTTCCAAAGGATTGGGTGAAATGCTGCCGTTTCACAAAACATGGGTTCACCATTTTTAATAGAATGATAATAGAGATATATAAAACTTTGCAAATCAGACATGAAATGGAAACGAAGAATTAATCTTCATTTTTATTCCTTTATCTACCTAACTGTAAACCAAATACGTACGTCCTAAATTCGTGTCCGAATACTAATGTATATATTGAATTTTTTTCCCTCCTTTCAAATCAAATCATACAGATAAAACAACCAACTGGATATCAATAAATGTTGGACATTTTCTTTTTCAGATGGCATCATCATATTACTTGAGATTCAATTTTCAGAATTGATTACACAATAAAAATATTTCTAATTTAAAAGCCATTAACTTGACTCTTTTATAACAAAAGTCCCATGGAAGCTAGCTGGTTTCATCAAACCGCCGCGAGAGCCATTAAAATTGGCACGATACGGTAGCAGAAGCGGCCCCCGTCGACCGGTCACGTAAGGAAGGAAGCCAGAAGCCCAACCGCCGCTGAAAACATTAATTATGCTCTTATTATTAACTTCGTTAGATAGACCGCCCTCAGGAATTTCGCGTAAACCGGGCTCATCTATCCATCGGCGGCGGCGGCGGCAAATGTGAGATTTTGTTAACTTTATTTCTCATGTGAAGTGAGAGCGAATCGCATCGCATGGCCCGCCCGCTCGGTTGACATTTGAGAGCATTTTAAGCGTCAAGAGAGTTCTCTAAAATCTCGGCAATGGCATCAGGGAAGTCGATCGGTGACTCTTGGTTTCCCTCCTTCCGCTCGCAACGAAAACTAAATTTCCAAGAGCTCTTCGAAGCAAACCCATCTCATTCGTCCGATGAGAGATTACAAATTGTCCTTGCGATTGATTGGGATGGAGGATTATTGGACTATATATTCAAGGCTGGGCGGGCATCGCGAGAAGTCAAAGAAGCAGCGAAGCGGGTGAGGGAGAATTAGGTTTGAGTCTACATCTTTTCCTCTCGTTGTTTTCAAATTGTTTTCAATTTTTTTTTTTTGGTTATTTGTTTTGTTTTCTATGTTGATTTTCTTTCTGCGTTTTTGGAGTTGGTAGCAACCCTTGTCCTTACCCGATTTCAACCGTAATATCTACCATCCTAGTTATAAAAACAAAAAACAATTAATATATTATTGGCTTTCAATTTTATATACCTAAGGTTTATTTGGATGAAAGGGAATGGAGAAAAGGGGAAGAGAAAGAAGAAGAAAGGTAATAAGTTATCTTGTTTAAGAGGAGGATGAAGGAAAGAGAGAAAGAAAATGAGAGTAAGGATAAATTTGTTAACCCTAAATTTGAATAGTCATAATTGGATTAAAGAAAATATCAAAGTTTTTTATATAAATATTATGTTTAAATTTATAAAAGTGCATAGTGTAAATATAAGAATTATTATTTTTACGGTTTTATATATAGTACAATGTAATATAGACTATTCAAATCATTACAATCTTGATAATTAATATGCAATATATAAGCTCATAATTTTCTGAAAATGTAGAGATAATTTTCTCATATTCAATATTTTGTAAGTTTTTATGGTACTAGATGGTGAGTGTATATCTAAGAAATTTTTTAAAATCAGTTATCATAAATATCTTCAAGGCACTGTTTTGTTAATTTGGCACTATTGTTTTAAAAATATCCATTTTTAATTTTTAAAAATCAATTACCATTCGATGGCATTCCTTAACTCCATAACGGTTTCATCATTTAATAAAAAGTTATTATAGAGATATCCACGTTTTATTTATTAACATAACATTAGCACTTTTAGCTAAAGAGCGTTGTTATGTATTCGATTACATCATGAACCCCTTTCCATAGAATAGATTCTTGACCAATCTCCTGTTAAAATTAATCCATCGTTAGTTTGAGAGAGAGGTCACGTTAGAATAATAATGGATCTGAGATCAAAAACCGAAGAAAACTTTGTGGACTAGAAGGAACCGTTTTGTTAAGAGAATCCTTGACCAGCTTGGTAGGAGAATTCTAAGCATATGGATTGATGGAATTAATCAAAGGTCATACATACAGACTATTGCTTAAGTTAAACTGTTTTGGTTAAGTCATGGATGTGAGGTTTTAGAAATAATGATGACTTTGTTTTAAAAGTTTAGTAGAATGACCAAGGATCAAAGCTTGCTGTACCGGAAAAAAAAATACCATTCAGTATAGAGCATATCATACTAAATCGATGGTGTATTGATTAGGTAGAATAGAAAGTCTCAATTCATGAACTGCCCTGAATCAAGTCGAACTAGTTGGCTCAGTTCGGTATACGGATAATATAGGAGGTTCAGAGTAACTCACCTCTCAATCAAACTAAGAGGCCGAACCATCAGGCTTGGTTTGATTTATCTTGAACTGCTTGATTTGGGACGGTTTAGCTAATCTTGCAATGAGAATGAATTTATAAGGGTTTGGAGCTTGCAGGGAGATGATGGCGGAGAGTATGATTTTAAGTTTAGATGAGTGAGCAACTGCCGCCTAGTGCAGTGGCTATATTATTATTCTAATACTTGAGTCATGAATGAGATCAAGGGCATGTTTGGACGCTTCAAGATGTTATTCAGACTTGATTTTATAAGATCTTCTGAAAGGGTTTTTCAGTTCTGAAAAAGCGAGAGTAAGAACGTGACGGAAGGAAACGGGTTGTCAGCAAGGTGGGAACACAATTTCTATTTTTTGGGATAGGTTTAATCATCTTTTTTACAAAAAAAAAAAAAAATAATTGATTATTCTAGAAAATGTTGATTACTTACTCTGTATGATATCCCTATTCTCTTCAACCGTTTTCCATGGTATTTTCTAAAGAGAAGACCGACCTGAAGACTGCTCCTTTAGAAGATCTTCCCATATCTTAAAAGGCCTTAAACTTTGTAGGCAGCTAGGCTTTGAGTGTGTTAGACATTGGTCTTAATGGGCTGTTTGACTATTTAGAGTTTGCCAGTTTTATTGATGAGAATTGGCTTTTGTAAGGTTATTGGGATTGGCTTGGATTTGGATCAGCACATCACCCTATTTTGTTTGTGAAAGAGTTTGAGTTGATTGGGTTATTGTAATGACCCGAGCCCATTGTATGGACCCATTTCGTTACAAGGAAACAAGAATGAGCAAAATCCACACCAATTTGGACTGCTACAATCCAAAAACGGATCCTTATTGGCATTTGTCCTTTTCTTGCTTTTTCCAAATAAACCACTCCCTTTTCTTTAAAGTCCCGATGTAGGACTTTACGGGACAGGTATCACAATCTATCCTTCTTAAAGAGGCGACATCCTCAACACCAGAGGCAACCACCAGGCAGGCAGGATTCTAGAGGTGTGTGGCACTTAGCTCCTGCACTTTTGGATGGTGCGTGGCTCTAATATCATATTATAATGATCCAGGCCTGCTGTATGGATCTGTTCCGTTACAAAAAAAAAGAACGAGCAAAATCCACACCAATTTGGACCGCCACAGTCAAAAAATGGATCCTTATTGGTATTTACCTTTTTCTTGCTTTTTCCATATAAACCACTCCCTTTTCTTTAAAGTCCCGATGTGGGACTTTACAAGACGGGTATCACGGTTAGCGTAGTCATGATTGGGCCAGTGAGAACATAATTAGCTTTAGTATTAGATTATGGTCATGGTACTAGGGCTCCTTGACCTTTTTTAGGTTAGTCTGATGTAAATGAGCCTAGCAGAACTAAATATCTAGCAGCTCAAGCTTGGCCTGGCTTATTGAGTGGTTCAAGATTGAGATGAGCTTAGAAAGAGTTGTTCTGTCTTGGCTGGCTTGGCTAAGTTATCAGCTAGAGCTTTGAACTACTTTTGCACTGCATAAACGTTCAACTTCGACTCATTTTTGGGCCAAGCTCTAAAATATAATTGATTCTGGTTCATTTTTAGATAAGAAGAGCTCAAATGAGTTTTTAGCAAGCCGAGACAGTCTAAGAGGCTTAGTCCATTTGCAGCTTTAGGATAACTATGATTACAAATTTAAAGTGATCATGATCGGTTTAGCTTAACAAGATTAGGTTAAGGTATAGGGTTTTGGTATGGAGAAGAAATGGACACGGAATGAGTGTATACCTAGATTAACCTCATAAACATATCTCATAAGAATTTTTTTTAAGAAAAAGGACAGAGAAACTTTGAGACATTACAATATTGCAATCATTCAAACTAGAGAAGGTGAAATACTGACCTAAACTTTCTTGACCATCAACTGTTACCGAGGAATACCACTAATTTAGCTCTGGCTACTATAAATGGTGCAAGAAAATATATAACCCCATTTGACTTCTTATGACCGTCAGCAATAGATGGAGAACAATATATTTCTATGACAATAATTCAAAAAGGCATGACTTTGGGTTTTGCATTGAGATCAATATGCTAGTGCTGCGTCTGGTGCTTAAGGCCACACTGGTTTGCTTACACCACAACAGTGACATGATCCTCCAGGTAATTATCAGTTGTTCCACATGAACTTCTTCAAAAATTTCTTGCAGGTATTTTCAGAGATTACACCATAACTCTTTTGATTCCAATTTCCAATGCCTTTACCTGCAATGGAATTACATTGTTCTGCTAGACAATCTGAAAGACAAATAAAGAATATCAAGAGGAATTAAAATTTCTGTCATAAAGAAATTAAATAATGTCTCAGCTGACCAATTGCTATATGATGACCATTATGCAACGCCTCTGATCAATCTCATGAATGGTAACTTAAAATTGATCCATATGATACAATTCAGATGGTTGGATCTTCTTCTCCATTCTTATATGGTGTATGGAATGGGAAGGATGGTAAAACAACAAATATGTCCACTGTTATCCTTCTTTTCTTTGGCTTTTGAGAAGAATGGCCCGTTTTTTAGCATGAAATGAAAACAATCATGTTACATATTAATATCAGCATTTCCAACGAGCTGGCATTTGCAATGATTGGCAGGTTCCTCATGTTAGAGAGGTGCCACTAGATACATTTTCTGTCAGGTCTTCCTGCTCCAGGTGATTGAATTTCATGCTTAGATCCTTTTGGTAGTTTTTTTGCTTCTATTTTTCTTCCCTTGCAGCAGCAGCTGCTTTACGGGATGGGTATCACATTTAGCGTAGGCACGATTGGGCCAGTGAGAATATAATTAGCTTTAGTATTAGATTATGGTCATGGTACTAGGGCTCCTTGACCTTTTTTGGTTAGCCTGATGTAAATGAACCTAGCTGAACTGAATATCTAGCTACTCAAGCTTGGCCTGGCATATTGAGTGGTTCAAGATAGAGATGAAATTAGAAAGAGTTGTTCTGTCTTGGCTTGGCTAAGTTATCAACCAGAGCTTTGAACTATTTTTGCACTATCTAACCTTTCAGCTTTGACTCTTTTTTGGGCCAAGCTCTAAAATATATTTGAATTTGATTCATTTCTTAGATAAGATGAGCTCAAATGAGTTTTTAGCAAGCTAAGACAATCAAAGTGGCTCAATCCATTTGCAGCTTTAGGATAACTATGATTACAAATTTGAAGTGATCATGACCGGTTTAGCTTAACAAGATTAGGTTAAGGTATAGGGTTTTGGTATGGAGAAGAAATGGACACCGAATGAGTGTATACCTAGATTAACCACATAAACATATCTTATAAGCATTTTTTAAGAAAAAGGACAGAGAAACTCCGAGACATTACATTATTGCAATCCTTCAAGCTAGAGAAGGTGAAATATTGACCTAAACTTTTTTGACCATCAACTGTTACTGAGGAATACCACTTATTTAGCTCTGAGTACTATAGATGGTGCAAGAAAATATATCATTTCTTTTGAATTCTCATGACCATCAGCAATAGATGGAGAACAATATATTTCTATGACAATAATTCAAAAAGGTATGACTTTCGGTTTTGCAATGAGATCAATACGCTAATGCTGCGTCTGGTGCTTAAGGCCACACTGGTTTGCTTACACCACAATAGTGACATGTTCCTCCAGGTAATTATCAGGCTAACCTAAAAAGGTCAAGGAGCCCTAGTACCATGACCATAATCTAATACTAAATCTAATTATGCTCTCACTGACCCAATCGTGCCTATGCTAACTGTGATACCCATCATGTAAAGTAGTTGCTGCAGCAAGGGAAAAAAATATAGATGTAGAAAACTGCCAACAAGATCTAAGCATCAGGTTCAATCACCTGGAGTAGGAAGACATGACAGAAAATGTATTTAGTGGCAAATATCTAACGTGAGGAACCTGTCAATCATTGCAAATGCTAGCTTGCTAAAAATGCTGATATTAATATGTAGCATGATTGTTTTCATTTCATGCTCGGAAATAGGCCATTCTTCTCAAAACCCAAAGAAAAGAAGGATAACAGCGGACAAATTTGTTGTTTTTCCATTCATCTCGTTACATATGCCATATAAGAATGGAGAAGAAGATCCAACCATCTGAATTGTATTGTATGGATCAATTTTAAGTTGCCATTCATGAGACTGATTAGAGGCATTGCATAAAGGTCATCATACATATATTGGTTAGTTGAGACATTATTTAATTCAATTATGATGGGAATTTTAATTCCTCTTGATATTCTTTATTTGTCTTTCAGATTGTCTGGTAGAACAATGTAATTTTATGATAGGTAAAGTCGTTGGAAATTGGAATCAAAAGAGTTGAAGAAATCACGTTGAAGTTACATCATCTAGCTGCAAGAAATCTTTGAAGATCATGTGGAACAACAGTGACATAATCCTCCAGGTAATTATCAATTGTTCCACATTATCTTCTTCAGAGATTTCTCATGACTTAAACTTTCTTGACCATCAATTGTAACAGAGAAATACCACTTATTTAGCTCTGGTTACTATAGATGGTGTAAGAAAATATATCACCCCATTTGAATTCTCATGACCGTCAGCAATAGATGAAGAACAATATTTCTATGACAATAATTCAAAAAGGCATAACTTTGGGTTTTGCAATGAGATCAATATGCTAGTGCTGCATCTGGTTCTTAAGGCCACACTAGTTTGCTTACACCACAAGAGTGACATGTTCCTCCAGGTAATTATCAGGGTAACCTAAAAAGGTCAAGAAGCCCTAGTACCATGAACTTTATCTAATACTAAAGCTAATTATGTTCTCACTGACCTAATCATGCCTGTGCTAACTGTGATACCCATCCTGTAAAGCAGTTGCTACAGCAAGGGAAAAAAATAGATGTAGAAAAACAGCCAACAGGATCTAAGCATCAGGTTCAATCACCTAGAGCAGGAAGACATGATAGAAAATGTATTTAGTGGCACATATCTAACATGAGGAACCTGCCAATCATTGCAAATGCCAGCTCGCTGAAAATGCTGATATTAATCTGTAGCATGATTGTTTTCATTTCATGCTCGGAAACAGGCCATTCTTCTCAAAACCCAAAGAAAAGAAGGATAACAGCGGACAAATTTGTTGTTTTTCCATTCATCCCGTTACATATGCCATATAAGAATGGAGAAGAAGATCCAACCATCTGAATTGTATTGTATGGATCAATTTTAAGTTGCTATTCATGAGATTGATTAGAGGCATTGCATAAAGGTCATCATACATATATTGGTTAGTTGAAACATTATTTAATTCAATTATGATGGGAATTTTAATTCCTCTTGATATTCTTTATTTGTCTTTCTGATTGTCTAGAAGAACAATGTAATTCCATGACATGTAAAGTCGTTGGAAATTGGAATCAAAAGAGTTGAAGAAATCACGTTGTAGTTACATCCTCTAGCTGCAAGAAATCTTTGAAGATCATGTGGAACAACAGTGACATAATCCTCCAAGTAATTATCAATTGTTCCACATGATCTTCTTCGGAGATTTCTCATGACTTAAACTTTCTTGACCATCAACTATAACAGAGGAATACCACTTATTTAGCTCTGGTTACTATAGATGGTGCAAGAAAATATGTCACCCCATTTGAACTCTCATGGCCATCAGCAATAGATGGAGAACAATATATTTCTATGACAATAAATCAAAAAGGCATGACTTTGGGTTTTGTAATGAGATCAATATGCTAGTTCTGCCAGACACTGAAAGATAAATAAAGAATATCAAGAGGAATTAAATTTCCTATAATAAACTAATTAAATAATGTCTCAGCTGACTCATTGTTGTATGATGACCATTATACAATGCCTCTAATCAATCTCATGAATGGCAACTTAAAATTGATCCATGCGATACAATTCAGATGGTTAGATCTTCTTCTCCATTTTTATATGGTGTATGGAATGTGAAGGATGGTAAAACAACAAATATGTCCACTGTTATCCTTCTTTTCTTTGGCTTTTGAGAAGAATAGCTCATTTTTGAGCATGAAATGAAAACAATCATGTTACAGATTAATATCAGCATTTCCAGCGAGCTGGAATTTGCATTGATTGGCAGGTTCCTCACGTTAGAGTGGTGCCACTAGATATATTTTCTATCTGGTCTTCCTGCTCTAGGTGATTGAACTTGATGCTTAAATCTCGTTGGCAGTTTTTTTGCATCTATTTTTCTTCCCTTGCTGCAACAGCTGCTTTACGAGACATGTATCATAGTTAGCATAGGCACGATTGGGTCAGTTAGAATATAATTAGATTTAGTATTAGATTATGGTCATGGTACTAGGGCTCATTGACCTTTCTAGGTTAGCCTAATGTAAATGAGCCTAGCTGGACTGAATATCCAGCTGCTCAAGCTTGGCCTGACATATTGAGTGGTTCAAGATTGAGATGAGCATAGAAAGATTTGTTCTGTCTTGGCTTGGCTACATGGCTAAGTTATTAGCCAGAGCATTGAACTATTTTTGCACTGTATAAACATTCAGCTTCGACTCTTTTTTGGGCCAAGCTCTAAAATATATTTGAATCTGGTTCATTTCTTAGATAAGATGAGCTCAAATGAGTTTTTAGCAAGCCGAGACAGTCTAAGCGGCCTAGTCCATTTGCAGCTTTAGGTTAACTATGATTACAAATTTGAAGTGATCATGATCCGCTTAGCTCAACAAGATTAGGTTAAGGTATAGGATTTTGGTATGGAGAAGAAATGGACAACGAATGACTGTATACCTAGACTAACCTCATAAACATATCTCATAAGCATTTTCTTTTAGAAAAAGGACAGAGAAACTCTGAGACATTACATTATTGCAATCCTTCAAGCTAGAGAAGGTGAAATATTGATCTAAACTTTTTTGACCATCAATTGTTACTGAGGAAAGCCACTTATTTAGCTCTGGTTGCTATAGATGGTGCAAGAAAATATGCCTCCCCATTTGAATTCTCATGACCGTCAGCAATAGATAGAAGAATATATTTTTATGACAATAATTCAAAAAGGCATGACTTTGGTTTTTGCAATGAGATCAATATGCTAGTGCTGTGTTTGGTGCTTAAGGCCACACTGGTTTGCTTACACCACAATAGTGACATGATCCTCTAGGTAATTATCAGTTGTTCCACATGATCTTCTTCAGAGACTTCTTGCAAGTAATTTCAGAGATTACACCACAACTCTTTTGATTCCAATTTCCAATGCCTTTACCTATCATGGAATTACATTGTTCTACTAGACAATTTAAAAGACAAATAAAGAATATCAAGAGAAATTAAATTTCCTATAATAAACCAATTAAATAATGTCTCAACTGATCAATTGTTGTATGATAACCATTATGCAATGCCTCTAATCAATCTCATGAATGGCAACTTAAAATTGATCCATGCGATACAATTCAGATGGTTGGATCTTCTTCTCCATTCTTATATGGTGTATGAAATGTGAAGGCTGGTAAAACAACAAATCTGTCAACTGTTATCCTTCTTTTCTTTGGCTTTTGAGAAGAATGGCCCATTTTTGAGCATGAAATGAAAACAATCATGTTACAGATTAATATCAGAATTTCCAGCGAGCTTGCATTTGCAATGATTGGCAGGTTCCTCATGTTAGAGGGGTGCTACTAGATACATTTTCTGTTAGCTGTTCCTGCTCCTGGTGATTGAACCTGATGCTTAGATCATGTTGGTAGTTTTTCTGCAACTATTTTTCTTCCCTTGCTACAGCAGCTGCTTTGCAGGATGGGTATCACAATTAGCATGGCACGATTGGGTCAGTGAGAATATAATTAGCTTAGTATTAGATAATGGTCATGGTACTAGGGCTCCTTAACCTTTTCAGGTTAGCTTGATGCAAATGAGCCTAACTGAACTGAATATCCAACTGCTCAAGCTTGGCCTGGCATATTGAGTGGTTCAAGATTGATATGATCTTAGAAAGAGTTGTTCTGTCTTGGCTTGGCTGCAAGGCTAAGTTATCAGCCAAAGCTTTGAACTATTTTTGCACTGTATAAACATTCAGCTTCGACTATTTTTGGGCCAAGCTCTAAAATGAGTTTTTAGGAAGTCAAGACAGTCTAAGCGGCTCAATCGATTTGCAGCTTTAGGTTAACTATGATTACAAATTTGAAGTGATCATGACCGGCTTAGCTCAACAAGATTAGGTTAAGGTATATGGTTTTGGTATGGAGAAGAAATGGACACCGAATGAGTGTATAACTAGATTAACCTCAAACATATCTCATAAGCATTTTTTTTTTAGAAAAAGGACAAAGAAACTTTGAGACATTACATTATTGCAATCCTTCAAGCTAGAGAAGGTGAAATATTGACCTAACCTTTCTTGACCATCGACTATGACGAATACCACTTACTTAGCTCTGGTTACTATAGATGGTGCAAGAAAATATACCCCTTTTGAATTCTTATGATCGCTAGCAATAGATGGAGAACAATATATTTCTATGACAATAATTCAAAAAGGCATGACTTTGGGTTTTGCAATGAGATCAATATGCTAGTGCTGCGTCTGGTGCTTAAGGTCACACTGGTTTGCTTACACAACAACTCTTTTGATTCCAATTTCCAATGCCTTTACCTGTAATGGAATTACATTATTCTGCCGAACAATCTAAAAGACAAATAAAGAATATCAAGAGGAATTAAATTCCTGTAATAAACCAATTAAATAATGTCTCAACTGACCAATTGTTGTATGATGACCATTATGCAATGCTTGTAATCAATCTCATGAATGACCACTTAAAATTGTTCCATGCGATACAATTCAGATGGTTGGATCTTCTTCTACATTCTTATATGGTGTATGGAATGTGAAGGATGGTAAAACAACAAATCTATCCAATGTTATCCTTCTTTTCTTTGGCTTTTGAGAAGAATGGCCCCTTTTTCGAGCATGAAATGAAAACAATCATGATACAGATTAATATCAGCATTTCAACGAGCTAGTATTTGCATTGATTGGCAGGTTCCTCACGTTAGAGAGGTGCCACTAGATACATTTTCTATCAGGTCCTCCTACTCCAAGTGATTGAACCTGATGGTTAGATTCTGTTGGCAGTTTTTTTGCATCTATTTTTCTCCCCTTGCTGCAGCAGCTGCTTTATGGGATGGGTATTACAGTTAGCATAGGCACGATTGGGTCAGTGAGAATATAATTAGCTTTAGTATTAGATTATGGTCATGGTACAGAGGCACCTTGACATTTTTAGGTTAGCCTGATGTAAATGAGCCTAGCTGAACTGAATATCCAACTGCTCAGGCTTGGCCTGGCATATTGAGTAGTATAAGATTGAGATGAGCTTAGAAAGACTTGTTCTGTCTTGGCTTGGCTACATGGCTAAGTTATCAGCTAGAGCTTTGAGCTATTGTTGCATTGTATAAAAATTCAGCTTTGACTCTATTTTGGGCCAAGCTCTAAATATATTTGAATTTGATTCATTTCTTAGATAAGATGATCTCAAATGAGTTTTTAGCAAGCTGAGACAGTCTAAGCGGCCAGTCCATTTGCAGCTTTAGGTTAACTATGATTACAAATTTGAAGTGATCATGACCGGCTTAGCTCAACAAGATTAGGTTAAGGTATAGGGTTTTGGCAAATTGAAGTGATCATGACCAGCTTAGCTCAACAAGATTAGGTTAAGGTATAGGGTTTTGGAATGGAGAAGCAATGGACACCGAATGAGTGTATACCTAGATTAACCCCATAAACATATCTCATAAGCTTTTTTTAGAGAAAAAGGATAGAGAAACTATGAGACATTACATTATTACAATCCTTCAAGCTAGAGAAGGTGAAATATTGACCTAAACTTTCTTGACCATCAACTGTTACTAAGGAATACCACTTATTTAGCTCTAGTTACTATAGATGATGCAGAAAATATGTCAACCCATTTGAATTCTCATGATCGTCAGCAATAGATGGAGAACAATATATTTCTATGACAATAATTCAAAAAGGCATGACTTTGGCTTTTGCAATGAGATCAACATACTAGTGCTACTTCTGGAGCTTATGGCCACAGTGGTTTGCTTACACAAGAACAGTGACATGATCCTCCAGGTAATTATCAGTTGTTCCCCATGATCTTCTTCAGAGATTTCCTAAAGGTAATTTCAGAGATTACACCACAACTCTTTTGATTCCAATTTCCAATGCCTTTACCTATCGTGGAATTACATTGTTCTACCATACAATCTGAAAGACAAATAAAGAATATCAATAGGAATTAAATTTCTTGTAATAAACCAATTAAATAATGTCTCAGCTGACCAATTGTTCTATGATGACCATTATGCAATGCCTCTAATCAATCTCATGATTGGCAACTTAAAATTGATCCATGCGATAAAATTAGATGGTTGGATCTTATTCTCCATTCTTATATGGTGTAGAATGTGAAGGATGGTAAAACAACAAATCTATCCACTGTTATCCTTCTTTTCTTTGGCTTTTGAGAAAATGGCCAGTTTTCAAGCATGAAATGAAAACAATCATGTTACAGATTAATATCAGCATTTCCAGCGAGCTGGCATTTGCAGTGATTGGCAGGTTCCTCACGTTAGAGAGGTGCCACTAGATACATTTTCTGTCAGGTCTTCCTGCTCTAGGTGATTGAACCTGATGCCTGTTGGCAATTTTTCTGCATCTATTTTTCTTCCCTTGCTGTAGCAGCTGCTTTACGGGACGGGTATCACAGTTACCATAGGCACGATTGGGTCAGTGAGAATATAATTAGCTTTAGTATTAGATTATGGTCATGGTACTAGAGCTCCTTGACCTTTTTAGGTTAGCTTGATGTAAATGAGCCTAGCTGAACTGAATATCCAGTTGCTCAAGCTTGGCCTAGCATATTGAGTGGTTCAAGATTGAGATGAGCTTAGAAAGAATTGTTCTATCTTGGCTTGGCTATGTTATCACTCAGAGCTTTGAACTAATTTTGCACTATATAAACGTTTAGCTTCGACACTTTTTTGAGCCAAGCTCTAAAATATATTTGAATCTGGTTCATTTCTTAGATAAGATGAGCTCAAATGAGCTTTTTGTAAGCCAAGACAGTCTAAGCGGCTCCTTCCATTTGCAGCTTTAGGAAAACTAAGATTACAAATTTGAAGTGGTCATGATCGGTTTAGCTTAACAAGATTAGGTTAAGGTATAGGGTTTTTGTATGGAGAAGAAATCGACACCGAATGAGTGTATACCTAGATTAACCACATAAACATATCTCATAACTTTTTTTTTTTGAGAAATAGGACAGAGAAACTTTGAGACATTACATTATTGCAATCTTTCAAGCTAGAGAAGGTGAAATATTGACCTAAACTTTCTTGACCATCAACTGTTACTGAGGAATACCACTTATTTAGCTCTGGTTACTATAGATGGTGCAAGAAAATATGTCACCCTATTTGAATTCTCTTGACCGTCAGCAATAGATGGAGAACAATATATTTCTATGACAATAATTCAAAAGGCATGACTTTGGGTTTTGCAATGAGATCAATATGCTAGTGCTGCGTCTAGTGCTTAAGGCCACACTGGTTTGCTTACACCACAACAGTGACATGATCCTCTAAGTAATTATCAGTTGTTCCACATGATCTTCAGAGATTTCTTGCAGCTAGAGGATGTAACTTCAACATGATTTCTTTAACTCTTTTGATTCCAATTTCCAATGCCTTTACCTGTCATGGAATTACATTGTTCTGCCAGACAATCTGAAAGACAAATAAAAAATATCAAGAGAAATTAAAATTCCTATCATAAAGCAATTAAATAATGTCTCGACTGACCAATTGTTGTATGATGTCCATTATGCAATGCCTCTAATCAATCTCATGAATGGAACTTAAAATTGATCCATGTGATACAATTCAGATGGTTGGATCTTCTTCTCCATTCTTATATGGTGTATGGAATGAGAAGGATGGTAAAACAACAGATCTATCCACTGTTATCCTTCTTTTCTTTGGCTTTTGAGAAGAATGGCCCATTTTCAAGCATGAAATGAAAACAATCATGTTACATATTAATACCAACATTTTCAGCGAGCTGGCATTTGCAATGATTGGCAGGTTTCTCACGTTAGAGAGGTGCCACTAGATACATTTTCTGTCAGGTCTTCCTACTCTAGGTGATTGAACCTGATACTCAGATCGTCTTGGCAGTTTTTCTGCATCTATTTTTCTTCCCTTGCTACAGCAGCTGCTTTGCGGGACGGGTATCATAGTTAGCGTAGGCATGATTGAGCCAATGAGAATATAATTAGCTTTAGTATTAGATTATGGTCATGGTACTATGGCTCCTTGACCTTTTTAGGTTAGCTTGATGTAAATGAGCCTAGCTGAACTGAATATCCAGTTGCTCAAGCTTGGTCAAGCTTGGTCTGGCATATTGAGTGGTTCAAGGTTGAGATGAGCTTAGAAAGAGTTGTTATGTCTTGGCTTGGCTAAGTTATCAGCCAGAGCTTTGAACTATTTTTGCACTATATAAACGTTCAGCTTCGACTCTTTTTTGGGCCAAAATCTAAAATATATTTGAATTTGGTTCATTTCTTAAAAAGATGAGCTCAAATGAGTTTTTAGCAAGCCAAGATAGTTAAGCAGCTCAGTCCATTAGCAGCTTTAGGATAACTATGATTACAATTTGAAGTGATCGTGACCGGTTTAGCTTTACAAGATTAGGTTAAGGTATAGGGTTTTGGTATGGAGAAGAAATGGACACCGAATGAGTGTATACCTAAATTAACCTCATAAACATATCTCATAAGAATTTTTTTTTGAGAAAAAGTATAGAGAAACTTTGAGACGTTACATTATTGCAATCCTTCAAGCTAGAGAAGGTGAAATATTGACCTAAACTTTCTTGACATCAACTGTTACTGAGGAATACCACTTATTTGCTCTGGTTAATATAGATGGTGCAAAACAATATGTCACCCCATTTGAATTCTCATGACCATCGACAATAGATGGAGAACAATATATTTCTATGACAATAATTCAAAAGGCATTGACTTTGGGTTTTGCAATGAGATCAATATGCTAGTGCTGCATCTTGTGCTTAAGGCCACACTGGTTTGCTTACACCACAACAGTGACATGATCCGTTAGGTAATTATCAGTTGTTCCAAATGATCTTCTTTAGAGATTTCTTACAGCTAGAGGATGTAACTTCAACGTGATTTCTTCAACTCTTTTGATTCCTATTTCCAACGCCTTTACCTGTCATGGAATTACATTGTTCTTCCATACAATCTGAAAGACAAAAAAGAATATCAAGAGGAATTAAAATTCCTATCATAAGGCAATTACATAATGTCTCAACTGACGAATTGTTGTATGATGACCATTGTGCAATGCCTCTAATCAATCTCATGAATGATAACTTAAAATTGATCCATACAATACATTAAGATGGTTGGATCTTCTTCTCCATTATTATATGGTGTATGTAATGGGATGGATGATAAAACAACAAATCTGTCCACTGTTATCCTTTTTTTCTTTGGCTTTTGAGAAGAATGGCCCGTTTTGAGCATGAAATGAAAAAATCACGTTAGAGATTAATATCAGCATTTCCAGTAAGCTGACATTTGCAATGATTGGTAGGTTCCTCACGTTAGAGAGGTGCCACAAGATACATTTTCTATCATGTCTTCCTGCTTTAGGTGATTGAACCTGATTCTTAGATACTTTTGATAGTTTTCTGCATCTATTTTTCTTTCCTTGCTGCAACAGTTGCTTTATGGGTCGGGTATCACAGTTAGCGTAAGCACGATTGGGCCAGAGAGAAAATAATTAGCTTTAGTATTAGATTATGATCATGGTACTAAGGCTCCTTAACCTTTTTAGGTTAGCCTGATGTAAATGAGCCTAGCTGAACTGAATATCCAACTGCTCAAGCTTGGCCTGGCATATTGAGTGGTTCAAGATTGAGATGAGCTTAGAAAGAGTTGTTTTGTCTTTGCTTGGCTAAGTTATCAGCCAGAGCTTTGAACTATTTTTGCACTATATAAACGTTTAGATTCGACTCTTTTTTTGGCCAAGATCAAAAATATACTTGAATCTGATTCATTTCTTAAATAAGATGAGCTCAAATGAGTTTTTAGCAAGCCGAGACAGTCTAATTGGCTCAGTCCATTAGCAGCTTTAGGATAACTATGATTTCAAATTTGAAGTGATCATGACCGGTTTAGCTTAACAAGATTAGGTTAAGGTATAGGGTTTTAGGATGGAGAAGAAATGGACACCGAATGAGTGTATACCTAGATTAACCTCAAACATATCTCATAAGCATTTTTTTTGAGAAAAAGTACAGAGAAACTTTAAGACGTTACGTTATTGCAATCCTTCAAGCTAGAGAAGGTGAAATATTGACCTAAACTTTCTTGACCATCAACTGTTACTGAGGAATACCACTTATTTAGCTCTGGCTACTATAGATGGTGCAAGAAAATATGTCACACCATTTGAATTCTCATGACCGTCTGCAATAGATGGAGAACAATATATTTCTATGACAATAATTCAAAAAGGCATGAGTTTGGGTTTTGCAATGAGATCAATATGCTAGTGCTGCGTCTGGTGCTTAAGGCCACAATGGTTTTCTTACACCACAACAGTGACATGATCCTCTAGGTAATTATCAGTTGTTCCACATGATCTTCTTCAGAGATTTCTTGCAACTAGAGCATGTAACTTCAACGTGATTTCTTCAACTCTTTTGATTCCAATTTCCAACGGCTTTACCTGTCTTGGAATTACATTGTTCTGCCAGACAATCTGAAAGACAAATAAAGAATATCAAGACATATTAAAATTCCTATCATAAAGCAATTAAATAATGTCTCAATTGACCAATTATTGTATGATGACCATTATGCAATGCCTCTAATCCATCTTATGAATGGCAACTTAAAATTGATCCATACGATACAATTCAGATGGTTGGATCTTCTTCTCCGTTCTTATATGGTGTATGTAATTGGATGGATGGTAAAACAACAAATCTGTCCACTGCTATCCTTCTTTTCTTTGGCTTTTGAGAAGAATGGCCCATTACCGAGCATGAAATGAAAACAATCATGTTACAGATTAATATCAGCATTTCCAGTAAACTGGCATTTGCAATGATTGGCAGGTTCTTCACGTTAGAGAGGTGCCACTAGATACATTTTCTGTTAGGTCTTACTACTTTAGGTGATTGAACCTGATGCTTAGATCCTTTTGGCAGTTTTTCTGCATCAATTTTTCTTCCCTTGCTGTAGCAGTTGCTTTACGGGATAGGTATCATAGTTAGCGTAGGCACGATTGTGCCAGTAAGAATATAGGGCTCCTTAACCTTTTTAGGTTAGCTTGATGTACATTAGCCTAGCTGAACTGAATATCTAGCTGCTCAAGCTTGAGCTAGCATATTGTGTGGTTCAAGATTGAGATGAGCTTAGAAAGAGTTATTCTGTCTTGGCTTGGCTAAGTTATTAGCCAGAGCTTTGAACTATTTTTGCACTATATAAACATTCAGGTTCGACTTTTTTTTGGGCCAAGCTCTATAACATATTTGAATATGGTTCATTTCTTAGATAAGATGAGCTCAAATAAGTTTTTAGAAAGCCGAGACAGTCTAAGCGGCTCAGTCCATTTGCAGCTTTAGGATAACTATGATTACAAATTTGAAGTAATCACAACCGATTTAGCTTAACAAGATTAGGTTAAGGTATAGGGTTTTGGTATGGAGAAAAAATGGACACCAAATGAGTGTATACCTAGATTAACCTCATAAACATATCTCATAAGCATTTTTTTTGAGAAAAAGTACAGAGAAACTATGAGACGTTACATTATTGCAATCCTTCAAGCTAAAGAAGGTGAAATATTGACCTAAACTTTCTTGACCATCAACTGTTACTAAGGAATACCACTTATTAAGCTCTGGTTACTATAGATGGTGAGAGAAAATATATCACCCCATTTGAATTCTCATGATCATGAGCAATAGATGGAGAACAATATAATTATATGAGAATAATTCAAAAAGGCATGACTTTGGGTTTTGCAATGAGATCAATATGCTAGTGTTGTGTCTGGTGCTTAAGGCCACACTGGTTTGCTTGCACCACAATAGTGACATGAACCTCTAGGTAATTATCAGTTGTTCCACATGATCTTCAAAGATTTCCTGCAGGTAATTTTAGAGATTACACTACAACTCTTTTGATTCCAATTTCCAATGCCTTTACCTGTCATTGAATTACATTGTTCTGCCAGACAATCTGAAAGATAAATAAAGAATATCAAGAGCAATTAAAATTCCTGTAATAAACCAATTAAATAATATCTCAACTGACCAATTGTTGTATGATGACCATTATGCAATGCCTCTAATCAATCTCATAAATGGCAACTTAAAATTGATACATGCAATACAATTCAGATGGTTGGATCTTCTTCTCCATTCTTATATGGTGTATGGAATGAGAAGGATGGTAAAACAACAAATATATCCACTGTTATCCTTCTTTTCTTTGGCTTTTGAGAGGAATGGTCCATTTTCGAGCATGAAATGAAAACAATCATGTTACAGATTAATATCAGCATTTCCAGCGAATTGGCATTTGCATTGATTGGTAGGTTCCTCAAGTTAGAGAGGTGCCACTATATACATTTTCTATAAGGTCTTCTTGCTTTAGGTGATAGAACCTGATGCTTAGATCCTTTTTTCAGTTTTTCTACATCTATTTTTCTTCCCATGCTGCAGTAGCTGCATTACGGGACGGGTTCATAGTTAGCAGAGGCACGATTGGGTTAGTGAGAATATAATTAGCTTTAGTATTAGTTTATGGTCATGGTGCTACGGCTCCTTGACCTTTTTAGGTTAGCCTGATGTAAATGAGCCTAGCTAAACTGAATATCCAGCTGCTCAAGCATGGCCTGGTATATTGCGTGGTTCAAGATTGAGATGAGCTTAGAAAGAGTTGTTCTGTCTTGGCTTGGCTAAGTTATCAGCCAAAGCTTTGAACTATTTTTGCACTATATAAACGTTCAACTCCGACTCTTTTTTGGGCCAAGCTCTAAAATATATTTGAATCTGGTTCATTTCTTAGATAAGATGAGCTCAAATGAGTTTTTAGCAAGCCGAGATAGTCTAAGCGACTCAGTCCATTTGCAGCTTTAGGATAACTATGATTACAAATTTTAAGTGATCATGACCGGTTTAGCTTAATAAGATTAGGTTAAGGTATAGGGTTTTGGTATGGAGAAGAAATGACACCGAATGAGTGTATACCTAGATTAACCTCATAAACATATCTCATAAGCATTCTTTTTTGAGAAAAAGGACAGAGAAACTCTGAGACATTACATTATTGTAATCCTTCAAGCTAGAGAAGGTGAAATATTGACCTAAACTTTCTTGACCATCAACTTTTATTAAGGAATACCACTTATTTAGCTCTGGTTACTATAGATGGTGCAAGAAAATATATCACCCCATTTGAATTATCATGATCGTCAGCAATAGATGGAGAACAATATGTTGGTCCAGATAGTAACCCAAGAGGGGGGGGTGAATTGGGTTTTTCAAAAATTAAACTCTTTTGAATAGATAACCCCCAGCGGAAATAAATACTTAGATTCACAGATTTAAAACTAAGCAACTATAAATGAAGAGTTGAAGAAAAAGAGACAATCACGACAAACACAATAGATTTTATAGTGGTTCGGTGTACCTACACCTACGTCCACTCCCAAGTACCTCTTGGGTCCACACTATAATCAACCTGATTACAGCAGAGTTGTTTTGCAAGCTCACAACTCAAACTTGTTATTTTTCGGGCGCACAACGAACCCAGCTGGTTTTCAAGGCTCACCAGCATAAAACCTAAAACCACATGCAAATGCTTGCACAAGGCTAACTGCCTCAACTGAATCAATCACCAGATTGACCCAGCAAACAGTATAATGAGTTTACAAAAGCAAACTGCTCCTTCAATGAGCAAATATATAATAATGAAACAATAAATAGAGATTAGGAACCAAAGCCTGATTCAAAGATCTTGGTGGCTTCTTCCTTCTCTTCCTTTGAATGGATCTTCCTTTGGATATGCTTTTGAGGTTCAGAAGATTGAAAAACTAGGGCTTCTCCCTTCTTGTGAGATTTCTTCTAAGTAGAACAGCAAAGGCTTGGAATCTCTTTCTCTTCTCTTGGGAATGAGTATGATCTTTCCTTACAGGTTTTCCCTCTTTTCTCTTCTGATGGATCTCAAGGATTTTCTCTATTCTTTTCTTTTTGCCTCTTTCTTGATTTTTCTTCTCTTCTTCTTTGAGATGTAATCACCCCTCTTCTTATAGATTCGATTAATCCATAAATAGTACAAAACTATCCGTTAGAAGCAAGTGAAAAAGGATTAGATCCATAAATAACAATAGCCGTTGGGATTAAAATTGATAAAGTTAAAGTTTAGAGTCGTTCTGACAGTTCTGGAGCCGTGTCTGACATTCTGGAGTCGGCTCTGGCTTTTCTGGAGTCGGCTCTAACTCGAAATAATTTAATCCGCTCGATCTGGAGTCGTCTCTAACTTTTCTGGGGTCGACACAAAATTCTTCTTTAGAGATTTCTTGCAGCTAGAGGATGTAACTTCAACGTGATTTCTTCAACTCTTTTGATTCCAATTTCCAACGCCTTTACCTATCATGGAATTACATTGTTTTGCTAGACAATCTAAAAGACAAATAAAAAATATCAAGAGGATATAAAATTCTTATCATAAAGCAATTAAATAATGTCTCAACTGACCAATTGTTGTATGATGACTGTTATGCAATGCCTCTAATCAATCTCATGAATGACAACTTAAAATTGATCCATACGATAGAATTCAGATGGTTGGATCTTCTTCTCCATTCTTATATGTGTATGTAATGGGATGAATGGTAAAGCAACAAATATGTCCATTATTATCCTTCTTTTCTTTGGCTTTTGAGAAGAATGGTCCATTTTCGAGCATGAAATGAAAACAATCATGTTACAGATTAATATCAGCATTTCCAGCGAGCTCGCATTTGCAATGATTGGCAGGTTCCTCACATTAGAGAGGTGCCACTAGATACATTTTCTGTTAGGTCTTTCTGCCAGGTGATTGAACCTGATGCTTAGATCATGTTGGCAGTTTTTCTGCATCTATTTTTCTTCCTTTGCTGCAGCAGTCGCTTTACGGGTCAGGTATCACAGTTAGCGTAGGCATGATTCGGCTAGTGAGAATATAATTAGCTTTAGTATTAGATTATTGTCATGGTATTAGGGCTCCTTAACCTTTTTAGGTTAGCCTGATGTAAATAAGCCTAGCTGAACTGAATATCCAGCTACTCAAGCTTGGCCTGGCATATTGTGTGGTTCAAGATTGAGATGAGCTTAGAAAGAGTTGTTCTGTCTTGGCTTGGCTAAGTTATCAGCTAGAGCTCTGAACTATTTTTGCACAGTATAAACATTCAGCTTCGACTTTTTTTTGGGCCAAGCTCTAAAATATATTTGAATCTGGTTAATTTCTTAGATAAGATGAGCTCAAATGAGTTTTTAGCAAGCTGAGACAGTCTAAGCGGCTCAGTCCATTTGTAGCTTTAGGATAACTATGATTACAAATTTAAAGTGATCATGACCGGTTTAGCTTAACAAGATTAGGTTAAGGTATAGGGTTTTGGTATGGATAAGAAATGGACACCAAATGAGTGTATACCTAGATTAACCTCATAAACATATCTCATAAGCATTTTTTTTTGGGAAAAATGACAGAGAAACTTTGAGACATTACATTATTGCAATCTTTCAAGCTAGGGAAGGTGAAATACTGACCTAAACTTTCTTGATCATCAACTGTTACTGAGGAATACCACTAATTTAGCTCTGGCTACTATAAATGGTGCAAGAAAATATATAACCCCATTTGACTTCTTATGACCGTCAGCAATAGATGGAGAACAATATATTTGTATGACAATAATTCAAAAAGGCATGACTTTGGGTTTTGCATTGAGATCAATATGCTAGTGCTGCGTCTGGTGCTTAAGGCCACACTGGTTTGCTTACACCACAACAGTGACATGATCCTCCAGGTAATTATCAATTGTTCCACATGAACTTCTTCAAAAATTTCTTGCAGGTATTTTCAGAGATTACACCACAACTCTTTTGATTCCAATTTCCAATGCCTTTACCTGCCATGGAATTACATTGTTATGCTAGACAATCTGAAAGACAAATAAAGAATATCAAGAGGAATTAAAATTCCTGTAATAAACCAATTAAATAATATCTCAGCTGACCAATTGTTGTATGATAACAATTATGCAATGCCCCTAATCAATCTCATGAATGACAACTTAAAATTGATCCTTACGATACAATTCAGTTGGTTGGATCTTCTTTTCCATTCTTATATGGTGTATTGAATGTGAAGGATGGTAAAATAACAAATCTATCCACTGTTATCCTTCTTTTCTTTGGCTTTTGAGAAGAATGGCCCATTTTCGAGCATGAAATGAAAACAATCATGCTATAGATTAATATCAGCATTTCCAGTGAGCTGGCATTTGCATTGATTGGCAAGTTCCTCCATTAGATAGGTGCCACTAGATACATTTTCTGTGAGGTCTTCCTGCTCCAGGTGATTGAACCTGATGCTTAGATCCTGTTGGCAGTTTTTCTGCATCTATTTTTCTTCCCTTGCTGCAAAAGCTTTTTTACGGGATGGGTATCACAGTTAGCATGGACACAATTGGGTCAGTGAGAATATAATTAGCTTTAGTTTTAGATTATGGTCATGGTACTAGGGCTCCTTGACCTTTTTAGGTTAGCTTGATGTAAATGAGCCTAGCTGAACTGAATATCTAGCTGCTCAAGCTTGGCCTGCCATATTGAGTGGTTCAAGATTGTGATGAGCTTAGAAAGAGTTGTTCTGTCTTGGCTTGGCTAAGTTATCAGCCAGAGCTTTGAACTATTTTTGCACTATATAAAAGTTCAGCTTTGACTCTTTTTTGGGCTATGCTCTAAAATATATTTTAATCTGGTTCATTTTTTAGATAAGATGAGCTCAAATGAGTTTTTAGCAAGCCAAGACAGCCTAAGCGGCTTGGCCCATTTGCAGCTTTAGGATAACAATGATTACAAATTTGAAGTGATCATGATCGGTTTAGCTTAACAAGATTAGGTTAAGGTATAGGTTTTTGGTATGGAGAAGAAATGGACACCGAATAAGTGTATACCAGATTATCCTCATAAACATATCTCATAAGCATTTTTTTTTTAGAAAAAGGACAGAGAAACTCTAAGACATTATATTATTACAATCCTTCAAGCTAGAGAAGGTGAAATATTGACCTAAACTTTCTTGACCATTAACTTTTATTTAGGAATACCACTTATTTATCTCTGGTTACTATAGATGGTGCAAGAAAATATATTACTCCATTTGAATTCTCATGACCGTCAGCTATAGATGGAGAACAATATATTTCTATGACAATAATTTAAAAAGGCATGACTTTGGGTTTCGCAATGAGATCAATATGCTAGTGATGCGTTTGGTGCTTAAGGCCACACTGGTTTACTTACAACACAACAGTGACAAGATCCTCCAGGTAATTATCAGTTGTTCCACATGATCTTCAAAGATTTCTTGTAGCTAGAGGATGTAACTTCAACGTGATTTCTTCAACTCTTTTGATTCCAATTTCCAACGCCTTTACCTGTCAAGGAATTACATTGTTCTGTCAGACAATCTGAAAGACAAATAAAGAATATCAAGAGATTAAAATTCCTATGATAAAGTGTTGCCCCAGATGGCAATCCAAGAGGGGGGGGGGGTGAATTGGGTTCTTTTTAAAATTTAACAATTAAAACTTAAAACCAATTTCACAAGGATTAAGTGCACTAGTGAAGTGATGCAATAATGTAAAGCACAATAAGAGAGAAAGAGAAATAAGCACGACAAACACAAAAAGGTTTATAGTGGTTCGGTGTATCCCATACCTACGTCCACTCCCAAGCAACTCTTAGGTCCACGCTATAATCATCCTGATTACAGCTGAGTTGTTTTGCAAGATCACAACTCGAACTTATTGTTTTACACGGGGTCACAATGAACCCAGCTAGTTTTCATGGGTTCACCAGCATACAACCCAACCGTAAGCTACACTTAGCTTACCCCGAGGCCATTTGCCTCAACAAATTCAATTCCCTGATTGAATTAGACAACAAACTATTCAAATATAAGTTTACAACAATTTAAAGCTCCTCAAATGAGCAAATATGCAATGTAAATAAATAAGAATAGAAAAGCCTAATTTTGAAGCGATTTGAGGTTGAGCTTTTCTTCGTTTCTTCTTTTCCTCTTCTCTTCTGAATCGGCTAAACAGATTTGAACTTTGATTCTTGACCAAAGCTTGTTGAAGAGAAGTTGAAGATTTAGGGCTCTTTTCTCTTTTCCTTCAAAACTGTGGAAATCCTTTGGATTTGATCTTGAAACTTCTTTGAATTTCTCTTCTATCTCTTTTCTATTGATGGCCTTGAGCACAAAGATTTTCCTCTTTTTCTCTCTCTATTTTCATTTTCTTTCCTTTTGTTCTGTGTTCTGTTTTTCAAATGGATGAACTCCCTTTTATAATATTCTTTAATCCAAGATTAGGTGAAAAATAGTCATTACAAAGTACTTGGAATCCTTCTTCACGCAAAGAAATATATCCGTTGGGGGTTAGGTGAAGAAATATTACCATTGGAATCCGTTCTGACAGATTTGAAATTCCGTTCCTGAAAGGTTGGAGTCGGCTTCAACTTTTCATGTGTCGGGTTTCCAAAGATAGTAACAAAACATCCGTCGGGGAGTCGGCTCCAAAAAACTATGGTGTCGGTTCGACGCGTTCTGAAGTCGGCTCTAATTTTGAGGGTGTCAACTCTAACAATGTCCAAAATATATACTCTCTGTTCTCAGGTTAGAGTCGTCTCTATTATTTCCAGGTGTCGGCTCTGAAACTCCAGGTGTCGAATCCAAAAACTAACGCAGAAAGTACTTCTCTGTAACTCAGGTTAGAGTCGGCTTCGGAATGCCATGTGTTGACTCCGAACCATGCCAAAAATATAGAACTATTCTGATACGCCCTGGGGTCGGCTCCAGACATAGTGGGTGTTGGCTCCACTTTCTGAACTTAAATATTTTTCATTAAAAAACTGATTCAAACTCAATTTTGTATATCATTTGAATAACTTAACCTTTCTAAGTTCCTGAAACACTTGTTAAGTTCATTAGTAATACAAAAGATATACTCATGGCTTTTGTTAATCATCAAAATCAATAAGTGGGTCAACAATCTTTCCCTTTTTGATGATGACAAAAACATTGAGTATATGCATGATTAAACAATAAAATTGATAAATTAAATAAGTTCTAAGTTCTCATAGTTAAGCTCTCCTTGATGAGGTAGCTCCCCCTATGATAACCAAATTAAATTTATTTGAATTCGATGCATATATGTTCTAACCAATTAAATTCATTGCATATATGTCATAAACATCAATCATAAACATCAATCTTCATTGCATATATGGTATAAACAAATTCATTTAACACTTAACACATATACAAACATCTTTCTCATATATGTTATAACTAGATTAACATCAAATGCATAATGCATATACGTAAATAAACCTTTCTTCCCCTTTTTTGTTATCAACAAAAAGGTTAAGAAGATGTTCATTTATCCTAAATACAAACTAAAGTTCAAAACAAAGCATGTAACATCAAAATCTCAGAATTCTCTTCGACTCATCTAAAATTTGTCCCATTCCCTTTTCTTGAATTTTTATAAAATCATTTAATATCTTTTCAACTAAGTAGATGCAACTGTGACTTTTTCCTGAAGCTCTGCGTTGCACTTAGAATATGTGTCAAAATCACCAGCAATGTCCTTGATTTTATCAAATATCAACCTTATGTCTTTCATCAAGGTAATAGAAGATGTGCTCAAGGATGACTCTATCATAATAATCTTATCCTCTAAAGAATAAACATGCTGCCTGATACTCATGAGATGATTCTCAAGTTCACTTTCCATCTTGGTCTCATGATCCAAAAATAATGATTTGAGCTGCTCCATCTGAATCTCTGAAAAACCAGTAGAAGTCTGAACAAATGAAGTAGGAGCTGGTGCAGATGCTGAGGGTGCAGGACTACTGGGGCCTGGTGAAGTATGCCTCACTGAAGGCTCTACCTCTGATGTACCAGGGGCTGCAGTATCCATCTCAGCTGCTCTGTCTTCCAGATTTCCTTTTCTTTCCCAGTGTCCATTGATTTTCATAAAACCCATCCGGTGCAGAGTAGCCTTATTATAATAATCTGTATGCCTAAGGCTCTTTAAAGGCTCATTATCCAAAATATTAACACCTTGGCTCTGAAAAGCCATAGTCAGAATCATACCATAAGGAAGGGTTGACCTCTTCTTATTACTAGCCTCAGCCATATATCAAATCATCATTCCAGGTAAGTTGATTGGTTGGCCGGTTAATACACTATCCATAACTACTACATCCCTTTCAGATACATACTCAAAATGACTGGTTTTGGGGAATAGGATCCTGCTACAGATATTATGCAAAAGTTTTAACTCAAGGGGCAACTGATTAGCCCTAATTTCTTCAAATTTGGCAACTTTTCTACCAAGAATCCTTGATAATGCCTCATCTCTATTACTATGGGAGTTGGCAATAAGTCCAATCACATGAATTTCTAACAAACTTTCCAAAATTTTAGAAGTAAGGTGGATTCTAGTACCTCTCACATAACTGACAAGGCCTCCATCTCCTCTAGACAAATTAAGATAAAAATCCTTAACAAGGGCCGAATAAGTAGGAACATCTAGAGAATATACCTTCTCCTATCCCATTTTTTTAATTTGCCTACCAAGAGAGAAACCCTCAGCTTCAAAGAATCTGAAGTCCACTTTTCTATCCATAGTTATGACCTTCCCTGCTAAGAGATCTACATGTGGAGAAGGACCAGGAATGGCACTTGGAGTGGAGGACGAAGACATTGAAGACGAGCTGGGCGAGGGTTGACGTGTCGGACGCCTCACATTCCACTTTTCCATCGTCATAGTCGCTCCAAATATTGATCCTCAGCGCTTAGGTGCCATAGATTGCTAGGGATTGATGAATTAGAGAGATTCTAGGTTTTGGAGGGTTTAGAGAGTTTTGAAAGAGTTAGAAATCAAATGGGGTCGAATAGGTGTCGACTCTGCCCTAATATAGTCAACCTGGGACCACAAGGTGTCGGCTTCTACAAAGCGAGGTGTCGACTCCAAGTCGCTAACTCAGTCAGCGCTTAAAATAGAGTTAGCTCCGCAAAGGCAGGTGTTAGCTCTAGGGTCTTAGATAGAGAGCGACGCAGAAAGGGTGTTGACTCCACTAATAAGGGTGTCGACTCCAAGATAGTTTCAAAAAATAAATGAGAGTTTCAAATTATCTGAAACTTATCAAAATAATCAATAAAATTTGGATAAACTTTCTTAGAATGTGGTGAATCAAAGGGTTCGAATATCTAGATAAGTTTTCCTTAGAATCACAAAAGATTTTTCTAGAAAATGAATGAATTCTAGATAGTCATTCCTAGAAGTTTCAAAATCATTCCGATGGGTCACAAATTCCTAATTCTCCTCTAAGATAATAAAATCTCTCTTCACTCAAAGGTTTTGTAAATATGTCCACTAATTATTCATTAGTACAAACATAATCAAGACAAACATCATTATTAGCTACATGTTCTCTAATGAAATGATATCTTATTTCAATGTGTTTTGTTCTTGAATATTGGATTTGATTTTTAGTTAGATTTATTGCACTAGTATTATCACATATAATTGGTGTTTTATCAAGTATTATGTCATAATCTTCAAGTTGTCACTTAATCCAAAGGATTTGAGCACAGCAACTTCCAGCTGCAACATATTCAGCTTCAGTAGTTGATAGTGCAACCGAATTTTGCTTTTTACTAAACCAAGAAATTAAGTTACTACCTAAAATTGACATGCTCCACTTGTGCTTTTTCTATCTAGTTTATAACCAGCATAATCAGAATCAGAATATGCAATCAAATTTAATGTTGAGTCTTTAGAATACCATAATCCTACATTTTTAGTTCTATTTAAATATCTTAGAATTCTTTTTACAGCAATTAAGTGAGATTCTTTAGGTTCAGGCTGATATCTAGCACATAAGCAAACAACAAACATAATATCAGGTCTACTTGCAGTTAAGTAAAGTAGAGATCCGATCATACCTCTATAATATTTTTGATCAATTTTCTTATCATCTTTATCTTTATCCAATTTGCATGAAGGACTTATAGGTGTTCCAAAGGGTTTGACTGATTCTATTCCAAACTTCTTGAGAATTTCTTTTGTGTACTTTGCTTGATTGATGAAAATCCCCTCTTTTTCTTGTTTGATTTAAAGTCCAAGGAAGAAATTAAGTTCTCCCATCATGCTCATCTCAAACTCATCATGCATCAACTTTGCAAATTCTTAACATAGAAGATCGTTAGTAGCATCGAATACAATATCATATACATATATTTGTACTACTAATAAATCTTTATCTTTTCTTTTCAAAAATAGGGTTTTATCAACATTTTTTCTAGAAAAATTATTTTCAATTAGAAATTTGCTTAGCCTATCATACCAAGCTCTAGGTGCTTGTTTTAAACCATATAGTGTTTTGTATAATTTAAAAACATGATTTAAAAATTTATGATCTTCAAAACCAGGTGGTTGTTCTACAAAAACTTTCTTATTTATAAATCCATTTAAAAATGCACTTTTCACATCCATTTGAAATAAATTAATGTTCATATGACATGCAAATGCAAGTAATAATCTAATTGCTTCTAATCTAGTAACAGGTGCAAAAGTTTCATCAAAATCAATTTCTTCTTCTTGATTATATCCTTTTGCAACTAATCTAGTTTTATTTCTAATTACTATGTTATTTTCAACTAATTTATTTCTAAACACCCATTTAGATCCTATAACAGGATGACCTTTGGGTCTATCTACAAGGGTCCATACTTTATTCCTAGTAAATTGATTTAATTCCTCTTGCATAGCTAACATCCAATTACTATCTTTTTTGGCTTCCTCAATAGTTTTAGGTTCTATATGAGACACAAATGCAAGATGATTATTAATATTTCTCATTGATGATCTATTTCTTACTCCTTGAGATGGATCACCTATAATCAATTCCTTTGGATGATCATAAGCATATCTCCAATCTCTAGGTAGATCTATATTATTACGAGTAGTATTAATAACATCATCCTTAGGTGAATCATCATCTTTAGCTTCTGTTTCATGATATGAAGATACGTCTATATTTAATTTTTTAATATCTCTTTCAAGCAAATTTGTATCTTCCTCATCATCAATCTTTTCAAAACTTGATGCTAAAGACTAATTAAAAACTATATGAATTGATTCTTCTACAATTAAATATTTCTTATTAAATACTCTATAGGCTTTACTAGAAGTGGAATATCCTAAGAAGATACCTTCATCATATTTTGCATCAAACTTTTCAAGATTATCTTTTATCATTATTATGAATGAAACATCGACAACCAAATGCATGAAAGTAACTAATGTTAGGTTTCTATTATGCCATAGTTCATATAGAGTTTTTTAAGAATTGGTCTAATTAAGGCTCTATTCAGGATGTAACATGCTGTGTTTATAGCTTCCGCCCAAAAGTACTTTGAAAGTTGGCTTTCACATAGCATGGTACGGGTCATATCTTCTAGAGTCCTATTTTTCCTTTCTACAACTATTTTGTTGAGGTGTTCTAAGAGCTAAAAAATTATGATGAATGTCATTTTCAAATTCAGTTCTATGATCACTTCTAAGAGACACTATGGTATTGTTTTTCTCATTTGTGACTTTCTTAAAGAATTTCAAATATATAAAGAAAGTCTCATCTTTGTGAGCTAAAAATAATACCTAAGTGAATCTAGATAATCATCTACTATCACAAGGCCATATTTCTTTCCTCCTAGACCGGTGGTTCTAGTAGGTCCAAAAAGGTCCATATGAAGTAACTCGAGTGACCTAGTAGTGGAAACAATGTTTTTAGATTTGAAAGAATTTCTAGTTTATTTTCCAAATTGACATGCATTACAAATTCTATTGTTTTCAAAATCTAAATTTGGAAGTCCTTTAACTAAATCCATTCTAATTAATTTTGAAATTAAGTGTATGCTTGCATGACCTAATCTACGATGCCATAGCCATCCAATCTCATTTACCTTAGCATTATCAGCAATTAAGCAATGATTACTAGTAGACAAATTATCTAAATCAATTAAGTATATATTGTCATTTCTATTTCTAACAAATATAATGCTATTGTCAATGGGATTTAATACAGTACAAATAGAAGCTTCAAAGGAAACTTTGAAACCTTTATCACGCAGTTGGCTAATGCTAATTAAATTATGCTTTAATCTATCTACATACAAAACATTTTCAATAAAAGTGGAGTGATTTGAATTTTACCAAAGCCCATAATGTGGCCTTTGCCATTATCTTCGAAAGTTATGACTCCTCTTTTGATTTCAAGGGTGATGAATTGCTTCTTGTCACCTGTCATGTGTCTTGAGCAGCCATTGTCAAGGTACCATTTTCTTTTTGATCCTTTGGCTGTAAGACACTCCTGCAAGGCAATCAAATCTTATGTTTAGGTACCTAAGCTTTCTTGGGTCCTTCATGGTTAGTAGCAATAAAAATTGTTCCTTTTGGAACCCATATTTTCTTGCCTTTAAGATTTAAGTTCTTATGAGATCTTTTGAAATTACATTCATAAGATTTATGTCCTTTCTTGTTACAGTGATAACATGAAATATCATTTTTCTTCACAAAAGAAATTATTGACATATTTTTGTTTCATGTGTGGTCTATATCCTAATCCAGCTTTATCAAAAATAGCACTTTGATTGTTTAATAGTAAATTAAGTTTTTCTGAACTATTTGTAAATTTATCAACAATATTCTTATACTTATCAACTTCTTTCTTTAAATTAAGATTTTCATTAGAAATTGATTCTTTTTCCTTCAATATGTCTTTTTTTTCAGATTTCAAACTTTTGATCTCAAAACAAGTTCATTTTTCATTTTGAGAATATCCAAATTTTTAGTTTTCAATGATTTATTTTTGTTTCTCAAAATATTGAAATCACTCATTAATTCATTGAAAGCATCATATAACTCATCAAAAGTGAAATCAACATTGGAGGTTTTGGAATTTACCTTATTATCGTCGTTCGCCATGAAGCATATGTTGGCAACCTCTTTTTGTTCTTCTTTGGATGAAGACTCTTCACTATCGCTCCAAGTTATAACATAAGCTTTCTTTTTCTTCTTGTATCCCTTCTTTAATTGAGGATATTCAGATCTAAAGTGCCCCAGTTTTTTGCATTTATAACATATTAAGGGATCTTTTTCTTTTTCTTTATCCTTTTCTCTTTCTCTTTCTCTTTCCATTTTATTCTAGACTTTCTCTTGTGAAAGGGTCTCCTTTGCATAAATTTCTTGAATTTTCTAGCAAGGAGAGCTGTCTCATCATCATCTTCATCATCTTCACTACTGCCCTTTCACTTTCAACAGCCTTGAGTGCAATTGTTCTTTTCTTTTCACCTCTTCCTCTTGATGTTATTTCATTGTCAATTCATGGGTCATCAAGGATCCAAGTAGCTCTTCTAAATGTAAAATGTTCAAGTCTTTGACTTCTTGGATTGCAGTCACTTTGGCTTCCCATGATCTTGGAAGAGACCTAAGAATTTTGCGCACTAATTCAGAGTTAGTATAAGTCTTACCAAGACTCTTTAAATCATTTACAATATCAGTGAATATAGTGTACATGCATGTGATTGATTTATTTTGATCCATGCTGAAAAGTTCATATTTGTGCACTAGAATATTGATTTTAGATTCTTTGACTTGGTTGGTACCCTTATGAGAAACTTCCAACATATCCCATATTTCTTTGGCTGAAATACAAGTTGATATTCTTTGAATTCATTTGCATCCAAAGAATAGTACAAGACATTCATGGCCTTGGCATTAAGCTGAGCCATTTTCCTATCATTTTTATTCCAGTCCCTTTCGGGCTTAGGAACTATAGATCCATCAACTTAGGAACTATAGATCCATCAACTATGTGTGGGTGTGCTAGGACCATTAATAATTACACATCATAGTTCATAATCTAAAGCTTGAATAAAAATTCTCATTCTAGCTTTCCAATAAGAATAATTTGTGCCACTAAACAAAGGAGGTCTATTGGTGGATTGACCTTCAGAAAAGGATGATCCAGCTTGAGCTGCCATTTGGATCTTTAGCTCTTGATCATTAAATCAAGCCAAAATGAGCACAAGCTCTGATACCAATTGTTGGCCCAGATGGCAAACCAAGAGGAGGGGCGAATTGGGTTCTTTTTAAAATTTAATAATTAAAAATTTTACAAGGATTAAGTGCACTAGTGAAGTGATGCAATAATGTAAAGCACAATAAGAGAGAGAGATAAGCATGACAAACACAAGAAGGTTTATAGTGGTTCGGTATATCCCACACCTACGTCCACTCCTAAGCAACTCTTGGGTTCATACTATAATCATCCTAATTACAGCTGAGTTGTTTTACAAGATCACAACTCAAACTTATTGTTTTACATGGGGTCACAACGAACCCAGCTGGTTTTCACAGGTTCACCAGCACACAACCCAACCGTAAGCTACACTTAGCTTACCCCAAGGCCAACTGCCTCAACTAATTCAATCTCCTGATTGAATTAGATAACAAACTATTCAAATATAAGTTTACAATAATTTAAAGCTCCTCAAATGAATAAATATGCAATGTAAATAAATAAGAATAGAAAAGCATGATTTTGAAGCGATTTGAGGTTGAGCTTTTCTTCTTTTCTTCTTTTCCTCTTCTCTTCTGAATCGGCTAAATGGATTTGAACTTTGATTCTTGACCGAAGCTTGTTGAAGAGAAGTTGAAGATTTAGGGCTCTTTCTCTTTTCTTTCAAAACTGTGGAAATCCTTCGGATTTGATCTTGAAACTCCTTTAGATTTCTCTTCTATCTCTTTCTATTGATGGCCTTGAGCACAGAGATTTTTCTCTTTGATTTCCCTCTTTTCTTTCTCTCTATTTTTCATTTTCTTTCCTTTTGTTCTGTGTTCTATTATTCAAATGGATGAACTCCTTTTTATAATCTTCTTTATTCCAAGATTAGGTGAAAAATAGCCATTACAAAGTACTTGGAATCCTTCCTCACGCAAAGAAATATATCCGTTGGGGGTTAGGTGAAGAAATGTCTGTTCTGATAGATTTGAAATTCTGTTCCCGACAGGTTGGAGCCAACTTTTTATGTGTCGGCTCTAAGTCGGGTTTTCAAAAATAGTAACAAAACGTCAGTCGGAGAGTCGGCTTCAAAAAACTGTGGTGTCGGCTCGACGCGTTCTGGAGTCGGCTCTAATTTTGAGGGTGTCGACTCTAACAATGTCCAAAGTATACACTCTGTTCTTAGGTTAGAGTCGGCTCTATCATTTCTAGGTGTCAGCTCCGAAACATCAGGTGTCACTCCGAAACTCCAGATGTCGGCTCCAAAAACTAACGCAGAAAGCACTTCTCTATAACTCAGGTTAGAGTCGGCTTCGTAATACCATGTGTCGACTCTGAACCGTGCCAAAAATATAGAACTGTTCTGATACGCCCTGGGATCGGCTCCAGACATAGTGGGTGTCGGCTTCAATTTCTGAACTTAAATATTTTTCATTAAAAATCGGATTCAAACTCAATTTTGTATATCATTTGAATAACTTAACCTTTCTAAGTTTCTGAAACACTTGTTAATTTCATTAATAACACAAAAGATATACTCATGGCTTTTCATCAAAATCAATAAGTGGGTCAACATAAAGCAATTAAATAATGTCTCAACTGTCTAATATATGTATGATGACCATTATGCAATGCCTCTAATCAATCTCAGGAATGGCAACTTGAAATTGATCCATACAATACAATTCAGATGGTTGGATCTTCTTCTCCATTATTATATAGTGTATCTAATGGGATGGATGGTAAAACAACAAATATGTCCACTGTTATCCTTCTTTTCTTTGGCTTTTGAGAAGAATGGCCCATTTCCGAGCATCAAATGAAAGCAATCATGTTACATATTAATATCAGCATTTCTAGTGCGCTGGCATTTGAATTGATTGGCAGGTTTCTCACATTAGAGAAGTGCCACAAGATACATTTTCTGTCAGGTCTTCCTGCTCCAGGTTATTCAACCTGATGCTTAGATCCTTTTGGCAATTTTTCTGCATCTATTTTTCTTTCCTTGCTGTAGCAGTTGCTTTACGGGACGGGTATCACAGTTAGCATAGGCATGATTGGGCCAGTGAGAATATAATTAGCTTTAGTATTAGATTATTGTCATGGTATGAGGGCTCCTTAACCTTTTTAGGTTAGCCTGATGTAAATGAGCCTAGCTGAACTGAATATCCAGCTGCTCAAGCTTGGCCTAGCATATTGAGTGGTTCAAGAATGAGATGAGCTTAGAAAGAGTTGTTCTGTCTTGGCTTGGCTAAGTTATTAGCCAGAGCTTTGAACTATTTTTGCACTATATAAACGTTTAGTTTTGACTCTTTTTTGTGCCAAGATCTAAAATATATTTGAATCCGGTTCATTTCTTAAAAAAGATGAGCTTAAATGAGTTCTTAGCAAGCTGAGACAGTCTAAGTGGCTTAGTCCATTTGCAGCTTTAGGATAACTATTATTACAAATATGAAGTGATCATGACCGATTTAGCTTAACAAGATTAGGTTAAGGTATAGGGTTTTGGTATGGAGAAGAAATGGATACCGAATGAGTGTATACCAAGATAAACCTCATAAACATATCTCATAAGCATTTTTTTTGAGAAAAGTACAGAGAAACTCCGAGACATTACATTATTGCAATCCTTTAAGCTAGAGAAGGTGAAATATTGACCTAAACTTTCTTGACCATCAACTGTTACTGAGGAATACCACTTATTAAGCTCTGGTTACTATATATGGTGCAAGAAATATATCACCCCATTTGAATTCTCATGACCATCAGCAATAGATGGAGAACAATATATTTCTATGACAATAATTCAAAAAAGGCATTACTTTGGGTTTTGAAATGAGATCAATATGCTAGTGCTGCGTCTGGTGCTTAAGGCCACACTGGTTTGCTTACACCACAACAGTGACATGATCCTCAATGTCTCAGTTGACGAATTATTGTATGATGACCATTATGCAATGCCTCTAATCAATCACATGAATGTCAACTTAAAATTAATGCATGCGATACAATTCAGATGATTGCATCTTCTTCTCAATTCTTATATGGTGTATGGAATGTGAAGGATGGTAAAACAACAAATATGTCCACTGTTATCTTCCTTTTCTTTGGCTTTTGAGAAGAATGGCCCATTTTCGAGCATGAAATGAAAACAATCTTGTTACAGATTAACATCAGCATTTCCAGCGAGCTCTCATTTGCATTGATTAGCAGGTTCCTCATGTTAGAGAGGTGCCATTAGTTACATTTTCTGTCAGGTCTTCCTGCTCCAGGTGATTGAACCTGATGCTTAGATCCTGTTGGCAGTTTTTCTGCATCTATTTTTCTTCCCTTGCTGCAGCAGCTGCTTTACGAGAGGGGTATCACAGTTAGCATAGGCATGATTGGGTCAGCGAGAATATAATTAGCTTTAGTATTAGATTATGGTCATGGTACTAGGGCTCCTTGACCTTTTTTGGTTAGCCTGATGTAAATGAGCCTAGCTAAACTGAATATCCAGCTGCTTAAGCATGGCCTGGCTTATTGAGTGGCTTAAGATTGAGATGAGCTTAGAAAGAGTTGTCTTGTGCTAGTGCTATGTCTTGTGCTTAAGGCCACACTGGTTTGCTTACACCACAATAGTGACATGATCCTCCAGGTAATTATCAGTTGTTCCACATGATCTTCTGCAGAGATTTCTCGCAACTAGAGGATGTAACTTCAACGTGATTTCTTCAACTCTTTTGATTCCAATTTCCAATGCCTTTACCTATCATGGAATTACATTGTTCCGCCAAACAATCTAAAAGAAAAATAAAGAAAATAAAGAGGAATTAAAATTCCTGTCATAAGGTAATTAAATAATGTCTCAACCGATCAATTGATGTATGATGATCATTATGCAATGCCTCTAATCAATCTAATGAATGACAACTTAAAAAATGATCCATTCGATAAAATTCAGATGGTTGGATCTTCTTCTCCATTCTTATATTGTGTATGTAATCGGATGGATGGTAAAACAACAAATCTATCCACTGTTATCCTTCTTTTCTTTGGCTTTTGAGAAGAATGGCCCATTTTCAAGCATGAAATGAAAACAATCATGTTACATATTAATATCAACATTTCCAGCAAGCTGGCATTTGCAATGATTGGCAGGTTTCTCACGTTAGAGAGGTGCCACTAGATACATTTTCTGTTAGGTCTTCCTGCTCCAGATGATTGAACCTGATGCTTAGATCCTTTTGGCAGTTTTTTTGCATCTATTTTTCTTCCCATGCTACAGCAATTGCTTTACGAGATGGGTATCATAGTTAGTGTAGGCATGATTGGGCCAGTGAGAATATAATTAACTTTAGTCTTAGATTATGGTTATGGTACTAGGGCTCCTTAACCTTTTTAAGTTAGCCTGATGTAAATGAGCCTAGCTGAACTGAATATCCTGCTGCTCAAGCTTGGCCTGGCATATTGAGTGGTTCAAGATTGAGATGAGCTTAGAAAGAGTTTTCTATCTTGGCTTGGCTAAGTTATCAGCCAGAGCTTTGAACTATTTTTGCACTGTATAAATGTTCAGCTTCGACTCTTTTTTGGGCCAAGCTCTAAAATATATTTGAATCTGGTTCATTTCTTATATAAGATGAGCTCAAATGAGTTTTTAGCTAGCCGAGACAATCTAAGCGACTCAGACATTTGCAGCTTTAGGATAACAATGATTACAAATTTGAAGTGATCATGACCGGTTTAGCTTAACAATATTAGATTAAGGTATAGGGTTTTGGTATGGAGAAAAAAATGGACACCGAATGAGTATATACCGAGATTAACCCCATAAACATATCTCATATGCACTTTTTTTTAAGAAAAAGGATAGAGAAACTCTGAGACAATATATTATTACATCCTTCAAGCTAGAGAAGGTGAAATATTGACCTAAACTTTCTGGACCATCAACCGTTACTGAGGAATACCACTTAATAAGCTCTGGTTACTATAGATGGTGCAAGAAAATATATCACCCCATTTGAATTCTCATGATCGTCAGCAATAGATAGAAAACAACATATTTCTATGACAATAATTAAAAAGGCATGACTTTGGGTTTTGCAATGAGATCCTGCGTCTGGTGCTTAAGGCCACACTGGTTTGCTTACACCACAACAGTGACATGATCCTCCAGGTAATTATCAGTTGTTCCACATGATCTTCAGAGATTTCTTGCAGCTAGAGGACTTCAACGTGATTTCTTCAACTCTTTTGATTCCAATTTTCAACACCTTTACCTATCATGGAATTACATTGTTCTGCCAGACAATCTAAAAGACAAAAAAGAATATCAAGAGGAATTAAAATCTCAATCATATAGCAATAAATAATGTCTCACTAACCAATTGTTGTATGATGACCATTATGCAATGCCTCTAATCAATCTCATGAATGGCAACTTAAAATTGATCCATGCGATACAATTCAGATAGTTGGATCTTCTTCTCCATTCTTATATGGTGTATGAATGTGAAGATGGTAAAACAATAGATCTATCCACTGTTATCCTTCTTTTCTTTGGCTTTTGAGAAGAATGGCCGTTTTCGAGCATGAAATGAAAACAATCATGTTACAGATTAATATCAACATTTCCAGCAAGCTGGCATTTGCAATGATTGGCAGGTTCCTCACGTTAGAGAGGTGCCACTAGATACATTTTTGTTAAGTTTTCTGCTCCAGGTGATTGAACCTGATGCTTAAATGTGTTGGTAGTTTTTCTGCATCTATTTTTCTTCCCTTGCTGCAGCAGCTTCCTTACGGGATGGGTATCATAGTTAGCGTAGGCATGATTGGGCCAGTGAGAATATAATTAGCTTTAGTATTAGATTATGGTCATGGTACTAGGGCTTCTTAACCTTTTTAGGTTAGCCTGATGTAAATGAGCCTAACTGAACTGAATATCCAACTTCTCAAGCTTGGCCTGGCATATTGAGTGGTTCAAGATTGAGATGAGCTTAGAAAGAGTTGTTCTGTCTTGGCTTGGCTAAGTTATCAGCAGAGCTTTGAACTATTTTTGCACTGTATAAACGTTCAGCTTCGATTTTTTTTGGGCTATGCTCTAAATATATTTGAATCTGGTTCATTTCTTAGATAAGATGAGCTCAAATGAGTTTTTAGCTAGCCGAGACAGTCTAAGCGGCTCAGACCATTTGCAGCTTTAGGATAACTATGATTACAAATTTGAAGTGATCATGATGGTTTAGCTTAACAAGATTAGGTTAAGGTATAGGGTTTTGGTATGGAGAAGAAATGGACACTGAATGAGTCTATATCTAGATTAAGCCCATAAACATATCTCATATGCACTTTTTTTTAAGAAAAAGGATAGAGAAACTCTGAGACATTACATTATTACAATCCTTCAAGCTAGTGAAGGTGAAATATTGACCTAAACTTTCTCGACCATCAACTGTTACTGAGAATACCACTTAATAAGCTCTGGTTACTATAGATGGTGCAAGAAAATATATCACCCCATTTGAATTCTCATGATCGTCAGCAATAGATAGAGAACAACATATTTCTATGACAATAATTTAAAAAGGCATGACTTTGGGTTTTGCAATGAGATCAATATGCTAGTGCTGCGTCTGGTGCTTAAGGCCACACTGGTTTGCTTACACCACAACACAATGACATGATCCTCCAGGTAATTATCAGTTGTTCCACATGATCTTATTTAGAGATTTCTTACGGTTAGAGGATGTAACTTCAACGTGATTTCTTCAACTCTTTTGATTCCAATTTTCAACGCCTTTACCTATCATGGAATTACATTGTTCTGCCAGACAATCTGAAAGACAAATAAAGAATATCAAGAGGAATTAAAATTCCTATCATAAAGCAATTAAATAATGTCTCAACTGACCAATTGTTGTATGATGACCATTATGCAATGCCTCTAATCAATCTCATGAATGGCAACTTAAAATTGATCCATGCGATACAATTCAGATGGTTGGATCTTCTTCTCCATTCTTATATGGTGTATGGAATGTGAAGGATGGTAAAACAACAGATCTATCCACTGTTATCCTTCTTTTCTTTGGCTTTTGAGAAGAATGGCCCGTTTTCGAGCATGAAATGAAAACAATCATGTTACATATTAATATCAACATTTCCAGCTGGCATTTGCAATGATTGGCAGGTTCCTCACGTTAGAGAGGTGCCGCTAGATACATTTTCTGTAGGTCTTCTGCTCTAGGTGATTGAACCTGATGCTTAGATCCTTTTGGCAGTTTTTCTGCATCTATTTTCTTCCCTTGCTGCAGTTGCTTTGGGATGGGTATCATAGTTAGCGTAGGCATGATTGGGCCAATGAGAATATAATTAGCTTTAGTATTAGATTATGGTCATGGTACTAGGGCTGCTTGACCTTTTTAAGTTAGCCTGATGTAAATGAGCCTAACTGAACTGAATATCCAACTTCTCAAGCTTGGCCTGGCATATTGAGTGGTTCAAGTTGAGATGAGCTTAGAAAGAGTTGTTCTGTCTTGGCTTGGCTAAGTTATCAGCCAGAGCTTTGAACTATTTTTGCATTGTATAAATGTTCAGCTTCTATTCTTTTTTGGGCTATGCTCTAAAATATATTTGAATCTGGTTCATTTCTTAGATAAGATGAGCTCAAATGAGTTTTTAGCTAGCCGAGACAGTCTAAGCGGCTCAGACATTTGCTTTAGGATAACTATGATTACAAATTTGAAGTGATCATGATCGGTTTAGCTTAACAAGATTAGGTTAAGGTATAGGGTTTTGGTATGGAGAAGAAATGGACACTGAATGAGTGTATACCTAGATTAACCCATAAACATATCTCATATGCTTTTTTTTAAGAAAAAGGATAGAGAAACTTGAGACATTACATTATTACAATCCTTCAAGCTAGTGAAGGTGAAATATTGACCTAAACTTTCTCGACCATCAACTGTTACTGAGGAATACCACTTAATAAGCTCTGGTTACTATAGATGGTGCAAGAAAATATATCACCCATTTGAATTCTCATGATCGTCAGCAATAGATAGAGAACACATATTTCTATGACAATAATTTAAAAAGGCATGACTTTGGGTTTTGCAATGAGATCAATATGCTAGTGCTGCGTCTGGTGCTTAAGGCCACACTGGTTTGCTTACACCACAACAGTGACATGATCCTCCAGGTAATTATCAGTTGTTCCACATGATCTTTAGAGATTTCTTACTAGAGGATGTAACTTCAACGTGATTTCTTTAACTCTTTTGATTCCAATTTTCAACGCCTTTACCTATCATGGAATTACATTGTTCTGCCAGACAATCTAAAAGACAAATAAAGAATATCAAGAGGAATTAAAATTCCTATCATAAAGCAATTAAATAATGTCTCTGACCAATTGTTGTATGATGACCATTATGCAATGCCTCTAATCAATCTCATGAATGGCAACTTAAAATTGATCCATGCGATACAATTCAGATGGTTGGATCTTCTTCTCCATCTTATATGGTGTATGGAATGTGAAGGATGGTAAAAAACAAATCTATCCACTGTTATCCTTCTTTTCTTTGGCTTTTGAGAAGAATGGCCCATTTTCGAGCATGAAATGAAAACAATCATGTTACAGATTAATATCAACATTTCCAGAGCTGGCATTTGCAATGATTGGCAGGTTCCTCACGTTAGAGAGGTGCCACTAGATACATTTTTGTCGGGTCTTTCTGCTCCAGGTGATTGAACCTGATGCTTAGATCCTTTTGGTAGTTTTTCTTCATCTATTTCTCTTCCCTTGCTCCAGCAGTTGCTTTACGGGATGGGTATCATAATTAGCGTAGGCATGATTGGGCCAATGAGAATATAATTAGCTTTAGTATTAGATTATGGTCATGGTACTAGGGCTGCTTAACCTTTTTAAGTTAGCCTGATGTAAATGAGCCTAACTGAACTGAATATCCAACTTCTCAAGCTTGGCCTGGCATATTGAGTGGTTCAAGATTGAGATGAGCTTAGAAAGAGTTGTTCTGTCTTGGCTTGGCTAAGTTATCAGCCAGAGCTTTGAACTATTTTTGCACTGTATAAATGTTCAGCTTCGATTCTTTTTTGGGCTATGCTCTAAAATATATTTGAATCTGGTTCATTTCTTAGATAAGATGAGCTCAAATGAGTTTTTAGCTAGCCGAGACAGTCTAAGCGGCTCAGTCCATTTGCAGCTTTAGGATAACTATGATTACAAATTTGAAGTGATCATGATCGGTTTAGCTTAAAGATAGGTTAAGGTTTAGGGTTTTGGTAAGAGAAGAAATGGACACCAAATGAGTGTATACCTAGATTAACCTCATAAGCATTTTTTTTAAGAAAAAGGACAGAGAAACTTGAGACATTACATTATTACAATCCTTCAAGCTGAAGGTGAAATATTGACCTAAACTTTCTTGACCATCAACTGTTACTGAGGAATACCACTTAATAAGCTCTGGTTACTATAGATGGTGCAAGAAAATATATCACCCCATTTGAATTCTCATGATCGTCAGCAATAGATAGAGAACAAATATTTATATGATAATTAAAAAGGCATGACTTTGGGTTTTGTAATGAGATCAATATGCTAGTGCTGCGTTGGTGCTTAAGGCCACACGGTTTGCTTACACCACAGTGACATGATCCTTAGGTAATTATCAGTTGTTCCACATGATCTTCTTCAAAGACTTCTTATAGCTAGAGGATGTAACTTCAACGTGATTTCTTCAGCTCTTTTGATTCCAATTTCCAACGCCTTTACCTGTCATGGAATTACATTGTTCTACAGACAATCCGAAAGACAAATAAAGAATATCAAGAGGAATTAAAATTCTATCATAAAGCAATTAAATAATGTCTCAGTTGACCAATTGTTGTATGATGACCATTATGCAATGCCTCTAATCAATCTCATGAATGGCAACTTAAAATTAATCCATACGATACAATTTAGATGGTTGGATCTTCTTCTCCATTCTTATATGGTGTATGGAATGGGAAGGATGGTAAAACAACAAATATGTCCACTGTTATCCTTCTTTTCTTTGGCTATTGAGAAGAATGGCCCGTTTCCGAGCATGAAATAAAAACAATCATGTTACATATTAATATCAGCATTTCCTGCGAGCTGGCATTTGCAAAGCAATGATTGGCAGGTTCCTCACGTTAGAGAGGTGCCACTAGATACATTTTCTGTCAGGTCTTCCTGCTCTAGGTGATTGAACCTGATGCTTAGATCCTGTTAGCAGTTTTTCTGCATCTATTTTTCTTTCCTTGCTGCAACAGCTGCTTTACGGGATGGGTATCACAGTTAGCGTAGGCATGATTAGGCCAGTGAGAATATAATTAGCTTTAGTATTAGATTATGGTCATGGTACTTGGGCTCCTTAACCTTTTTAGGTTAGCCTGATGTAAATGAGCCTAGCTGAACTGAATATCCAGCTACTCAAGCTTGGCCAAGCATATGAGTGGCTCAAGATTGAGATGAGCTTAGAAAGAGTTGTTTTGTCTTGGCTTGGCTAAGTTATCAGCTAGAGCTTTGAACTTTTTTTGCACTGTATAAACGTTCAGCTTCGACTCTTTTTTGGGCCAATCTCTAAAATATATTTGAATTTGGTTCATTTCTTAGATAAGATGAGCTTAAATAAGTTTTTAGCAAGCCGAGACAATCTAAGCGGCTCAGTACATTTGCTGCTTTAGGATAACTATGATTACAAATTTGAAGTGATCATGACCGGTTTAGCTTAACAAGATTAGGTTAAGGTATAAGGTTTTGGTATGGAGAAGAAATGGATACCGAATGAGTGTATACCTAGATTAACCTCATAAACATATCTCATAACCTTTTTTTTTTTTGAAAAATAATAGAAACTCTGAGACATTACATTATTGCAATCCTTCAAGCTAGAGAAGGTGAAATATTGTCCTAAACTTTCTTGACCATCAACTGTTACTAAGGAATACCACTTATTTAGCTCTAGTTACTATAGATGGTGCAAGAAAATATTTCACCCCATTTGAATTCTCATGACCATCAGCAATAGATGGAGAATGATATATTTCTATGAAATAATTCAAAAAGGCATTACTTTGGGCTTTGCAATGAGATCAATATGCTAGTGCTGCGTTTGGTGCTTATGGCCACACTGGTTTGCTTACACCACAACAGTGACATGATCATCCAGGTAATTATTAGTTGTTTCACATGATCTTTAGAGATTTCTTGCAACTAGAGGATGCAACTTCAACGTGATTTATTCAACTCTTTTGATTCCAATTTTTAATGCCTTTATCTGTCATGGAATTACATTGTTCTACCAGACAATTTGAAAGATAAATAAAGAATATCAAGAGAAATTAAAATTTCTATCATAAAGCAATTAAATAATGTCTCAGCTGAGCAATTGCTGTATGATGACCATTATGCAATGCCTCTAATCAATCTCATGAATGGAAACTTAAAATTGATCCATTCGATACAATTCAAATGGTTGGATCTTCTTCTCCATTCTTATATGGTGTATGGAATGAGAAAGATGGTAAAACAAGAAATCTATCCATTGTTATCTTCTTTTCTTTGACTTTTGAGAAGAATGGCCCGTTTCCGAGCATAAAATGAAAACAATCATGTTACATATTAATTTTAGCAGTTCCAGCAAGCTGGCATTTGCAATGATTGATAGGTTCCTCATGTTAGAGAGGTGCCACTAAATACATTTTCTATTACGTCTTCCTGCTCCATGTTATTGGACCTGATGCTTAGATCTTGTTGGCAGTTTTCTGCATCTATTTTTCTTCCCTTGCTGCCGCCGCCGTCGTCGTCGCTGCCGCCTTTTTGTTCTTAGGTGCCTTGCTTGCTGGAAAGTGCAGTCTTGCATACAGAGGTTTTGGTGCCCTTGTTATCTGGTCGAATCCCCTCACACAAACAAATCCTGCAAAACAGCAGTTCCAGAAAAAAATATTAATTTGGTCCAGAGTTACTTCAGTGGTATTTCTTCAATCTGTTGGCAGAAAGAATGCTGTGTCCATAAAAAGTAAAATGTGCTTTCTTTTCTGCACTAAACTAATTAGATTTTAAGATGCAGCTGTCATCACTACCAAAAGGTAGAATTGCTTTGGTTTACTTGAATAAAATCTAACTGAAATTTTGAAAAGATCAGGTCTCCATGTACCTATTTGGAGCTCTTCCTCTTGACTCTGAAATGCTTAAAGCCAGTTTTTCTCACACGTGGTTCTAACTCTTCTATATTTTGTACCTCTGCTTGTGGCACTCTTGTTGCCGGTAATTCTAATTCGTCGTTCTACCACTTGATGCATAAAGATGCCTCAGTGCCAGACTAATTGGGCAGTGTACGTTTCTGATGCTCTGCTTTATCATAATTACCTAAGTCTTGTCCTTTTATCATTGCCTTTGCGGGTATGTGAAAGCATGGTGAGATGGTTCCAGTTCCCAATATTTAAAAGCTTAGATATCTCCTGGGAAGTTATTAATCAACCTTGGAATGAGTACATGGCAAAGTGTGACAGAAACTGCCCATAAATGATGGAAGCCCCCATCCCTCCACCAAAATAGAGGAGTTAAATAGAACACTTATTGTCTTGCTATTATAATGAGAAGTTGGGGTTTCAATTCCACCCTTGAGTTTGACTCCACGCATTTCAATTTTTTTTTTTTTTAATTTTTCAAACAGCAAAGCAGAATTTTATTTCCACCAAAAATCACTTTGAAGCATCTTTTGTATGCAAGGACATGTGCATTGCACGTGCAAAATGCTGGTGTGTCATAATTAGATCATAGCTTTGTGGACACCTAAGACACTCATAACAGGATGTGGTTCTTTCTACAGGCCACGAATGATGGGACCAGAGCTGAAGGGGTATGGCCTGATTACGCCTGACCAGTAGGAAAACAATACATCATTAAGAATGTGACTCCAAAGTTTCACAAGCAGCTTTGAAATTTTATCTTGCAATATTTCCATATATCAAATTCGAGGGTAAGCTGTCTCTAAATGGAGGATGAAACTCTTTAATTTTGTCCTCTTTCTCTGTTTTTTTTTTAAAAAAAAACTTTAGAAATCTACAAAATTTGGATCAACAAAAAATCTAAATAAACATACTTTACAATTTGCCGGCTTTAAAATTAAATATAGATAGTCCGCTGTTTACTCTTAACTTTTTATTATATTTTTTTCTTTTTAGTACTTTATATAATCTGTTCTCATTTTTTTAAAAAAGTTATAGATTGCATTGTATGTGCTTGTGAACAAATTAACTTTAATACCTCAGGTCTTGATTGATCCAAAGAGGGTGAGTCTTTGGTGCAATGGTATGATTGCTCTATTGTGACCTAAAGATCACAAGTTAGAAATATGAAAAAAACTTTTCCACATGCAGGTGCAAGGCTGTATATTTCTAACTCTCCCCACTCTGAAATGGCAGGGGCTGTGTGCGCTAAAGCCAACCGCTAGATTTGTGGTTCCTAGTAGGATCATGATGTTGGACCAAAATATGCTTATCTGAGGTTTCATTCTGTATGCATACATACCTCAATTCACATTTTAATAATGTTGATAGATGTATATCTAAATGTTTGTGTACATGTAGAAAAATGCAAAAGTCTGGGAATATGGTGATGTCCATGACTGCAAGCTTATTGGAATTGATGAATTGGAGCTTGTGTCGACAAATATAGAAGACCATGACCAAATTTCTTTTGTTAAATTAAGTGTTGTTGCATCTTTGCACAAATTGTCTAGTAAAGAAAAATCATTTTCTAGAGTAAGAAAATGTTCCTAACACTCCATGACAAGAAGTTACATCCCTCTATTTTATAACTTTTGCTGTCAAATTTTGCTAAAATTAATTTTCATCCAACAAAAAATATTTACACCCACAAATGAGTCCTGAATTGCAGGCCTTCACATGCATGGCTATAGTAGCTCCTCTGTCACAAACATAAAATGAGTTGCTGCATCCCAGTAATTTGTCAAAGACAAGATTTGCCATCTATCTCCATTTCTCAAGACCTAACTTACCTACAACTTACAATGTGCTACATGCTCTTATGTTTAGCCAAATAGTCCAATTAGTTGGATTTCAGGGCATAATCTTTTCTGGAAAGAAAGCACTCAAGGGATTGGCTAGGGAATAGATGTTACTAGACGGTTGTTAACCAATTATATAATGACCCCAAACCCATGAATGCAATAAGAGCCCATTTGGTTTGGTATTGGAATCGGAATTGGATTCCATTGGAATTAGAATCGGAATTACTCATTTCCTGATCCCTCCATTTATTTGGATCACATGAGAATCAGATTGATTCCCATTATTGTTGTTTGGTTTATCCAAAACTTCGGAATTGGAGTCAGTCCATATTTTCAATTTAGCTCCTGAGCTAAAAGCTTCAAAATTTGATTATTTTTATGCAGAATTGATGTCAGAAATCAATTATGTTGTTTCAGATGCATGATTGATATTATAACCTAGAAGGGATATGTTAACAAGCACTGATTGATACAAGAGGCATTGAATCAAAGTATTAAATCATCATAATGATAAGAGTAAAAGCAATGTTCTGAGCTAAACATTCATAAAAATTTCAACTTGCTGATCTTATAAAATTACATTATAACATATTATATCAAGAAGAGTTGGCCTTAGTTTACTGGCATCAGACGAATTTTTTAAATGACAATACATTAATATTTTAAGTGACAATAAATTGTAAGAGCATGGCTTCTTCCCCCTCAACAATTGGAAATGAGGAAGCCACTGGTTCTCTAAGAAGACAGGCAACACAAATCTATCTTCTTGGCTCCTCATTTCTCTAAGATTTAAGCGCTCTCGAGCACCGAACAAGAGAAAAAGGAGAGACCTTAGGGTTTCCATCTTGGGACTATGTTTTTTTTTAATGTGCAATTATAGTATATACTCAATAAGAAAATCATTTGCAGAGTATTTGATACTATCAAACGTCTTATGCCATTCACCATTTTCTCCTACCTCATAACCCAAGAAGGATGAGAACGGTCACGATGACTAGAAAGAGAATGATTTTAGCAGTCTAGAGTCCCATTTTTGTGGACCAAACGGCCTAGATTTCTATAGCTCTCTTTATGGTAAGAGGGATGTCCCATTGGTGTATCTCTTACAAAATGTCCATAGCTAGGAGGTGCACTCTAAACTCATGGAAGAGGCAGGATATTTAAAACTTCTGCACATTGTTTATGTTCTAAATTCTACTGAAGAGGTTCCATCAATTAGAACGTAAGATCTAGAGAAACAAGGTAAAGAAGGCGTGAGGTAAAGTAGCAAAAAACAATTTGGAGATGCTTTCTCTTGGACGAAGTTGGCCTTGATTAGAAATAAATAAACAAGAATATTGCACATCATGGAGCCCTTCTATTAAACAAACCATATCTCACACCAACTATGTCTAAAACATGCATAATTGTTGCGCGAAACTATAAGGTCCTGCAAACTAACAATCACAGAGACCAAACTATTTAGTTGGCAAAAATGGGACTTTGGAATGGAAATTGGAATCAGTGATTCCGATTCCAACTATTTGTTTCAATGGTATTGGAAATTCCAAATCCATCTAAAAATGAAATCAATCCAAACTCTTACTCAAGATTACGATTCTCATTCTAGTCATCATAATCATTTTCATCCTTTTCGCCACCTGTTCTCTCTCCTCTTATCATATGATGCCACCTCCTTCCCTCACCCCACGACCACTCTTATCATAACACAATCATCATCATGAGCTCTATCTCTTCATAACACAAATAATGGATAACGGATGACGAACAGTGAACGCTAAAAGACATTCAGCAAAATCAGGTACAATGGAAATTATTCTCTTATTACATATAACTTGTAATTGCATATTAAAAAAAAAAAGAGCCCCAATCGAACCCCAAAATGGAAACCCCTGGGGAATCCCTCCATTCTCTTTTTCAGTACTGAGGGCACTTGCCTTCATGGAGAACCCACAACACTCGTTTTTTTCCCATTTCTTATACCGGATGGGAAGTCGTGCTCTTGCAATATATTGTCATTTAAAAAAATTCTTATATGATGACAGTATACTGGGCTAACTCTTCTTGATATGAATGTAGTTTTATAAGATCACAAATTAGAATTTTATGAACATTTAGCTTGGAACATTGGTTTTACTCTTCTCATTATGATGATTTAATGCTTTGAATTAGCACCTCTTATGTCAATTAGAACTTGTTAACATATCCCTTCGAGGTAGAACATCAATCATACATCTAGAAGCATATAGCTAATTTCTAACATCAATCATCATAAAAAACAATCAAATTTTGAAGTTTTTGGCTTAGTTGTAAAATTGAAAATCTGAACTAATTCCGATTCCAAGGTTTGGATGATGAATCAAAGAAAACTAACAGGAATCAGTTTGATTCCAATTCTGATTCCTGTGTGAATCAAACAAGTTGAGAGAATGAGCTATGCTGATTCTAGTGGAATCTAATTCCAAGTACAACGTCGAACCAAACAGACCCTTTGTCTTATATCTTTTGCACATGCATATTACTACTATTGCCACTGCTATTACAACAACAACAAAAATTATAGATAATACTCATTCTGTAAGGTCTGCCACCAGGTCAAGTTGATCTTAACCTTGCTAGAATGTTAGAAGACATCTGCTTGTCCAATGAAAATTCTTGTTTCATTTAATTGCATTTCTTTGCAGTCATTCATTGCAGCAGATTTATTTTTCTTGAAAGGAAGAAACATACTTATTAATTATTTTTATATTTGATCTTGAATTTTCAACTGGTATAACTCTTTTATTAAACATCAATGTCTCCCTTTTCAAAGTAAAGCTAATTGTCCAGAGAGCTAAAGTTTAGCATGCATTGTCATGTTAAGCTCACCAACTAATATCCTTTTCTTAAAAGAAGGAAATATTCTTTTGTTTCAATTTCTTTTGATCTGTTCTTATTCACCTTTATATGCATGCTTTCATGTGTAGCATCTGAAGGAACTACTAGCTGGTTCTTATATTTAATTTTGCATAGAATCATTGAAAAGAGAAACAAGTAGTTTTTGCTACATACCTCTCCAAAAGCATTGTTGTATTTCTTCAGTTGTTAGACCTAGCAAAGGTTAGAAACAAGGCCTCAGCATCTGTCTTAATAATTCTATATCTGGAAACCATGTAGAATTGAAAATGTGTTTGCCATCATCTCATTACCCTTAAATATAGTTGGTATTGAGGTTCCAAAATATACTGTTCGTCTAGGTAAATTCCATATCCATTCCCTAGGAACATCAATTGGGTTACAGCTAGTATCATGATCTGCAAATACCTGCATTAGAGTATTGGTTCTAAGAATTATATGGACTAACAGAGACAAAGAGTCCACTATTATTTGTTAGAGAAAACTCAATCTTTCGCCAGTCAACAGACTAGTACTTACCTCGTTAACTTGAAAATAGGTGCCATTAAGTGGAAAACTTCCTCTCATTGCTGTTCGACATGGTATCTGATTAGGAACATAAAACTGAAATTAGCTTCTGTGTAGAAATTAAATATGATCATGAAAAGTCATTTACATTTTTTGCTTTTCCTTTTCTTTCATTTTTTTCATCCATTAAAATATTACATCTGATGATAGTCAACATCTCAAAGTACCACAGAAAAGCTGTAAACATTACCAAAAGTGTGCCTCTGACCGTTTGAGCTTGTGCTTCTCGTATACTATTGCAAGCAAAACATGTTTTCCTGTCACATAGTTTGCCCGTTTCCTGGGAGTTGCAGAATGCCTTTGGTGGCTCAGTAGATTGTGCAGTTTCACCTATCTCACATTTCACATAAATAGTCAGATTGAGTTAAAGCACAATGATGCAATTATAGCAATAGTTCAGCAAATATTCTTGCCTGGTGTCCATATGGCGAGAAGATACGAACAGGGATCATCAGGCTCTCTTTTGTCCAACTGTAATACATTCAAGAGTGAATGATCAATACTCAAATATTCCTTAGAAGATGCAAATTCTCATCTGATTAAGAGAAATAACTCACTCCTTCTAATAGAGGATGTGAGTCCGGTAGTTCATAGCTGCAACAAGAAAGATGGTAAGTTAGCATATACAAACATCAAGATTGGCTCAATAAGGCAGGAATGTATTTATATTGTATTTTATATATTATATTATTTAGGTAATGGAAGACCTGTCTAATGCTTAAATTACAGTATATTTTTTCCTTGAATCAACCTTGAAATCAAGCTTTAATTCAAGCTTGAACTAAGCTTGTTTCAAGCTTGAATTGATTTCAGATAAACTTAAGATTATCGAGCTGATTGATTAGGCTCATGTTTGGCTTGGTTTGAAATTAATCCCAAAATAATGGTTAACAAATCAGGCCTGCACTTCAGGTTCAAGCTTGAAATTAATTTCAAACCAGGATTGATAAAATTTAAGCTTGATCATGCTTGGCTTGTTTACATCCCTAGCTGTATAAGAAAGGAGAATAAATACATACACTTGATGTTCTGTCCGCAGGCGGCTCACATTCTTAAGTTTGGGCGTGGGAATAGAAGCAGAGTCAGCTGTCACAATCACTAAAGCCTTTGACATGTCACCATCTTGAATATCCATATTGTTCGCTTGCATATAATTCTGCAGATTCTGTGTAAACTCTTCAAGATTGAGTTTTATAGTGGGAATTTCTTCAGAATCTTCAATAAAAGCATCTTCAATTGCACTTTCTTCAGTTTCCAGGCATTCAGCTTCTGGGGTGGTTGGTTCCTCTACGATGGCTCACAATTATTAAAAACAGTTCTTTCTTGTGAGAATGTGCTTCCCTCAAGTTGCGGTAGGGGCCTTGGGTTGCTAACTGGAGTTTGGCCAGTCTCAGAAGCAATTGGAATTGCTGAACTTACCAAACCTCTCTCCTCTGGTCCTGGCAGCGCGAGCCGTGCACTGCTTCACATATGGGTACTTTAGTAACTTTGTCCTTTGCATTATACGAAATAGGCAAAAGTACAGCATCTCACCAAATTATAAATGTTTTATCCAAACATTGTGCATTTGCACCTTTAGCGTATTTCTGAGTTTAAGTTTGAAACATAATCATGTTTGGACAATAATGCAACTGAACCGAGCCAACATTATTTTCAACTACAGAAAAAGATAAGATAGTACTCATGACTGCTCTCATTTTCGCAGATGCACATTTTATTCAAGGAAAAAAGTTGAGATCGCATTTGGTCCTGTTTCTAGTTGGATTGGCACGCTATATGAGCTAGATTTTCCAAATTTTAATTCTAGAGACATTGAGAAGAGTACTGCTTCTTTCTTGAGTTCTGTCAGTTCTATAAATGCATGTATATCTATTAATTTGGTATCATCCACTATTTCAGCATGAATTCTACATTACCCCTGTCTTTTGCTCATGCACTTGTATGGCACCAATTTCAGTAACAAACCTGGCAAAGGCACTTGCAAAGTGTTTGCACTCTCCTCTCATGGGGCACGCATTACAGTTTGGCTTGCTTTTGGTACAGAAAACCTGCAAGAACTCATAATTCTCACCTCATGTTAGGATGCAAATTATTCCCTCATATTTAAATAGAAATCTTATCATATCTTTTATTTAGTCCATGAGTATTACCTTTCCAAAGGTAATCATTTGATAATGTAGCTCGTATCTGTACAGTCAAGTAGATGTTTAAAATATGAAGGTTTAGAAGTATAATTTGTAGACAATAATAGTTAGAACAATTCTAAAGTTTTGTCATCCTTAATAATATCTTGCCAGAAGAAATATTTTTGAAAACACATAAATTCTCAGGAATAGGTTGATGGAATTTACAATGTCCGCTGGTCAAGCTTACATAGCCGAGGCCATAGGTACTTCTGAATGGTCTCCAACATAGGATACCTAGGGAAAATGAAAATAGGGTTAGAACTCTTCATATTGGACATTTTGCCGTGTGCATTTATTATGAGTCTCCTGATAAACAAACAAACAAACAAATATGCATTAGGGACCAATTAATATAAACATACTTACAGCTCCAAAAGATGCAACTGAAGGGACTCCGGCAGGGGTTGAAGTGGTACCCATCCCAGTCTTACACATATGCGGCCAACATTTGTATCAACCTTGCCAGTGATGCAGGAAAAGGTACCACTGTAAGATTAGAACTCTATACAGTTTTCTCTGCAAAGAATTATTTAAGAAAAAACTTACTGGAAAAGCTAAATGGTGAAGCGTCAAAAGGCGAACACACTCGACACTTTTGAGTCCCAATCCCCGTATACTTAGAAGATAGTCTCTGAAAGCAGGAAAAGGTTTAGATTCCTGTAAGTTTGAAGTCAAAAATATTTCATTTTGTGGAGATAACCAGAAATATCTGTATACAATGCTGAAGATGATATCAACAGCCCTATTTAGGATATTTTGAAGGGGTTTCCCACACTGTGCTTCACCATTCTTTTCTATTATAGCTTATAATTTCTGCAAGTGAGATCTTGCTGGTGTCACAATGCTGAATTTCATCTGGCTACAGCTGGCACCCTCTCTTTTGACAAATTCCAGCCCCTCTTTTTGCAGGGCAACAAGGTTCCAATAATGGTTTTCATTATGAACCAGTACTGCTTGGTACGGGACCCCATAAGGGTAAGGTACTGGTAAATGGCCTGGTACCAAGACTGCAATTGTTGGTTCTAATGGCTATAACAGTAACCATAATGAATAAGCTTTCATGGCATTTATTAGAAATCTTTGCCATTCACTTTATAATGGGCTATGTCATCAATCAGACCAAGCCTATACAAACTCCAACTCATAATATCAAAGTGAATGAATAAATAGGATTTGCAATTGAAAGAAGATATTTAGAACAGGCCAAGTTGCAAATATATCTAAATTCCTAGTTCTTGTGTAGTGGTGAGAATAGTAAACAAGTTCTGCAAAAATACTTTTCATCTTACTTTGCTTTGTCTGGTTCAACATCTCTTAACCATTCAAGGTCCATGCTTCCGTGATCTCTAACGAGTCGGTTGAGAAAATCCTGTGAAGAAAACAATCAGTGATGAGAAATATATTCCTGTGTTCTAATGCATGGATAAAGCTGTTGACTTGGAATTTTTTTATAATATTTCATTGTTTCAATCATTTTCTTTTTGTTTATTGTAAGTCAAACGAAGCAATTACAAGAATTTGTACAGATATTACAACAAAAACAACAATAACAGAGCCTTAATCTTCAACTAGTTGGAATTGGCTGCATGATTTTTTTTCTCTATTCAGCTCTCTTTTGAGTGGTACAAACATATTAAATCTTTCTTTATCATTTGCAAGAATTTTTGTAGATACATCTCATAATTGGTTAGCTTGAATTATCATGACTTTCACTTTCAAACTTAGTGTTACTTCTACAATAAGCTTAATGACAAGTTCGGTCTCATTATATTTTAAAGAAATTTGGTTAAAATATAAATATTTAACAGAACTGTTTTTGTGGGTCAAAATATATATTAAAATTTTGAGGGTACCAACTAGCCAAGTTGGTAAAGTCTCATATTGGCACAAGAGGATAGGGTTTTATCCTGCCCACGCTTCAATATTCGGCTTCTCAAAAAACTTGATATGGTTTCTTTTAGGTTTCACAATTTGATTTCCAACAACAATCTGTGGCTAGAAATTTTGAGTGTCATACAAATCCATCTCTTGTTATGTGATTTTGATAATTTGTTTTGCTTATATCATATATGTGTTGGAGTATGCTAAACTTTCTCATAAGATCCTCTTTTGGTGGAACCCTACAAGTGGGAGAACTTGCTTTGTCTCTGTATTATAATATATATTATTTGTATACTATGCATATAAAAGAACGATATGTTGTATTTATGAAAATTATGGACTTGGAAATACTAGCTTGCAATTCTTTTGTGCTAACAAAAACTTAAATATGTTTTGTAATACTTGGAGAAATGTCACCATCTGTGATAGATCCAAACTTGTGCATCATTTTCGCATTGACATTCCAGCTTTTAGCTTAGATCACAATAATATTGCTTTAAACTGAGGTGGTTCCAGACCAATAAAATTTTGTATTGATCTTGAATCTTGGGAGCACAATTGTGGACCTTAGCTAAATAAATTCTCTTTTCTTGGTATCTATTAGTTTTGATGAATTGTCCCTTATTTGATAATCCAGCTGTCATGTTCGAGAGTCTTATCTGAAGTTATCTAAAATTGAGTTGTTCGGGAGCATACCTTAATCCGCTCCGCCAGCATGTTGTTCATTCCACGCTCTCTAATAGTTTCAGATATCTCACTTACCTCAGCACACCTTATTGCTTCCCAGTCAACTGAGTCCATTGACTCACGGCATCTTTCTTTATTGGCACCTTTGCAATATGCCTCTTTTCGCAAGCTATCCCAGTCATAAGTCTTCCTTTTTTCACTGTCAACTTTTACCTTCTTTGCTCTTAAACTATTTTTTACTGTTTCCGATGAAACTTTTTGGGATTTTTGATTTTCATCTTTGAAATTTGATTCAACTCCCTCCACTACTTCTGATGCTTTCCTTTGACTGTTCTTCAAGTCTGGAGAGATTTGCTTGTTCTGAGAATTCTGCTTCTGACCTGGAACTTTAACTGCATACAGAGTGCTTTCAGCTTGTGAGTTTGCTTCTTTTTCTTTTTGCTGCAACTTCTCAGTACACTCATCTTGATAGTACAAGCATTCATAGAAAACTGATTTACCTGGAGAGGCCAAAGCTGTCTCCCTTGGGGCATTGTTATTAGTGAACTTTCCAATGCAATCTTCAGTTTCTAAGCTGGTTAACGGCTGCACATGTTGTTTACTTATTTGTCGATATGAATCAACTGCAGGTACTGTTTCATAAGGTATGGTCATCTGCTGCTGACCTATAGCTTCAACTGCATTGTTGGCTGAACGACCACATAATATGTCTATCAAGTTGATTTTATCTGTGTTGGTTATCCCAGAAGCAGTTGAGGATTGACGAGATCTGCTCTCATCTCTTACTACATTGGCATTATTCATTCCCATCGATCCAGGATTTGAAAAATTATTAAAGTTATAAAGCATGAAAGGAGGGGATGATGCCCCCATAAAGTCACGCTCTGCAACATGGAAATGGGAATCAGATGTGTGCATTGATGGACATGCACCTTTGAGTTTCTCAGATTGATCCAAGAATGTTTTTCTCTTATCAACATCCAACGGTGGAAACCTGTTGAGGGAATCTGCTGAGGGAATCCTTTCATTACCATGGCTGCCAAGTTCTGCTATACGCAGAAGCTCAGTAAATGAGGTTGAACTATCCATACCATTGGACATACTCCCAATTATTAATTCTTCTGCTTCAAAGTTGGACATTGAGTACGATCCATTCTGATCAACTGTCTGAACTAGGTATTCTGAAGAGTGTTGAGAAGAAACAACAGAGTTTTGGGATGAAACTACATCCTCCACTAACCTTTTATCTTTGACTTCTGCCAAACTTGAACTTCCTGTCACTGTAGCTGGAGTGCCTGACCTGCAATCAGGTGATTCATGACCAAGTTCTAGCTCTCTTTGATGCGCATCCCAACATTTGCCCTTTGAGTAGTCTGCTACAGCACCTCCATTATTGCTTCCATATGATTCATTACTATAAGCCCATTGCTTTTCTCCAAGAACTACCACAGAATCTCGGTCATGTATTTCTTTATGTAACATGTTTTCCTGCAATTTTGTAGCAGTTTCAGAGGGTGCAACGCACCTCTCTTGCTGCTCTCCAGATGTGTTTATTTTTTCTGCACCAGGCCTCCTATTGTTGTCCCTTGGCTTTAGAGGAAATTTTGCAGCAAGGGCCATGAAGGCAGAACTGAGAAAATTAATTAAAAAAATCATGAATATATATAATTCAGGTGAAAGAGAAAGCCAATAACCAAGTTCACCATGCTGCTGTCTAATTTCTTTCTGTAATTGCCTTTGCCAGACATTCCAGAATATTATCTTACCTTGAAAGATGGTCCGAAACATTCTGAGTAAGAAAGACACCAACAACTGAGTCTACAACAGATCCTTTCCACGGAGAGAAGCGTCTGTCTCCTGCAAGGAAGAACACATTTTTTAAGGAAGTTTAGAAGACATGCTTGGTTGCATAGGCCAGAAGTTTAGCAGACGATTAGGCATAGTGCTATAGTGCAATGAGAGAAAAGAATGGGAAAAAAACTACTGCAATTTCAGAACTTCTACAATCTTTTAGCATTGGTACATATACACTAGGCACAGTGTAGGGAACAGTGATTAAGCTAATTGATTTTTTTTTTGCAGAAATTTTGTGTTGGATTAAAAATTGATTCTTCTACTCAGAAATTGTGTTCATAAACATAAGTTAATCTGGGAACTTCAGCAATAAAGTATTAGTGCAATAGCATACATTGACTCAAGGTTTCAAATAATATGCTATCCCATTATAATGGATTCAAACCATTATTGCTCGTTATAGTGGTTATAATGGCAACTAGGTATCTCCACATGTGGGTTTCAGATTTATAATATTAAAGTAGTCACTAAAAAAGTTATAATATTGATAGAACAGCAAATGATGAATAATAATGGAAAAATAACGGTATTATCTTTTTTAATTAGATAAAATAAAAAATTTAGGTTGTACAATCGCTTTTTGGAGGGAACTTTGAGAGAAAATTTGAAATTTGAAATTTTAAAAATATCATTTTATTTAAAAGTGAAATAATGGCTATTATAAATGTCAAAATGTATGTTCAAATGGAAGATAATGGAAAATAATGGCTGTTATATTATTCCATGTTATTTACCTCAATAACACGAATGACCAAAATCATTTTGATGGCCACCATAATGGTTATAATGACATTATATACACCATAGTTGATCTCTATATACAAAATCTCACAACAAAGTAATGTAATCATATTTTGAGGTGCATTTGATTGCAGAGTAAGTTAGCCCAGATTAGATGGGTTGACTTAGTCCTAACACAGTTTACTCCATAATAGAATACATGTAGCGTGAAGTGATTAATTCCCGGGCAAGTAAAAAATTAGCAATACTTTTCAAGATATCCACTTTGTCCTCAAAATTAATGGTCTGCTTTTCAAACATTTAGTGAGGAGTAAAAGAGCTTTATATCACTAAAATCTAAAGAAAACACAGCAAGTCAAATAATTTGAAGTGGTAGCAGTACCTTGAACAAGATGCATGCGGGCAATAAATGAGTCTACACGTCCACAGAATACTTGTCTTTCTTCCTCCCACCACTTCTCTTTATCCATATTCATTCCCTCATCACTGCCTTCCTTACCCATCAAAAGCTTCCACACCCTATTTGTCTCAAGATCCAGATCAACTTTGGCCCGAGGTCGACGTTTCCTAGCAAGATTGAGAAGGCCCTCATATGGAACCATAACACCACCTTTTCCATCATAAGGAACAAGACTGTTTTGTGCTTGAGTTGTCACACCATCTTGGCCCCTGTTTATATCTAGACATTTCAGCTTCTGAATGATATCATCTAAAGGATCACCATATGGTATTATTGCTCCTAAGATTCCACTGCCATTAAGTGATTCATTGAAACTACTGCTACTCTGATGGTCATGATTGGAACCAGTTCGGAGAAGTGATTTTTTCTCTCTTGATTTTCTTGAAGTTGATGCTTTTGGCTGAGGAGTTTTTGGTCCAGGTGAAGATTCAGAATTGTATGCAGCAACCTCATGTTCTTGCAAACATATTTTGTTGGTTTTTGAGGATTTGGGGTCAAGTGGTTGATCTTGTTGCTTCTTTGTACGTTTTCTTGGTTTCATTGTCTTATTGGTGTTTACAATAATGGCTTCCATGCAAGGCTGCTCATGAATCTCACTTTCCTGACTAACATTGCCTCCAAATGGCTTTCTTGGAGTTGATGGCTGGTTGTGATCCACATGACTGTGCCCAGTTTGCTCTACAGGTGCTGTTGTATGGATGCAGTCCACACGACTGCACCCTGATTGCTTTACATGTGTTGACCCATAATTGCAGTCCATAGCGGCATTTGCAGAGGTCGAAATATGGGCCTGAACTGGTGCTGTTGGTCTAGTGCTGCTTTCTGATTGGTCAAATGACAGTATGCACTCTGAAACCCGTAGTTTTTCTGGGGGCATAAACCTTTCTGCATCAGCAACAGTAAAGACCTCAGAATTATTTGGCACCACCTGACTTATTCTCCAATCATTCAGAGGTGTGTATGTCATGGAAGCAGCGCTGGGCGTGAGTCCATTCTGTCCATTTTGCTCATTCTCTATTCTCTTTTTTTTGCAATTCTCAGAAAAGTATGGGTCATTCTGGACCGTATCAAGACATTCGCTAACCCAGTCTATCCTGTTGTTGGAATGTGTTATACTTGCTGAAAACTGAGCATTATCAACAAGGTTATGATCTCTTTTAACTCCCTTCAGTATCACATCTGAGATTTTCTGTGAATCAGTCTGACCGGTTTCTTGGGACTTGTCAGGGTTGGCAGAAATATTCAGGTACTCATTCTTCCTAGCCAATTCATTCAGATTTTCTCTTATTAACTCTCTTTTAGAAGGCCAAGGAGATAAGCTCTTGGTTTCTGGCATTGTTCTGTAATCATGCAGCATTTGATTTTTTCCCATTATTTCTCCTCTACAAGGTTGATGAGGTGGGGTCAGGTTTCCTGCCAAGTTTGCATACGCATTCAGCATTTGATTCACTGAACTGTTGAGATCAAATGTGATTCCTGTTGGAGAGTTGCCCAGCACAACTTCTGGCCCTTGAGAATGATGTACAGTTGATTTTGTGCTTGAGCTCGTACTAGGGCCTGCAACGTGTTCCTTTTGAGCTTGAGATTCAGCATTGCATGTAAATGATGATGCCAGTCCTATGCAGCCATCTCTTGCCTGCAAATCCTCTGAATCAAATGTCAAACACCGTCTGACAGATTTAGTATGGCTTATATTGTCTGGATTAACACTTTCACCTAAAGCACCTGTGGGGTTATCCAGAGAGTTTTGGACTTTGCTCTTTCGCACATATTTTCTCTTACCCGATGGGTTTTCATCCTTATTCTTGACTTGCTTAGGGGTCACAGGCTTGGGAGTTACTGGCTTTGGTGTTCTGGCTGGCTTATCCTCTCGAATGACCTTGGGCCTGTGCTTCTTCCTTTTAGGCTTCTGCTGAGGTGTCTTGTTCAAGTCTATCCTAGTATTTTCTCTCTTATGTTTCTCAGCATCCAGTTCTTGTGCAGTGACTTCGTCTGATGATATAATTGCATTCATTTCATTTTGCTTTGGTTGGGATGAGGCTACCTGAGATGGCACCATGGGCTCTGAAAAAGATGATCCTGCAGACTTCAAAAAACAAGGTTCTATCTGGTTCTGTACTAGAGGCTGCCATTTCTGAACCTCCTTGTCCTGCATATCTCCCTTGTTGGCTCTTTGTTGTAGGGAAGAAATAGTTTGTGATGTCATTTCATGCCCTGAAGAAGATGGTGCTATAGGCTCCAAAATAAATGTTGTCTGAGAATGCACTGCATGCACTGATGGAGTATCAACTGTAGGCTTTAAGAGGCATGGAACCTGCTTTTGTACTGGGGATTGCCAATTCACATTCTCCTCCTGCACAACTCCCCTGTCGACCATTTGTTGTTGGAAAGACAATATCTGTGATGGCACTGAATGCTCCATGGTATATGACACTATAGGCTTCAAGACACTTGGTTCTGCCGGCCTCTGCACAAGAGACTGCCATTTCCCTATCTCCTGCATATCCGTATTGATTCTTTCATCTACCAAATCAATGACTTCCCTAGGCAAGCAATCTTGAACAATTTTTTTCTTCTCCACAATCATAGGGGTAGATGGCGAAGTCATCGCCTTACTCTCATCCATGTTTTTTATTTTCTCTGGCAAGGAATTAAGATTTTGGAGAACAGAAACAGGATATCTATCTGTCAAGATACAAGCAAGAGAAATTAACTACAAGAAGAATGGGAAATGGATGATGGGTTTTCTCATCTTTACATCCAAAAAATAAAGAAGAAAATCGCATGAACCTAAAGATAGCAGCTAACCAGCAATTGATTTAGATTACAAATTATCATTAAAAAGAACAAAAAAAAAAAAAAAAAACAAAGAAGTAGTTAAGGGTTGGGGGTGGGGGTGTGAAAGCAGACTCACACTGAGGTTTTGATGCTAGGTTGTTGCTACCATTGCCATTGCTAAAGACTAGTTTTGGTGGAACCTCACCATTTAGTGGGAATTGATTTGGGCGAACAGATAATTCCTGATCGCCATTAATTTGTGCAAGCATAAGTGGAGTGAAAGTTGCTCCCTTGCTTGCAACCACTGCATCAGATGGCAAAGGCATCACTTTACTCACACCCACTCTGATTGTATTTTCTGGCAAGGAATCTAGATTCGGGAGAACAGGTGCAGGATATCCATCTGTCAGGATAAAGCGAGAGAAATTAATTATAAGAAGAAAATGGGAAATGGATGATAAGCCTTCTCATCTTTACATCCAGAAATCAAAAAAAAAAAAATCAGATAAACCTAAAAATACAAGATAATTGGCCACTAATTTCAATTTAAAATTATCATTATTAAAAAAAAACAAGAACAAAAGTCGTTGAGGGTGTAAAAACAGACTTACACTGAGGTTTCGGTGTTGGGCAGTTGCTACCGTTGTAAAGGGTTGAGTTCGGGGACACTTTCCCATTCAGCAGCAATTGATTTGGGGGCACAGATAATTCTTGGCTGCTGCTAATTTGTGGAAACACGAGTGGAGGTAAAGATGACACCTTGCTCGTGACTGCAACATCAGATGGTGATGGCATTGCCTTACTCATATCCATGTTTAGTGTTTTTTCTGACAAGGAATTAGGATTCAGGAGAACAGAAAAAGGATATTCATCTGTCAAGATATAAGCAGGAGAAATTAACTATAAGAAAATGGGAAATTGATGATAGGGTGTCTCGATCTTCAAATCTTGAAACGAAAGGGGAAAAATCACATGACCTAAAGATATTATATAACTAGCTGATTTAGATTACAAGTTGTTATTACAAAAGGGAAAAAGAGAAACAACTTAATGGGGTAAAAACAAAGACTTACGCAGAGGTTTCAGTGCTGGGCTATTGCTACCATTACAGAGGACTTGGTTTGGTGATGCTGTGCCATTCAGTGGCAATTGATTCAGAGGATCAGATAATTCCTGGTTGCCACTGATCTGTCTGAATATAAGTGGAGTGAAAGATGCAACTTTGCTTGTGACCATTGCATCGATGGCCAGGACGCTCCTATAGGGCATTTGCATACATCTCTTATTGGGTTTGCTAAAGACCAATGCTTGCAGTCCAACATTCTGATTATCAACTTGAGCACCATGAGCTTGGTTTGCAAAAGCCATTGCCACCATCCTTTCGTTATTGAGATCCTGTGGTTGGTCGGTAGAAATCCAAGAATCGGAGGAACCTCCAAGGGAAGTACTTTCTTGAGAGAACTTGCCACTGTGGTGTCCAATGGAGGCACCCATAGGTTCTAGCCAGTTTGATCCAAAAGGGTGGTTCCTCTGCTCATTTTTAGGGATCAAGGGCCTCTCAATCGGGATAGGCTTTGAAGGCATAATCAAAACGGAAGGATTCTGCATCTCAAAATCCTTCTGTTGTTGGAGGGGAATGCCTTGTCCAGAGTCCATCCCAAGCAGAAAAATGAAAAAAGGTTTAATCTATCTCGGACCTCTTCTATGCCTTTTACCACAAACTACCACTGATCTTGCCACAAGAACATCAATACCTCTTTCATCTTTGTTAAAGAGCCATTTGCCCCTTAAACCCCGTGATCTAGACTAAATATGCCTGAACAAGATGGAGAAAGATTAGATTCCAAAGCTTGGCTCTATCCCCTGCAATTAAATCCTCATATCTATACACCGAAAATACAGCTGACCCTAAAATCTCCAAGTGGCACTGAGCCAGAGTAATCCTAAAATAGACAAATTGAAAAAAAAAAATTTTGATTAATTTGAAAAGAAAGGAGCTTTAATAAATTCAGTGAACCTAAAGGAACAAAGCAATGAGGAAAAAGAAAAATAGTAATAGTTTCTATGGACTGCAGGGAGGAACAAAGAAAGGGGTTGAATGTATCAAACTAGACTGAAATCTTGAATAAATCCAATGTGACCCATGCCTAATCTTATCACCAAGAATAGCAAACCCTCAAAAAGAAAGTAATTAACAAAGAAAAAAATTGGGTTCATTATTTTTGGTGGTGCGATTAGGGCACAGACAACTGTGGGATTTGGTCAAGATTTTACTCTATTTTAATGCCAAATCCAGCAATGCCAAATCCAGCCCTTTCTTCGATCCTTACCTTGGCCCACAAATATTACTATTTTTCTTTTTTCTCACTATTTTTTTCCTTAAATATATAGAATTTAAAGCTCTCCAATTTGTTCCATATTAATCAAAATTTCTCATTTCGTTATTTCTAGAATTTTCTGGCTTGGCATTGAATGGAGGTTGCAGGGTTGTATTTCAAGTGAAGAGAATTGAGAGTTTACTTGCAAGAGATAAAGTCAAGCTTTGAAGGATAATCTTTTTTTAGGCAATAAATCTCCTTGACACTTTTCTTTTTTGTGTGGAAGAATTTAAGTGTTGAGGGAGAAAAAGGTCCTTCCCTTCCTATCTTTGCTTGAGATAGGAAGTGTTTCTCAGCTGTAGATGAGAAGGCCAACATAGTGGAAGATTTCTTACAAGTTTGGTTTCAATAATGGGGTTTGAATCAAAGGGCATATGGTGCTTTAACAAAGTTGAAAATAGGCCTCGAAGTTCTTGTTTGGCAAATCAGTGTTAGTTTGTAGTAGAAGAGGTTTAAATAGATAGATTGAATCTTTTTTTGAGTTTTCAGCTTGGGATGGACTTTGTACAAAAATCTTTTTTTGGGGTTTCAGCTTGGGATAGACTTTGTACAAGGCATTCAACTCCAAGAACAAAAAGATTTTTGAGATCTAAAATACTTAAGTTCCAATTACACCTCAAAGCCCATCTCCACAATGAGGCCCTTAATCCCCAACAATAGCTAGAGGAAGCACACATCCAAGTCAAACTAGCTAGATTTTGTGGATGCTTCCACTGGACTTCATGGTGGCAGTTCCCTCAAGAAAGTGCATGCCAGCAAAGGTGCCTCCAGTTCTTGGAGTTTTGCTAATCAGTTGCAGGACCTCAAAAACAGTGGGACAACAACATTATTATTCTTGAAATTTTACAGGACTCTCTTGGTTTCCATTGATGCAGCATTCACAAGCAAGGTAGCATACTCATGTTTGCACGGATTAGCAGCCAAGAAGAATTATTTATTCCCCCAAATCAACTGTTACTGAAGGTGTTCCAAAACCTAGTCCATTGCAATGGGCAGCGAAGGCCCAATAACACCAAAAACTCTGTCAGTCACTGTTTTTACCTCCTTAACTTCTTTCCTTTTTTAAATCATGATTTGTAATCTAAATCATTTGCTCTAGTTAGCTAGCATATTTAGGTTCGTGGGAATTCGGGTATTATAAATTATTTTACTCAGTCAAGATATGAAATAAGAGAACATATAGTAAGAGAACAATATATGCCCAACAATCAATACATGCGCCCAATTGGTCTTTCAAATTTAACATATAAACATGGTTAACATTAACTACAAGCCTAATGTAAAATCTAAATGCCTTAACTACAATAAACCAACTTTGATCTTATTCCTTGGACAGTTATAAAAAGGAATTGCCGTCAGAATTACATACCTCTAGAGAAGAGCTAACAGTAGAGAAATGAATTGAATGGTGTTTCAGCTGAAGGTGCAGAAATTCAGCCAAAAAGCTGGAAAAGGAAAAGAGAAAGTTAATACATATCACCAAGATGATTTTACCGAACATATTCAAAATTTGTTTAGTAAGTAACCAAGTGCATTTTAGGTCAAAAAAATTAACCAGCAGCATTTTTAGTCAAAAAAATAAATTAAGAGCATTTGAGAAAGTTGCCAACTATTGTGTCAATAAGTAAATTCACTTTACCCACACAAAGTGACTTTATTTCGGGTAATGGAAGGACATTCATGAGAACCTAAATCAGTTCTGGAGAGTAGATGGACCAATTGCCTACACTTGTGAGTCTTCATATCAAATTAAGAAAAGCAAGGAGTTCCTTTTTCTTTCTTTTGGCAATAGCAAAAGGTCAAAGAGTCCTACATTAACAACTCATTGCATCCTCTCCCATAACAAGTTCCTTTAAAGACTGAGGGGAAGCATCAAGAGCCACCACTGCACAGCCTTAGCCAACTAACAATCCAGCATTTAGTAGCAGAATCTTCCATTTATGGTGGTGCATCTGGTTTAAAATCTCCTCAAACTCATTCTTACACCTATTTCCTAAGAATTTCTATTAAATTTTTTTATATGAAAGCTGCTTCCCCTCGTGTGCACTTCTGCACTTGTATCCATTTCTAGTAACTAATATCTGGCAAATCAATCCATGAGAACAAATCTCCAATCAGCACAGATCACCTACACGTCTCACTATGTGTCCTGTAAATAAAGCTAACTACCATTAACCATTTCGTTCTGCATTCAACTAAACATTCCTGATGCTTCTCAACCACAAAAGCCACAAGCTGACAACAATTTACTGCTATGCAAAAAATAAAATAATCTCATATATGAAATCACAAATAATCATAGTAATCATCCACTAGGTAACCTCGAAAACTTATGATACCGATAGCTTGAATGTGCTATAGCAGTCAAGGAATCAACTTGAAAGACTTGGACTTTTGACTGTCCTAATGAAAATGTATTTCCTTTAAGAAAGTCGAGTCAACACCAATGCAGACACTTTTAAGCTTCCTGCTTTTCCTGACAATGAAGTCTCATCTGCACTAGTAAGATTTTATGGTGTTGCACATTGAGAAGTATCAATTATTAAAGTGATAGTATGGTCAAAACATTTCCAACTAATATAAAACTAAAACAATTCAAAAGGAACCATAAGACTCCATATCAAGAACAAAATGCATCATAGAAACAGGATTACAATGAATATACTATGGATTCAAAAATTGGCTGAAAATTTGGATGAATATATTGCCACATAAGCAGCAATCCCATGCCATGGGCTACAAGACTATTGTCTAGGCCCATTAATATTTGCCAAAGGATGAAATTGTAAAGTTTTTCAGAAAGTGATCTCTTTCTGGTAATTATTGATAGTTGTATCATTTCCACCTTTTCCATCATAATTACCTATTATCAGTGTAACCACGGAGATACGAAAGAAATATCTTAACTAATTTAGACCTATAAAGAATGAAAAGGAAAGGAAGATGGAAAAGATTCATGTTGGCTGACAACTATGATATTTGTCAAGGTGAAAACAGCATGCATCAGTTAGGCAATGGCAAGGGGAAGGTGATTAATTAGATTTTTCTTGCACCTATTGCTATGTCAAAATTCAGTAAGAAAATATCCAAAGAAAAACACTTTTTAAAGTTTGTCTTTGGTATAAGGATAAAGATATGACATTTTAGTTTACTAAGCCATCTTTAGAACAAAATCCTCTAGATTTAGAAACAAAATCCATAAAAATCAAAATGCAAGCAAGATTTAAGACTAGCATTCCAGAAATAAACACAGTGAGAAGGGTTTGAAGGACAGACCTGACCAAGGCATGTAAATATGAGATAGGAAAGGCACAACCAGCAACGTGCGACAAATTAGGGAACAAAGTGCATGCAGGTTAGGTCACCGATAATATGCAATTCGCAGCATATTATTAATACTTCAATAAAAGATTATGCAAGTCAATTCCCATTACAGCAACAGAGGATAAACAAAAACAGATATTTGCAGGCTAAAGAATTTAGTTTTCCTCCAATAATCAACCCATAAATAGATGTCACTGTTCAGCTCAAAAACAATTTTTCCAGTTTAAATCAGTGATGAAACTCAGGCCTAAATGAAATTGTGGTTTCGTATTTTCATCAAATTAATAAACTAGCCATCTACAAAGTATTGCGTGTGCAGAAATTTATGAAATAATACATTTTTGTATCCGGTGTGGGAATAAGTTACGGCTAACCTCTGTAAGCATGCTTAAACGGCACAATAGAAAGATGTAAATAATCCCATCAAGCCCAGGAAATTGATGAAATGGAAGGCAAAGCATGCATTCAAAAAATGAAGTAAAATGTACAAAAACTTGAATTTCCAAGAAATCTTGTCACATTCTATTTTAAAATAAAAAAATAAGCGCATGAATAAATTCCGTACCAATTCGCTCTCTATCAAGCAAGAAGCAGCCGTGATCCACAATATCGAGCTTTCATTTTCGATAGCTGATTCATGGTTCTATATCCCCATGATTTGCGAAATAATCTCGAATTCTGGTCTCTGCAACAGAGATCAGACAGGTAATCACGGGAAAAGCTCAAAATTTATTCTAGGGTTTGGAGTAGAGTGGAAGGGAGTGGAGTCCCGGGGGGGGGGTAGGGAGGAGAGGGTGGCGGGTAAGTAGGGCAAAGGGTTGCTTCAGGCCTGGCTAAGGGCTCAGGGCTTGGAGGGGATAGGCTGCCGGTCGTGGCGCCGGAGGAGGGATTTGTCGGTGGTGGTCGTGGCCAGAGGCCGGCGGAGAGGGGGAGAGAGAGGGGGGGGGGGGGGGGGGGGGGGGCGAGATGGGAGCAGGGACGTACCGATGGAGGTAAACGGCGGCAGCGAAAGCTGAGAGGCAGAAGGCGGCGAGGGTGAGGCCGAGGTCGACGGCGGCAAGGATGGAGCGATCGGACTTCGACGGGATAGCGAATCTTGGATCTAAATCTAAGATGTCGAGGGCGGAGATGACAGCAGAAACAGGAGGGCAGCTTCGCTGAAGTGACTTCTTGGCATCGGCGACGGAGAATCCATATAAAATTATAATCACAAACAACAACAATGACCGCCAATGGCATTCAACCTTACGACCGGAGACTTGGAAGGTTTCGGTTTGGGCGGTGGAGCTCGACTGCTTCCTGCGATACCATGCCGGTGATCTGGTGAGGTGAGGGATCTTTGATTTTGAAAGAAAGAAGGGCACGAATGGAGAAGAGGATGTTGTGAATAAATAGGCAAAATTTCGCATTCATTTAAAGCAAGGAAGGCTCCTTTCTATACATACCAGAGACCATCAATGCCGCGATCGGAGTTGGAGATACTTTCTCTATTTTTCCTCTCCGGCTTTGAAAGAGAGAGAAGAGGAATGAAGAAGAGAGAGAGAGAGAGAGAGAGTGAAAGTCTTCGTTCTATCTTGGACTCGTCTCTTTTTTAAAAAAAAAATTATTTTAATTAATTATTATTCCGAATCAATTCTTTTAAATACAGCGAATTAAAAAAGGAAAATAATTAAAAAAAAGATACGAGTACTCTTCTCGATTTATATTTCATATTTTACTTTTATTTTCTGTATTAAAAAGAAAGATTACGGTTAACGGTTAGTTGAGAGAAGAGAGGGTTATTAAATATATAATATGTGGTGAGAGATAGGAGAAAAACGAGCGAAATAGCTAGCAAGCGAGAAATAAGCGAGATGCGGAGCAGATCGCAGCGATGGGAGGAGGCGGACGGCCGTTACTTTTCTTTGATGCGGGGTCCACCGTCATGTGAAGTTCCCAGTCCCACCCTCGCTCCCGCTCGCTGGATTTGGCTTCATTCCCGGCAATCGTCTGATACGCTCCCCAAATCCTACCCCCAACCGCGGTTACTAGGAGTTTGCCGCCGAAGACTGGCCGGTTTTGGCCTCCATCGGGGATTCGACAGGGGCCTCGGCTCCGCTCGGTGGAAACAAACTTCCACCGGCGGACGTCAACGGCTTTTGGCGGGTCGCGCGCTTACCTGCAACCGCCGTTCGCATTCCTTGCCATCACCTCCGCAGCTTTATTATTATTATTATATTTGTTTACTTTTGTCTTTCACCGTTACCCCAAATGCAGTGGCATGTTATTTTGATTATATTTTCTGATATAAATAGTGGCAAGGCTGAAGCATCTTTCTAGTGACACAAATTTTCTAAAGGCTGAAGAGCATTTTAGCCCCCAAAAAAAATACATCGATATAGAAAAATTTGCTATTTTCACTATCATTTGTCATGCACAATTCTAACTCAATTTCTAAATTTTTGTCCATAAAAAAAAAACTTTATGAATATTGCATTTTGCATGACACTTTTTATGTTTATTATGCATTAAATATCTTTTTCTTAAATACTACTTTATTTCTTTTTAAGAGGCTCATCCTCCTTATTTATCACATAGAGGAAATTGTCCGTTAAAACATTTACATCTCTTATTTACTTGGAAGACATTAATAGACTAATATATCAAAATTTTTGCATCAGTGGTAGGATTCATAAGATAAGATAACTTACGAGCTAAAACTTACAGGCATCAATGAGCATTGCACCATTTGTTATGTCCATCAATATGGCATGGAGTTGAAGGAAATTCAGTGTTTTACAGCTACATAATTTAATGTCTAAAAAGTTATGAGATAACTTGCTTACGCAACTGAGTTGTATAGCCATCTCACATGATTAGTGGTAATCATCTAGATTAAAAAATTGCTGGCTTAATTAAAGAACATGCATGGCTCTGTTGCTACTTCAATGGTCAAATTTATTTGATTCGTTTAAAATATTTAGGCTTGTAGATTATTATTACCTAAGCAAATGAAGTCAAGAGTTATGCCAACTGCACTAAATTAAAGCAACATGAGATGTGATTATGATCGTAAATCTTTCTTAGCAGGAGTCATTTGAGCTGAAATTAGTCAATTCTAAAAGGCTCATTTTTTCTCTTTTAAATAGTTAAAATTCCTGTGAACTAAGACTACTTGGTAGTTACATTCCTTCACTTAGTAACTAAAAGATTTAGAATTCGATTCTAGGATAATTCCCCCAAAAATCTTGAACTCAATAATTATAACATAAATAAATTTCTCCCTTGCCCTCTCTCAAATACAACTATAACTTCAACATATTGTTAGGGATGGGTCTATATTAAAAGTCTAAACTCTAACTTAAACATGAGCATCTGTAGCGAAATTTTAAACGCGTAGTAAATTAGTCAAATTTAATAGAATTTGCTCGTAATTAGTTCACTTGGCAAAGTCACTTGGAGGGTGTTGATAATATGGGTTAGAGTCTTTGTTTTTGTCAAAATTCATGACTTAGTGAATTTTGATTGATTTTTCTTACTCTTTTATCAACAAAAAAGTGAGCAAAGTCTAATGAGACACAATCATGCTCACTTTTATCCATATAGAAAAGTATTCATATTTAGGGCTTATGTTTATATTTAATTGGCTTACCTTTGAGCTTTTAGGATATTCATAGATACATCAAATCAAGATACGAGTAAAAGTATATGCATGCTACGTTCGAACGTGTCATAGGTTATTGGTTAATAACTATATTCGTTCGGTCTACATCCCTTTTCATGCGGGTCTAGATGAGCTAGTCTTAAGTTAGTCTTGTTGAAATTGTAAGATTTTGACATCTTTCAAGGTCAATCACCTTTCTTTTTGGAAGTATCTTCAATAATTTAGGTACATATTATTTTAAAAAAAAAAAGAGAAAAAAAAAGGTATAGGATAGAAGAATACGATCTCATGATGCTTTGTAAATAACAATCCATTTTGGCTCATGGATGGCCAAATCTCTCGTCATGTGGAATGGTAAACACTAGCAACGAGCATAGCGCGTTCTGTATGGTATCACCCAGCGCAAGTATACGGTAGTTGAAATGAACGGGAGAGATTTACTCTCAACTTATCAGAGCGCGCGCGGCAACTGGCCCAAACTCCAAAAGAAACGGTATCCATCTACGTCTCTCGCCCACCAAGACTGACCTCTTCAACGCCTTTATTTTTTTGTTTGCTAGTTGGATTCCTTGTTACGCTTCTCTCTCGTTTATTCACGAGATATCATACTTAACTTTACTCGGTCATTAATATATATATATAAAAAAAAACCGATATCTCTCTGGCACCAAACCTGGACCGAGATCGAAAAAGACCGGATAAATCTTAAAAACCAACCCTACAAATGCATATATTTACAGAAAAACCGCAAAACAATTCACGTGTCGGTGATTGCGTTGAGAGGTGAAAAAGAGCGCAAGACGAGACCGAGTCGGATGGCGTTCCGCGGCCCTCGCAGTTACAGCGTTCCGTATATCCATCGCCATCACCACCGTCTGGTGCACGTAATTTGTCCTAAAATCGAATCACAGCCACCCAATGACTAGGCCCATGTCACATCAAGGGGTGGCAAGGACGGGGTCTAAAAACGTGCATGATGGGGGTGATCGGGTTGCGGGTAGAACGAGAAAAACAGGAGCAGCGTAGGGCATGTGAAAGTTGACAAGAAAAAAAAGCGTGGAATTATGGCCAACAATTGGCGTCCCACGCCTTCTCATGCTTGACTTTGAGAGAGAGTTCCTTGACCTAATTCTCTTTCGATAGAATGCTTCTTTTAAGCATCTATTCAACAAAGTATTATTAGCACGTGGAAGCATGTCGTACATATGCTTATATATATTTGTTTGAATATAAAATTGCATCATCCTAGCTAGGGATATTCTTTTATTAAAACGAATGCAAAAAAAAAAAAAATTACATTAATCACTGCTTTGAAAGATTTGGTTTTTTTTCTTTTAAATTCTCAACCGGTGATTTTTAGTACTCCAAAAAATCTTTAGACCATAAGTTTATGAACTTCAATTCGTGCTTGGATTAGCTATTGGAATGCCTTTAATTAAGTACTTTTTTTAATAGCTATGTGAGACAACTATTGATCCAGACCAATAATTAGACAAACATGCCTCTACTTAATCAACTTTAATAAATAACATCATAAGAATACTCCTTACCTTCACAATAATTATAGTAGAAATAGTGGTTTGAAGATATGGTTTTGCAAGTAGTGCTGATGTATATCACATGGGCTTTTGAATAAACTCTATAGCTTACAAGATAGTTATCAAATAATAATTAACTCAATAAGAACTAGGGGTGCAACTTGGGCTCATGAAACTCGGGTTTTCTCAACCCTAATCTAACTCTATTTATAAAATATCAACCTAATCCTAATCCTAACCCTATTTGTAAAACCTCAATCCTAACCCTATTTTTAAAAATCGGATTCGGATTGAGTTTCGGATTGAAATTTGGGTTGATGAAAAAAAAATATTTTTTAAAGTAAATAAATACCGAATTATAGATCCCAAAGACGGAAAAACAAAATCTCTTGCCGAAGAACTCGGGCTTTAACATTATATTAAAAAAAAGTTTTATCTGAAACAAAAAGAGGAGGAGGTATCGTAAACAAAGAAGAAGATGAGTCGGAAAGTGAAACGAAATGTGTGAGTGGTCCGCCTTTATGTTTGCCCTTTTTCTCGTATGCGACCGATGGCCTTACCTTCCTCGCCCTCAAGTTGGTCATCTCGTCCGATCTGATTGGCGCCTTCAATGCCCCTAAAAATCTGATGTCGATAAGCTACCCCCGTTCGGATAATCCTCGGGTTTGGATTATCTCGGGTTCGGGTTGCAGTCAACCCTAACCCGAATCAATTGCAAATCGGACTGGGTTACATCCGGGTCTTTCGGGTTGGATTTGACAAACATGAGTTCAAACACTACTGTAAATCGGGTTCGGCGGACCGGATTCGGATTGAATCCGGCCTAAGTTGCACCCCTAATAAGAACTAGCAAGGTAATGAGTGTCCAAATTAAAGTCGCATTTCAATTTGTGATGTTAATTGTTGATCAAAATAATTACCAATTTTTAGAATTTCTATTCAATGAACTCCAAATTCATGATATTTTAGATCTTAAGCTAGATCATGGAGATATTATATTTGGATTTGATAAGATTTATATCTAATCTAACAAGCATTGGTATCTAATTCCAAAATCATAAGCTCAATTAAACAAGACTTAAGACCAAGGACAGATGTAGAGTTTCAAACTTTGGTTATTTACTTCATCTTTTAATATTTTTTGATATAAGCAAGAAAATAAGATATGTTTAACTAATTAGGCCAATATGTTGATATATCCAACCCCGCACAATTCACTTATTAGAATAAGTTGTGAGTGATTAAGTTAAACTCCATTATTTATGTGTGAGGTGCCTCTAGTAATTCATGAAAACTGTTGAAATTAACTTAACTTAAAGTTTAAGAGACATGATAACTATCATAATTCTTGCAAGAACAATTACGCAACCTAAGTTCTTGCTCAAAATATATTCAGTAAACAATTGATGTAGGGCTAAACATACGTTGGGGTAAACTCTTATATATTTTATTTATTTAAATTATAATAGTGTAAAAATCTATCTGATATAAATGATGTAGAACTAAATATATGATAATACAAGCTCTCACGTACCTTCGATTTAAGTTCTAATGCCGTTACCATGTTAAGAGTTTGGATCCAACCAAATCCCTTCTAAATCTAATTACAAACACTAAGAGTTCATCCCTAATCCACATAGGTTATAGGCTGAATCTATTCTGATATCATCTATAATAACTAAAAATCTTATCCCAGAAAGTAAAATTATTATTTGGATTCTTGAGCCTCTAGCTATACATCCAAAATCTATGTGATGCACAAAATGTATGCTAGAATGGTTTTTGCTTTTTATTTTACCAAGATGATTTGCATATATATATAACTAATATTTCAAGGGAAACGATTAAAAATACTACAAAATGTTATTGACATTGGCATGCATCTTGCGCTTGGCATCGCTTAATATTTGATGGGCAACAAGTTTTTTTTCTTTATAAAAACAAAGCCCTCTATGCCCTTATTCATCTTTTATTCATGCAAAGTAAAAATTCATTTAAATCATCAAGGTACCATCATCATTATTAATTAAAAAATTTAAAAAAAATTGAGAAGACTTTCGGGTGTTTCTAGAGAGAGGAGAGAGAGAGTCTCATGATTTCGGTGGTTAGAAGGTTTCCTCTGCCGAGTCTGCTTTAAGATTCGGGCTCCGTCTTCATCTTCTCTGATCCCCGGCGCTTTGGTTTGTTTTCTCTGGCCTGGTTCTCTGTGTGATGGGGACTCCAGCTCAACTGCATCCCGGTGAATCCGTCGGGGCAGGGAAGTCCGGCACGGCGTGGCATCGGGCCCGTGGAAGTGGGTTCAAATGGGTTGCTCCATCGCCTCCTCCGGCGGTAGTGGCGGAGCTGGAACGGAGGTATCCGAGCATAGTCCAAGTGTCGTTGCACTCTCTGGATGCTGAAGAGGAAAGATGGGGGAGTCATGCTATCCTCGCTCGCTGCCTCTTGCTGGATTCCGTCGGAAATCATAGTTCGAGAGTTCCACCGAGCGGGGTTGACAGGTGACATCGAAGCTCTGGCCTTGGCGAATAAGCATTTCATCTTCTATTTCTCTGACATCCGAGCTAAGGCTCTTGCACTGGGAAGACCCTGGGTTGTTAATGGACAAACTATCATCACTGCAGAGTGGCGTCCGGAATTCGTTCCAGTCGACAGCTCCATCCATTCTGCTCTGCTCTGGATACGGTTGCCACAGCTTCCAATTGAGTTTTGGAGTGACGAAATTCTTTCATCCATCCTTGCAATGGCCGGGCAATTCCTTTATTCTGATGAATCAACCAAGGTAAGGAAGCGTGGAAGCTTTGCTCGGGCCTGTGTCCGAGTGGATCTAAGTTCACCTCTCCGGCCAGGATCTCGGATCCGTGGCAGCAGAGATCCATTTTGGCAACAGTTCTCATATGAAAATCTTGAAGGAATTTGCGTGATTATGGATCAGTGCATCTCTCTGGATCTTCCATGCTATGATGGATTCCTTCGCGCCTTCTTCCGCCTTGCTTTTGGGCCCTGGATGGCTGCTATCAGGCACCGGAAATCCACCCAGGAACCTCCGTCGGGTGATCGTTTCGCTTCTCCCGGGTCTCCCCTGCTTTGGCCGACGGATGGCAACTTCCTAAGAAACCAGCCCCCGGCAGCCGAGCAGGGGGACTGCCTCGCTCTCTCCTTCCACGGTGACGGAGTCCCAGGGAGGGATGGCCCATGCGGAGAAGTCGGCATCGATCCCAGGCAGCGTTGTCACAGGCAGCCGAGCAGAGGAAATCCTTGTCTCAGTGTGTGAAGGAAGCCCTGTGCCGGTTGATACTGTAGCAAAGTTTCAGAAAGAATTGCTTAAAGGGTCTGATAAGGGCAATGATTCCAATCCATTTGCATGCTTAGAGCCTGATACATCGATTGAGCAGCCTAAGTCCCGGGAGGATGGCTACTCTGGCCCTTCCAAGAGGACCCGGCCTGAGGACCTTGTTTCTCAGCGAGTGGTATCCAGGACCACTAAAGGAAAAGGGAAAACTTCTACTGGGGGGAAAGCTAGATCACAGGGGTCTTTCACTTTTCTAGCAACGGTTGACTCTTCTCGGGGGTCTCTTGACCTTTCGGGGCCAGGGAACAAGAAGTCTCATCGCAAGGAAGGGCCGGGTCTGCCGTCTGCTTCAGGTCTCTCCTTGCCAGTCCAGATGGAGGCAGCTACTCATGATTCGCGGTCCTTCTGCTTAAGAAGGCTATCCTTCGGGGCGAGGAGGCTGAAGCCATGGAATCGTCCTGCTCTAAGGATTCCGCTCTGCGGGATGTGGAAGTTGTATCCATGGATTCATTCCATCCGGAGGATTGTAGGGGCAAGGAACCTGCTATGGGTTCTCTTCCAGCTGACGACCGCCTTGTTGATGAGTTGATGGGGGATAGGGTGGGGGTTCCCCCCTTTCATGCCTCAGAATGAAGATTCTTGTCTGGAATGTGCGCGGAGCCCAGAAACCATCGTTTCGCTCTGCGTTTGGGAGGCTACTGCAGCTTCATGGTTTTGATATTTGTGTTCTTCTGGAAACTCGGTTGTCGGGGACCAGTCTTGCTCGATTCCGACGTATGGTCTCCAGATCTTGGGTTTCCTATGCTATTGACTCTGTTGGTCTCTCCGGAGGGATTGTGGTTTTGTGGAGAGCTGACAATATCAAAGTGGATGCCTTTCATTACTGTGGTCAACAAGTTGCTCTGGTTGTTTCTGACGGATCTCATGCTCCCTGGCTTCTATCGGGTGCTTATGCTAGCACTGACTTCAGGGTGCGCCGGGTGCTATGGGCTGAGATTCATTCTTTGCTATCCCAGGGTATTCCTTCTCTCATTGCGGGTGACTTTAACTGCATTATCGGGGCCAATGAGAAAAGAGGTGGCAGGCATGCGGTTGATTCAGTGGAAAGATCTGAGTTCAGAAACTTCATTGCTTCAGCTGGTCTTTTGGATTTGGGTTTCTCTGGGCCTCAGTTTACCTGGTGTAACAATCGTCAGGGTTCTGCTAGGGTGTGGGAAAGACTGGATAGAGCCTTGGCCAATCCTCAGTGGCTCCAGCTTTTTCCTCAGCCAATGTTACTCATCTGTCTAGAATTGCTTCGGATCACTGTCCTATTCTGATTTCTACTGATGTGCTTCTCCAGCAGAGTAGGGTGTTCCGATTTGAGAAATTATGGACTTTCTATTCTTCTGCTAGATCTGTCATCTCACAGGTTTGGCGGTTGCCTATCAGAGGGAGTGCCACCTACAGACTTTTCGGCGTCTGGTTCTTGCTAGACGTAGACTATGTAGTTGGAGTAGAAGGGAGGTGGGGAACATTGCTCGACGGGTTGAGCAGACTGAGTCTATTATTTCGTCTCTGCAGTCAAAGGAGGACCAAGAGGGATATCTTCCTGATTCTGATCTTTTGACCCTTAGAACCAACTTGTCTCTTCATCACTCTCTTTATTACAACAGGAGACTTTTTGGAGGCAGAGGTCCCGCATTCAGTGGATTCAGGAAGGGGACTCCAACACTAGATTCTTTCACAGGCTACTCTTAAACGCCGTGCTGCGAACCGCATTAGACGGCTTATTGACGAGGAGGGCAACCCTCAGGAGGAGTTCCATATGATCAGGGATCAGATGCTCCATTTCTTTCAGTCTAGATGGTCTGAGCACTCTGGTGAAGGGTACCCTATTTTCCGGTCTCCCCTTCCTCTAGGGTCTCTGATGTGGAGAATGCTCTTCTCATCCGTCCGATTACTGAGGATGATATTCGGCGGGCTTTATGGGATCTTGGTATTGACAAGGCTCCTGGACCTGATGGGTTCCCGGCTGTTTTCTTTCGCCACTACTGGGATATTGTTGGACAGGAGGTGGTGCAAGCTATTCAGCTTGTTTTTCAGTCTAAAGCAATTCCAGCAGATTGGAATCGGACTCTTATCACCCTGGTGCCCAAACGCCCTGATGCTTCCTCTCCTCAGCACTTCCGGCCTATTAGTCTCTGCACCACCTTATACAAAGTATGTGCGCGCATCCTGGTTTCCCGAATGTGTTCTGTGATGGCTCGCATCATCTCTCCACAGTAGGGGGCTTTTCTCAGGGGGCGCAGCATCACTGATAATGCTCTGCTTGCTCAGGAATTCATGCATGACCTTCAGCGAGCTCCTAGCCGTCAGGGTCTTATGGCTGTCAAGCTCGATATGGAGAGAGCTTATGATAGATTGAGCTGGGATTTCCTGTGCCACACTCTTTCTGGGTTTGGGTTTACGGAGCTCTTTGTTGACTGGGTGATGGCCTGTGTTAACCGGCCTTCCTTCTCTCTCCTTATTAATGGTGGTCAGACTGATTATTTTCACTCGGAGGTTGGGTTGAGACAGGGCTGCCCTCTTTCGCCTTTCCTGTTCATTCTCTCGGCCGATTCGTTGTCCCGGGCGCTATCTCAGGCTCAGGATAGCAACTCTTTGGTCCCTTATACTGCTGGTCCCCAAGGGCCCTCCCTTTCTCACCTTATGTTCGCTGATGATTGCATTCTTCTGGGAAGGGCCACTGTTCGCAATGCTATCACTTTTGCGACTATCCTTCAGTCTTACTGTAGTGCTTCAGGGCAGAAAGTCAATATCACTAAATCTCTGATCTGTTTCAGCCCTAGGACGAAGTCTACTGTTAGAGGGACTATCTCACAGATTATGGGTATTCCTAATCAGGCTGATCAGCTATCCTATCTTGGAATACCTATTACGGGGAGGCGGCCTCGTATCTCTGACTTCAGCAACTTAGTTAGCGGGTCCGTGACAGATTGGATGGGTGGCAGGTCACTGGGCTCTCTATGATGGCGAGGCTTTCACTGTTACGCTCGGTGCTATCTTCCCTACCACTCTATCTGCTTGCCAATGCTGCTGTTCCCTTGTCTTGTTTGAGGAAGATCAAGAGACAGTTCCGGGATTTCCTCTGGGCTTCGATGCAGGATGGGCATGGTATTCACCTCCTGGCTTGGGATATTGTTTCTATGCCGATTACCGAGGGTGGGCTCGGGATCCAGTCGCTCATTGTTAGGAGGGAGGCTCTGATTGCGAGGCATGCTACGCGGTTCTTGCTTGATCCGCACTGTTTGTGGAGCTCCTTTATGCGGGCCAAATATGGAGACTGGAATTCTTCCTCTCCTCCTCAGCTTTTCCCTGGGTACTCTTTTTTCTGGAAAGAGGTTTGCCGGCATGCTCCGCCTATTTTGGACAGCATCTCTTGGTCGCTAGGTGACGGGTTTCTGTTGATATTATTCATGACACCTGGATAGCTGACCTTCCTCTGTCCCGTTGGCCGACTTTTGTGAGTTCTGACATCCCTCAGGGTATGAGGGTGATTGACTTATTCGGTCCGGATCACTCTGCTTGGTCTTCTTCTATGGTCTCTAGTTTTTTTGGAGTTGAGCTTTGCCGGCGCATTCTTGCCATTCCTCTTACTCCGGGTCCCACCCCTGATATTAGGGTTTGGAGGAGATCCTGTCTGTCCCATGCTCCTATTAGAGATCTTGTTGAGATTTACAGCCCTCAGCCTCAGCATTCGATTGATTTGAAGTGGATCTGGCGTCTCCCCATTCATCCCAGGGTGCGGCTTTTTATGTGGAAACTTGCATGGAACACACTTCCTACTTGTTCCCTGCTCTCCGCGAGAGGCATGAGCATTCTGCCTACTTGCCCATTATGTGGTAGGGAGGACGAGACGGTTGGTCATGCTATCTTCAGTTGCTCCCAGGCGAGACAGACTTGGCAGATTTCAGGTGATGGTCCTTGGGATCAGGGTCTGAATCCCTGTGTAGTCACTTTTTGAGTATCATCAGGGAGGATATGGGAAGAGGATTCCACCTTCTGGTTTCGAGGAGGGCTTACACTGCTTATCAGATTTGGTTATCTCGGAATCGGCTTCTGTTCGCTGATGAGACTACTCATCCTCGCAGGGTTGTTAGGGCCGCCTTCTATTTAGCTGCTGAGTATACATTCCATCAGAGATTTCGTGTTTCTGCTACCCCTGGCCACTGGGACTCCCTGCTGCTTCGGCAGCGTACCGGCATACGGTCTTTATTTCTTGGGAGCCCCCACCTCCAGGGTTTGTTAAAATCAACTTTGATGGTAGTGTTCGCGGCAGATGTGCAGGCTCGGCGTTTGTGATTCGTGGGCCTGACGGTGAGATGCCGGCGTCTGGTGGATTTGGTCTTCTTGATTCCACAGTGCCCCTTACGGAGTTGTGTGCTGCTTGGGCTGGTATCTGTTGTGCTATTCGCTGTCTGGGAGCTCGCAGCATTATTGTTGAAGGGGATTCCATTACTGTTATCCGCTGGATTAGGCAGGACTCCCACGCCGTGTGCCTATCATCCCCTTGATTGGAGATATTCATTCTATCCTTCAGGATATCTCTTGCGCCAGGATTAGGCACATCTACCGGGAAGCCAACTCTGCGGTAGATTGGATTGCTGCTAGGATGGCGTCTCATGCTGGTTCTTGGAGCTGGAAGCCAGGTGAACATTGCCCCCCTGTTCTTTCTCAAATTTTGTACTCTGATATATCGAATTTGACTCACCCTAGATTGGTGTGATCATCCGTCTATACCCAAAAAAAAAAAAAAATCATATCCTTTACATTAAATCAATCACATCTATATGGTATGCGCTAAGTTTTGAACTGAGAAATTGTTAGCAGCAATGCCCACTCTCATCCAGGTAAATGGTTTGCCCATGACATAAAGCAGTGTGCTACCATATAATTTATCATATCATATTATTTTTATATAAAAATATACTTTTCATCCACAAGCTCTCGCTCAAAATTATATCAATTCTCATATTTCTTTAATCACTATATTTTAGCTCATGAATGTTACATTTCTAAGTTTATAACATAAGATCAATTAAAAATTAATAAAATATCTAATATATTATTTTATTAAATTTTAATTATTTTATATATAATAGAATATTAAGAGTATAGTATTTTTAAGGTATTAGAGATTAAGCTGTGATTAAAAATTTAAGGATTAAAATAAATTTTGTGTGAGTTTAATGATTTAGTTTGCTTTTTAATATTTTTAATTAGTTGCAGTATAATTTTATATTTTTATTTATTTAATAATAAAAAATATGTATTATATGTGATATATATATATATATAATATTAGGATTGATTCGTATGCATATAATTATATGTATAATATAAAAATAAAAATATTTAGATGCATGACCTTTAGGTAGTATTTGATAGTTTTTTGGCTATTTCTAGATAAATGTACATAATAGTATTTATTCAGGGGTTAGCTTAGGGGATAAGCATCTTTTTAAAATTATTACTTTGCCATTAAGGTAGTGTTTGAAATAGGGGATAAGAGGGGATATCCAGAGGATATCCCCTTTTATTCCCAAAAGCCATAACTATAAGGGATAGCAGGGAATAAAGTTAACCAAAGGGATAATCCATGGTTAACCATGGTTAACCATGGGATATCCCCTCAATTTATTCCCTAGAGAATGCAGGAATAACTGGTTATCCCTCCAAATAAGAGTAAAAAAAGGTTATCCCATGGATTTACCTTTTTACATTTGATATGATCAATGGGATAGCCAAGGGATATCCCTAGGGATAGCCAGAGGATAAATTCTATTCCGTACACTTATCCATGAATAACATTTTTTCTATCAAACACTACCTAAGCGATAACTTTAATTATTCCTGGACTATAGCATTTGGGGATAAGAAAAGATATCCAAAAATATTTTTTTTATTTATCATATCAAACATACTTTTATTGTGTAAGATATGTTTTGTACGTTCGTGCACGATGAATAAAGACTTTTTCAAACGGTCATAACGGTTATTTGAAATGATGCGCGCGTAAGCATGTATGTATGTGTATATATAATTATAAAATGACGAGACAATGGAGGAGACACGGCTCTTCGAACGGTTTACCAATCATGAGGGGAAAAGGTAAAAGAGCGGAAGGTGGCCGGCCCCATGCTCCAATTAATTTAAAAAGTAGCACGGAATCCTAGTGTAAAAAAGGCCCCTCAATCATTGTATAAATTAATAAATAAATTTAAAATTGTGAAAGTATAAAAAGGAGATATCATAAAATAAACGGCACACGGCGATGTGACTTGCTCCGTCTCATCCAGTGCAGGGCTAAAATGGTGGCTCGCCTGCGCTCTCTCCACTGACGTAATATCAATATGGTTGGCCATTGCTGAATTTTATTACCTATATAACGGCGGTGTATTAATAAAAAATTAATCAAAATATATTATTTTAGTTTTGACCTTACGCCTAATATTTGACTAATGCCGAGCTTGTTGGCATCTATATCTAGTCTTTATAGGGTAATGAATGAAATTAATTTTTTTTTAAAAAAAAAGCTTTCGTTGCTCAAATTAATTAAAAATAAATAAAAAAATTTAAGATTTTTTGAATGAGTAGTTTAGAACTAAAGCAAGAAAAAAAAAAAAACAGAGAGGTAGATTATGCTTGTTAGGATAACTGAGAAGGACATTTAGAAGAGTTTTAATTTGAAGCCAAACTCTTGCATTGAGCAACTTTTTTTAAATTTAATTTCAAAAAAAGACTATTCTGATAAGAACTAGTTTGCTATTTTTTTTAATTAGGTTTATCAAATATAAGGAAAGTTCTGATTACATTTAAACACAAAGGCCATCACGAAAAAGTCCATCTCTAATTAGAATTTTTTTTTCTTTGTGTGGGTATCTAACTATACCCTTGCACTTTCAGAAGTTGAACTTGAATCATGCTCAAGTTGTGAATGTAGCTCAGCTCATTGTATGGCTAATCAAGTTCAAACTCGTTGGCTTTTCTTATGTAATAGTGCTATCATATAGCATATATTTCACCAAGTTATCTAGTAGCTACTTTTTTGACTAAACTGTATAGTAGCTTATCTTTTCTGAAGTTATTAAGTAGCTGACTCTAATTTGAGACTTGGGTAGCTTAGCCTTAGCATGTTTAGATCATTGGCTTCATTAGTTGCATAAACTCCCACAATACATGAAGCACCATCAAACCAATTGAGTTGTCAAATGGCTCAGCCCAGTAGATGACTATACATAAAGCATCAAATTATTGAATAGCTTAACTTCAGATTTACTTTTCAATGTCAATGGCATTAATCAATCTTACCAACCTAAGTGTAAATAAGCTCAAGCCCTTAAGAGGATTGATTGGCCACATCTTAGTTCACAAATTGTGTGAGTGTCTTTTTAAAGAAAAGATTGCTATCACATGTTGGGTATCAAGTTGATACCAGGCTAAAGAGGACCATCTATCCCTAAAATGATTTTGATTTGAAGTCAATTCGAATCAAACTAGTTGGTCAGCTTTCTAAATTGTCAAATTGACTTATCTGAGTTGATCATTATTATTGAGCTAATTAAGTTAAGTAACTTAAGCTAAGCTAATTGGGCAAAGATGGCTTGGTCCTCAACTTGAGGTGGTCACTCTTCATTGCAAGCATAGTAGGTCAGCTTCTTAAAATTCTATCTTAGGGTTTTTTTTTCAAAATTCTAACTAAGTCTCTCAAGCCAATCTTAGGACTTTTGCCTTATAGGGTGCCTTAATAACCGATCTTTGGTCTATCCTTAACTGGCCAAGCTTGTTAGGGCTATCTCTCAGCCTTTAACCAATTTATGCTTCCTTGATCAAACCCAAAAGCATCAATCAAAATGTCTCTTAGGTTAGTACCTAGGGACCTTTGCCTTATTGGGTGCCTTAATAATTAGGCTTTGGATTATCTCTGACCAACTTAGCTTTTTAAGGTTATCTCCTAACCTTCGATTAATTTATCCTTCTATGATCAAACCAAAGAGTACCAATTAGGATATCCTTTAGATTAGTACTAGGACCTTTGCCTTTTGCAATGCCTTAGTAACTGAGCTATAGTCTATCATTAACTAACTTAGATTTTTAAGGCTATCTCCTAACTGTTGACTAATTTGTTCTTCGGTGATCAAACCAAGGAGCAACAGTGAAACTCAAAGTCAATTTAAAGTACATTCAGTATAATCTTTGGTAATTGCTAGCCAAGCGATCAAATTGAGTATCACTACCTTTATACCAAACCTAACACTATTAGGACTTAGGTTAGTTTGAAAAACTATCTTTTTCTTAGTTAAACTGAGGTTATTTTTTGTGTCAATTTTATGTAACCAACCTATCCCTAGTCAAGTTAAGGTCTTCCTTTGGAGTTAATTTTATATTATCAACTTGTTCTCAGGTAAGTTGAGATTGCCTTTAGGGTCAGTTTTATATAAACATCCTATCTCAATTAAGTTAAGGTTATCTTCAAGGTTTATTTTATGTGATGGCCTATCAAGTTGAAGTCATCTTTGAGGTTGATTTTATGTAACTGGCATATTCTTAATCAAGTTTATGTCATCTTTGGGATTGATTTTATGTAACTGCTCTCTGTTTAGTAGACTCAAGTTCGATCGATTTTGGATCATTAGTTGCTTCTTTTCAGGTTAGTCGATTTTGGATCACCAATCATTACTATTCAGGTTGATCAATTTTGGACCATCAATCATTACTCTTTAGATCGATTGATTTTAGATCATTGATCGTAACTCTTCAGATTAATCAATTTAAGATCATCAATTGTTGCTCTTCAATTGGTTGATTTCAAATTATTAGTCATTTCTTTTCAAATTAGCTAATTTTGGATTATCAACTACAACTCTTGAGCTCCTTAGATAGGCCCGTCATTGTGCTTTGGATGCGGTCCAGTTGTGTCCAGCAGCTGCACACTTCTTGTGCTGCTCACTTCAACCTTCTCTCAACAAGTTATTTCACCACCATAATAATGTAATAGTCACGCCCTCCTTCTCTAATTGCATGGACTCCCATCATCACTTTTGCTTAGGAAAAGTCTTTTTGCATCGCGTGCGGTGCAGAAACGTATGCACCATGCGTGCTAAGGCATGCGGTCGCATATGCGATGCGCAAAAGAATAAAATTATCTTTTGCTATGTGTAGCTACACGCATGTAGCCAATCACACAGTGTATGCGATATCCACCACGTGCGATGCACAAAGACCTTTTCCTTTTGCCTAAGGATCTTTGGGCCCACTATTTGAAAAGATTGGAGCGATTCGAATGTTGGGCTCTCAGGTTGGCATGGTTGAGATCCAGTCAAAATGTGGCCAGAGGTCAGCCTACTCAACAATTCGTGGGTGAGCTACAAGGGGGGAAGACCCATATTTTTCATTGAAGATCTGGAGATCCATTGCTTTTCCACTCTACCCCCTTCAACAAGGCATTACATTTTTTGGTCATCTTCCCAATCAATCGCCCTCTTTTGGCTTGGCTTCATTTTAGGCATTGTGACGAGAACCATGATCACAACGGTAGTGAAATTGGTTATTTGGGCTTCTCCAAAATAGAGAAATCAGTGAATAGGAGCCTTCTTCCGACGAGGGACTCAGGCTAGTGGAACGAATTGCCTAGCCAGAGCGAGTCTTCTAAAATCCTAAAAATATTTTCACATCAGATAGAAAAGAAAGTGTTATGGGCTTATAATTTAAGTTCACCTATAATTCATTAACTTTTATTCGAGTTTTTGGGTCACGTGATTTTGATCCGTTAATAAAGTAATAGGTCGGTTTGAGGTGTTATAAATAGTGCCAGAGTCGATCCTAGTAAATTCTAACTAATTTATAATGTACAAAAATGTTACATTATAAAGAAGAAAAATTATAATATTCTTTTCCATTAACTTGCCAAAATTTTTTGTCTCCTTCCAGTGATGCCCAGGGGCAGGTGGCAAATGAGCTGGCCGGTGTTGGGCTTCTCTTTATCCCTTTGCTCCTTGGGAGCTCACGGAAAACCCAGTCGCTTGGTGGATGAACTTACGTGGATGAAAAAGAAAGAAAGCGTATCTGAGATTCGCAATGGGGATATCTAAGATGCTCTAAAATTCGTGATGTATAGACCGGGCTCCAGAATTTCATTGAATGTTCTACTTATTACTTTTCATAGATGATACTAATTTATTAATCTATAAATTTAGTCTTTGCATACCAATTGTTGCCGCCGGGATCTGTCCTTCGACTCGGGTGCGGTCGATCTCCTGATCTAGGCTTCCTCCTGGGCGGACCTGCACATAAGTCCTCACGCGAGAGGCGTTGGAGGTGGCCCTCCACGGAAGACCCTCCGATGCTCAAGTCAGCGGGGATCGGCGATCAACAGAAATGGAAAGAAGGATCTCTCTGGGGAGTCCTTCCAGGGGTGGCCAATCGGAAGCTCCAGCAGAGGAGCGCCGACGAGCAGGGGAGCGCCGACGAGTAGTGGAGGAGAGAGAGAGAAAGTGAGAGTGAGAGTGAGCCAGGGGCTGTGAGCGCATACCTGAGAGAATCTGGGAATGTTGCATTTATAGGCAATCACCTGGATCTTGAGCGCCTTCTGGATGGTTCGAAGGTTGTTGGGATTCGAATCAAACTGTTATGAAGCCGGTGGGATCCGTATCTTGTTTGTTAAAGGATCGACGGCTGGGAGGGCCCCTGATGGCCTGAGATCTGATGAGTGCGTAGATCCTAAGCCGTTATTCTAGATCCTAGACCACTCCTCAATATGATTCTTTGTTTGGGATTCTGTTAGATAGGCCTAGGCTCTCCCGCGTCGGGTTCCACGGAGGTGAGTATCGAGTCATGGAAGGGAGCCGAGCTATGGAAGCTCGGGGAGGCCGAGTTATGGGAAGCTCGGGGGAAGCCGAGCTATGGAAGCTCGGGGGAGGCCGAGCTATGGAAGGCTCGAGGAGGCCGAGCCATGGAAGATCGGGGAAGCCGAGCTATGGGAAGCTCGGGGAAGCGAGCTATAGGAGGCTCGGCGAAGCAGAGCTATGGAAGCTCGGAGGCCGAGCTATGGGAGGCTCGGGGAGGCCGAGCTATGGAAGCTCGTAGAGGTCGAGCTATGAGAAGCTCGGGGGAGCCGAGCTATGGGTTGCTCGGCCCGCAGGATCATATTAGTTAGCTCGTTCTTTATGGGCGCAATGGGGCTGGTCCTAGTCCCCTCGCATGGCTATCAACGCAATGACGATTTTACCCCTCAATACCAATGAATAAAATTGATCTCATATGCATGATAGAGTGCTTTCCAACTGATCTTCCTGTCTTCCAATGCTCAAAGAACAATAGCGTTAAAAGGTTCTTAAGTTTTCTTCTGAAGAAATATCCCTGGCACTCGAATTAGCTAAAGGTTGATAAGGAAAAGAGCTCTAGGCCTCTTGGATGAGCAACCTAAGACTTAAGCAAAGAGAGAAGAGAGTTAGCTTGTGCTGCCTAGGTTGATTTGGGTTAGTTTTATAAATGTTTAAAGGAGGGTGACTTGTGCAATCTTGGATCGGACTTTTATATTAGATGACTCTTATTAATCCTATTTTTGAACGAAACAATATCTTGATAAGAATTAGTTGGCTAATTTTTCTTTTGATTGGGTTTATCATATATAAGGAGAGTCCTAATTAAACTTAGATGAGGTGACATTACCAAGGCCGGTTCCTCTCTAATTAGACTTTTCTCTTTTTATGTGGATATTTGACTATGTCATATATCACCATAAGATTTGCCGGCCAAATGATCCTATGTCAAGATTAAATAAAATCCAACATAAGCTCTTGCATCCTCTTCTTTTTAAGCTCTTGTATGCTCATGAAGTTAAAAGTCTAAATCCAAATCCAATTAAATTTAATACGATCACAAACATCACGGTCAGCCCATAATCAATTTAAAAGATTCTATTTACAATATCTTTTAGTTCATGTAGAACATAAGCCTAGTCTATTCTAAATGCTATTGTAAGAATTGAAGATTTCATCCTACAAAGATAATTGGATTTTGTAAACTTATATAAATACAAAAGATTTATTCAGTACACAACTAAAATAGGATAAATACCTATATTTGCAATAACTTAGGACCTCTTACAGAGAAAAGCTAGCCAAAAGATATTATTTTCAATTCTTTAGACACGGATGAGTACCTAAAATCTATCTAGTACATAAACAATGTGAAATTAAATATATGCCAGCATGAGTATTTATGGTTTAAATATAGAACAATACAAATATTACTATCCTTGGACATAGTGTTTGGCATTGGGCTGAGCCGCTCATGGCTCGGCCCAGTTCGGCATGAAGCGGGCCATGCCTGGCATGGCCTGCTTGCTACAGTAATGGGCTGTGCTAAGCATGGCCCATAGAAGGGGACCATATCGGGTTTAAAAATTTTGGCCCATGGACCAAGCTCACACGATTCATTAGGGCCTAGGCTGGCACAGCCCATGAGCCAGCCCGATACGATCCATAAGGGCCAGGGCCGAGCCAGGCACGACCCGTCCCCCTTAAAATAAATGAAATAAAATTTTTATTTATAAAAATTATTTTTTAATAAATTAAAAAAATATTGGTAACTAAAAATTTTTAATATAAAGCCACCTTAATGGTGGAGGGTTTGGCATAGACCTCTACCAGTTTATTAATTTAAAATTAAAAGTACATGAAAAAGGAGGACTAGCCTGACCTCCAGAATACAATAAGAAATGAGAAAAAAATAAAGATGACTCACTTTAATAATTAAAAAAATAAAAATATATAATTATAAAAATAGAGATGACTAATTCATCAGTAGTATTTGTATCATCATTATCTTCGCTGAATAAGTCATGTCCACCTTTATCTTGAAGTCTTGCTTCAGCCTCCAATCAATCTTTGAAGTAGAGAAGTATCTCAACCGTGTCGTCAGTCATCCTACTTCTTTTTTCATTAAAAACACGTCGATCTGCATTAAAAGCAGATTCTGATGCTACTGTGAACATCGACACAGCTAAAATATCGCGTGCAATGGCAGACATAACAGATATTAATTTTAATTCTTTATCAAGCTAATACACCTAGATTCTCTATTTAATTTTCATCATATGTAGACTGAAGATTACTTTATAAATAAAATTCTAGTTCACTATTTAAAGATGAAGAAGATGAAGATGAACTTGAAGCATGTGTGTGTTTTCTTTGTGCAATGAATGAAAAAATAGATGGCAAATGAGAACTAGAAGAAGAAACAGAGCTTTTGTGGGTAATCTAGATCCATAAAATTTTTCAACATATAAAGCATAAATCATAAAGTTGTGTTTCCTTAATTTTAGTAGGTTCAGGATCTTGAATCATATTTTCACAATATGCATCAAGTAAAATTAGTACGCCACTCAATTTAACTCTTGGATCAAATACAATAGCTAAGTTATGCATAAAAATATCTTGTCCCAATATTCATTTCATTTAGATTCCATTTGTTCAATAATAAGCATTAAAACATCATCATATCTATGTTCAGTAAATTTTTGACTTATTATATATACTTGTTGTAAAAATGAACATGAAATTGGATAATAAATACCAGAAAGAACATTAGTAGCATTATAAAAACTAACCAAAAAATCTTTTAAAATTTTACCTTTATTCCAATCAGTTTCAGTCAATATAAAGTCTAATCCATGATCATTAATATATGCACTTAATAAGTTTTTATATGAATATGAATCATGTATCATGCTATATTGAGTTCCAACGAGTAATTACATAAAGTTTAAATTTTTTAAAATATTTACCATGATCTATACATAGTTGCTTAAATTCTTGAAGTTTGATCTTGAAACAAGAATAAAAGAAACTGCATTTCTAATTTTTGAAATAACATCTTGAATCATGCCCATACCTGATTGAACAGAAAGATTTAAGATATGATATGCACATCTACTATGCAATAAATTTTTATTTAACATGGGATGCAATGAGTCCTTCAATAATGCAACGGCAGAATTATTATTAGATGCATTATCAAAATAATAGACATGATTTTATTATTAATATTATACGAGCATGTAATTTGATAAATGGCATTTGAAATTTGTTGTTCATATCAACTTGTTATTGATAATGAAAACTTGATCCCACTTCAACTATTTTTAAATTTATTTAAGTTGTGACAACCCTATGTCATCTTCAAACCTAACTCTTTTCTTGTATAATAAGAGGACTCTTTTTACTCAAGATTTACTAATTTATCATGCTAAAAAAATAGTAGATAAATTCAAATTTTCCTTCAAATTTGCTATATATTTATTCTCTCAATAGATTTTTGTTAATATGTCAGATTGTATCTATCAATTTTTTGAGATAAGAAGGGTTAATCCCCATTTATTTTAACTTATATCCATCTCACCCTTGAGAGTTGTCTTCAATTAAAATTGAATCCCCATATACTAATTATATAAGTCATAATGAGTAATACCATCAGAGTAAACATTTAGTGATATATGTTGGCCCAGATGGCAACCCAAGAGGGGGGTGAATTGGGTTCTTAAAAAAATTTTAACCTTTTAAAACTATTGGCTTTGAAATAATTAAGTGCAGAATAAATTTCAATCACAAATGAAGAGATAGAGAGAGAGACAATTAAAGCACGGCAAACACAAGAATTTTATAGTGGTTCGGTGTATCCAACACCTACGTCCACTCCCAAGTTCCACTTGGGTCCACACTATAATCAACTAGATTACAGCCGAGTTGTTTTACAAGATCACAACTCAAAACTTGTTGTTTCCCAGGGATCACAACGAACCCAGCTGGTTTTTCGGGCTCACCAGCACAAAACCCAACACAAGCTAATCTAGCTTGTCCCGAGGTATACTACCTCCACTAATTCAATCCCCCTGATTGAACTAGCAAAAACAAGAAAGAATAATGTTTACAATAACACACAGCTCCTTAAATGAGCAAATATTCAAAGTAAATAAACAAGTTTAGAAAAGCCTGATTTGAAGATGATTGGATTTGAGCTTTTCTTCTTTTCTTCTTTTCCTCTTCTCTTTTGAGATGTTGAATCAAGCCTCAGCTCCGATTCTTCACAGATGTTGCAGATGAGAAGTTGGGAAATCACAAAACAGAGCTTTTGGAAAATCCTCGATTTTTCAAGTTGAACGCCTTGGATTTCTCTTTGAGCTTTTTGGAGTGGAAGAATTTGAACGTGGATTCTTTTCTCTTGATTTCTTGCTCAAGACCTCTCGGATTTTTTCAATATGATTTCTCTATTTTTTTTTTTCTTCTCTTTTTTCAAACGAACGCTCTTCCCCCTTTTATAGATTCCTTTAATCCATTTTTGGGTGTGAAACTAGCCGTTGGAATGTACCTGGAAAGTTTTTCCATACATGAAATATAGCCGTTAGGGGTTAGGTAAAGAAAATATTACCGTTTGAGCTGATCTGGCAATTTAAAAATCCGTTCCTGACAGGTTGGAGTCGGCTCCAACTTTTCAGGTGTCGGCTCCAAGTCGTGTATCCAAAAATAGAAAGTTCTGAGCTCGTTGAGGAGTCGGCTCCGAAAAAGTAAAGTGTCGGCTCGCCATGTTCAGGTGTCGGCTCCAAAAGACTGTAAGTGTCGGCTCCAAGGTAGTCAAAAATCATGCGTTCTGTCCCCGTGTTGGAGTCGGCTCCAGACACTGTAAGTGTCGACTCCGAAACTCTGGGTGTCGGCTCCGAAACTCTGGGTGTCGGCTCCGGACCGTATCAAAAATCAGAAAGACATTTGATTGGCCATGGGGTCGGCTCCAGACTTTCTAGGTGTCGACTCCAGGCTCTGAATTTTGAAACTTACCTTTGGCACTTGATTCAAAACGTTTCTTGATGCCTTTTGATTAAACAAATATTTTTAAGCCCTGAAACACTTGTTAAATTTATTAGTAACACAATGAATATACTCAATTCCTTTATTAATCATCAAAATCAATAATTGGGTCAACAATCTCCCCCTTTTTGATGATTATAAAAACATTGAGTATATGCATAGGATTCTCAAATCAAAATTTTCAAAGATGTGATCCTCACAGGTAAGCTCCCCCTGAATAAGGTAGCTCCCCCTATGAAGTTCAATTTAACAATTGTTCTTTCCTTTTGCTTTACATTTTAGTGTTTGATACCTAGAATTCAGTTATATCAATTTTCACTTAAGCTTATGCATATCCAAAATAATTTAATACCAATCAAATACCAATCAAAGCATAACTAATCAATGCATATACGACATAACTTTCTCCCCCTTTTTTGTAATCAACAAAAAGATTAAGAAGAGTAAAATGATAAATTGATAGATCAAAAGATAATTTCATTACATCAAAAAGTCAGGTATTACAAAGTGAAACTGAACTTTGTCAAACATCAAACTATACATCATTACATTAAGATTTCAAGATAAAACATCAAAACATTGAATCAAAAACTGTACTTCATTACATGATAATCACAGATTAGTTCTAATAATCCTTTGTAAATGTTCTAAAATTTTCCCATCCCTTCACTCTGAGTCGCTACAAATTCTTTTAATCTTCTATCAACAAATGAGCATGCAGTCATGATCTTATCTTGAAGTTCAGCATTGCATCTTGAGTAGGTTTCTGAGTCTCCACAAATATCCTTAAGTTCTTCAAATATGTTCTTTAGATCATTCCTTAAGGATTCAGCAGATGAGCCAAGAGTGGACTCAATTTTACTAATGCGATCATCCAAAGAGTAAAGGGTCTCTTTTAAATTCATAAATGACTGTCAAACTCAGTCTTCATTTCTTCCTTCTGAGCAGCAAGTAGACTTTTAAGTTGCTCCAATTGAATGTCTGAAAATCCGACAGATGAAGTAGATGGAGGTACCGAACTGGAGCAGGAGCAGGACTGCCAGGCTGTGGAGAAGGAACCCTCACAGACGGACCAGCCTCAAAAGGTGCTGAAGACCTCATTTCAGTGGCTCTCATCCAAACTGCCTTTCCTCTCCCATTGTCCATTAACCTTCACAAATCCCATCCGATGAACTGTAGCCAAACTATAGTAGTCAGTATGCCTAAGGTTCTTGGAAGGCTCATTATCCAAAATCACAACTCCTTGGCTCCTGAAAACCATAGTCAAAATCATACCGTAGGGTAGGGAAGATCTCCTTTTTCCTCCAGCCTCGGCCATATAGAAAATCATCATTGCAGCAAGGTTTATGGGTTGACCAGTCAACACACTATCCATCACACTATGTCTCGCTCCGAGACATACTCAAATCGTCCGGTCTTAGGAATAAAATTCTGCTGCAAATATTATGAAGTAACCTCAACTCCAAGGGCAATTGGTTAGCCCTAACCTCTTCAAATTCTGTTACTTCTCTCCCTAACATCCTTGACAGAGCATCTGACCTCTCACTGTGAACATCTGCTGCTAATCCGATGATAGGAATGCTTAGAAGATTTCCTAATTTCTGAAAAGTAAGGTGGATTCTTTTACCTCTAACAGAGCTTACGATCCCACCATCACCTCTTGACAAATTGAAGTAGAACTCCTTGACAAGGGCCGGATAGGTAGGAACATCTAATGAGCACACTTTATCCCACCTAGCTCTTTGAGTTGATTTCCAATTGAAAAACCCTCGGACTCAAAGAATTCGAAATCGACCTTTCTACCCATGGTAATTACTCTCCCGGCTAAGGTGTCTACCTGAGGAGAAGAAGGGCCTGGATTGTCCGATTGGGTTGTAGAATCCTCGCTCGGAGACGGCTCGCGGACGGGTCGCCTCGCCGAACGCTTCCCAGTCGTCACGGGCGCTCCAAGTACAGATCCTCTCCGCTTAGGTGCCATTTAGATCCTTAGGAAAGTTCGAATAGAGTGGAATTTGAGTTGGGGAGGTTTTGAGAGAGTTTGGGAAGAGTTTGGTTAAGGATTGAAAAGAATGAAATGACGAAGGTGTCGACTCTGCCCTAATAAAGTCGATTTGGGACCCCCAGGTGTCGACTCCCGCAAAGTCGGGTGTCGACTCCAAATCGCTAACACAGTCAGCGCTCGAACTGGAGTCGGCTCCACTTATACGGGTGTCGGCTCCAAGGTCAGGGACCGAGAGCGACACAGACGAGGTGTCGACTCCTCAAACTGAGGTGTCGACTCCACTGACAGTTTCAGAGAAAAACAACTGAGATTCAAACATCTGAAACTTGTCAAAATAGGTTCAATAAAATTTTGAAAAAATCTTTGGAATATGAAGAATCAAATTGCTCAGATGACTAGATAATTTGTCCTTAAAATTATGAAAGGAATATCAAGAAATTAATAGAAATCTAGATAGTCATTCCTTAGAGTTTCAAAATCATTCCAAAGGGTCACAAATCCCTAATTCACCTCTAAGATAACAAAATCTCTCTTCACTTAAAGGTTTTGTAAATATATCAGCTAATTGTTCTTCAGTATTAACATAATCAAGACAAATTTCATTATTAGCTACATGTTCTCTTATAAAGTGATATCTAATTTCAATGTGTTTTGTTCTTGAATGTTGAATTGGATTTTTTGTTAAATTTATTGCACTCGTATTATCACATCTAATAGGAGTTTTATCAAGTGTTATGCCATAATCTTCAAGTTGTCTCTTAATCCAAAGGATTTGAGCACAGCAACTTCCAGCTGCAACATATTCTGCTTCAGCAGTTGATAATGCAACCGAATTTTGCTTTTTGCTAAACCAAGAGATTAAGTTACTTCCTAAAAATTGACATGCACCACTTGTGCTTTTTCTATCTAGTTTGCATCCAGCATAGTCAGAATCAGAATATGCAATCAAGTTTAATGTTGAGTCTCTAGAGTACCATAAACCTACATTTTTAGTTCCACTTAAATATCTTAAGATTCTTTTCACAGCAATTAAGTGAGATTCTTTAGGTTCAGATTGAAATCTAGCACATAAACAAACAGCAAACATGATATCTGGTCTACTAGCTGTTAAGTAAAGAAGAGATCCGATCATACCTCTATAATTTTTGATCTACTTTCTTACCATCTTCATCTTTGTCCAATTTGCATGAAGGACTCATAGGTGTTCCAAGTGGTTTGATTGACTCCATTCCAAACTTCTTGAGAAGTTCTTTTGTGTATTTTGCTTGATTGATGAAAATCCCCTCTTTGCTTTGCTTGATTTGAAGTCCTAGGAAGAAGTTGAGTTCTCCCATCATGCTCATTTCGAATTCACCCTGCATTAACTTAGCAAATTCTTGACACAAAAGATTGTTAGTAGCACCGAATACAATATCATCAACATATATTTGTACTACTAATAAATCCTTGTCTTTTCTTTTCAAAAATAGTGTTTTATCAACATTTCCTCTTGTAAAATCATTTTCAATCAGAAATTTACTTAATCTTTCATACCAAGCTCTAGGTGCTTGTTTTAAACCATATAGTGCTTTGTGCAATTTAAAAACATGATTTGAAATTCATGATCTTCAAAACCAGGTGGTTGTTCAACAAAAACTTCTCATTTATAAATCCATTTAAAAATGCACTTTTAACATCCATTTGAAATAAATTGATATGCATATGACATGCAAATGCGAGTAATAATCTAATTGCTTCTAATCTAGCTACAGGTGCAAAAGTTTCATCAAAATCAATTCCTTCTTCTTGATTATATCCTTTTGCGACTAATCTAGCTTTGTTTCTAATTACTATGCCATTTTCATCTAATTTATTTCTAAATACCCATTTTGATCCTATAACTGAATGATCTTTAGGTCTATCTACAAGGGTCCAGACATTATTTCTAGTAAATTGATTTAATTCTCTTGCATAGCTAACATCCAATTATTATCTTTTTCAGCCTCTTCAATAGTTTTAGGTTCAATTTGAGATACAAATGCAAGATGATTATTGATGTTTCTCATTGATGATCTAGTTCTTACTCCTTGAGATGGATCACCTATAATTAATTCTTTTGGATGACCATAGGCATATCTCCAATCTCTAGGAAGATCTACATCATTATGATTTGCATCAACAACATCAACACTAGGAGAATCATCATCTTTAACTTCTTGTTCATGATCTGAAGATACATTTATATTCAATTTTTCAATGTCTCTTTCTAATATGTTTGTATCTTCCTCATCATCAATCTTTCCTGAACTCGATGCTAAAGATTCATCAAAAATTACATGAATAGATTCTTCTACAATTAAGTTTCTCTTGTTAAACACTCTATAGGCTTTACTAGATGTTGAATATCCTAAGAAAATGCCTTCATCAGATTTTGCATCAAATTTTCCTAGATTATCTTTACCATTATTATGAATGAAACATTTACAACCAAATGCATGAAAGTAACTTATGTTTGGTTTTCTATTGTTCCATAGTTCATAAGGAGTTTTCTTAATGATTGGCCTAATTAAAGCTCTATTAAGAATGTAACATGCCGTGTTTATAGCTTCCGCCCAAAAGTATTTTGGTAGGTTGCTTTCACATAGCATGGTACGGGCCATGTCTTCTAAAGTTCTATTTTTTCTTTCTACAACTCCATTTTGTTGTGGTGTTCTAGGTGCTGAAAAATTATGATGGATGCCATTTTCAATGCAAAAGTTTTCAAATAAATGATTTTCAAATTCAGTGCCATGATCACTTCTAAGAGACACTATGGTGTTGTTTTTCTCATTTGTGACCTTCTTGAAGAATTTCAAAAATAATGGAAAGGTCTCATCTTTATGAGCTAAAAAATACCCAAGTGTATCTAGAATAATCATCTACAATCACAAGACCATATTTCTTTCCTCCTAGACTAGTGGTTCTAGTAGGTCCAAAAAGATCCATGTGAAGTAGTTCAAGTGGCCTAGAAGTGGAAACAATATTTTTAGTTTTGAAAGAGTTTCTAGTTTGTTTTCCAAATTGACATGCATCGCAAATTTTGTTATTTTCAAAATCTAGTTGTGGAAGACCTTTTACTAAATCCATTCTAATTAATTTTGAAATTAGGTGTGTGCTTGCATGACCTAATCTACGATGCCATAACCAACCAATCTCATTCATATTAGCATTATTAGCAACTAAGCAATGATTACTAGTAGACAAATTGTCTAAATCAATCAAGTATACATTGCCATTTCTATTTCCAGTAAAAACAATGCTATTATCAATGGGATTAGAAACAGTGCAGATAGAAGCTTCAAATGATACTTTAAAACCTTTATCACATAATTGACTAATACTAATTAGATTATGTTTTAAACCATTGACATATAAAACATTTTCAATATATGTGGAGGGAGTTATTTGAATTTTACCAAACCCCATGATTTGGCCTTTGCCATTGTCACCAAACGTAACAACTCCTCCTCTTTTGCTTTCAAGGGTGATGAATTGATCCTTGTCACCCGTCATGTGTCTTGAGCAGCCACTATCGAGATACCACTTTCGCTTTGCTCTTTTGGCCGCAAGACACTCCTGCAAAAATGATCAAGTCTTATATTTAGGTACCCAAGCCTTCTTGGGTCCTTCATGGTTAGTAGCATAAAAGATTGTTCCTTTGGGAACCCATATTTTCTTTCCTTTACTACTTAAATTCTTGTTACTATTTCTTGCCTTACATTCATAGGATTTATGGCCTTTCTTGTTACAATAATGACATGTAACATCATCTTTATTTGGTTCTTTTCTGAAAAAGTTTTTGACAAACTTTTGTTTTATGTTAGGCCTATATCCTAATCCAGCCTTATCAAATATAGCTCTTTGATTACTCAATAATAAATTAAGTTTTTCAGAACTATTAGTGAATTTATCAAAATATTTTTATATTTATCAACTTCCTTCTTTAATTTATCATTTTCATTGGAGATTGATTCTCTTTCTTTTGTCAAATTATCATTTTCAGATTTCAGCATCTCAATCTCATGAGTAAGATTATCTTTTTCTTTAATGAGAATTGAATTATCATTTTTCAAAAATTTGTATTTCTTTTTCAAGGCTTTAAAATCATCAACTAGTTCATTAAAAGCTTCAAACAATTCATCAAATGCGAAATCATCACAAGGGTTTTCAGAACTTACCTCGTTGTCATCGTTTGCCATAAAGCAAATGTTTGCAACTTCTTTTTGTTCTTCCTCTGAAGAGGATTCATCGCTGTCGCTCCAAGTTGCAACATACGCCTTCTTTTTCTTCTTGTAGGCTTTCTTCAGTTGAGGACAGTCATATCTAAAATGCCCTGGTTTCTTACACTCATAACAAATTAAGGGCTCCTTTTCTTTTTCTTTGTCCTTCTCTTTCTCCTTTTCTCCTTCCATTTTTGTTCCAGATTTCTTCTTGTGGAAGGGTCTCCTTCTTTGCATGAATTTCTTAAATTTTCTTGCAAGGAGAGCAGTCTCTTCATCATCATCATCATCACTGCTCTCCTCACTTTCTGCAGCTTTAAGAGCAATTGTCTTCTTTTTCTTGACTTCCTCCTCTTGATGTTGTTTCATGTTAGCTCATGAGTCATCAAGGATCCAAGTAGCTCTTCCAAAGGTAACACATTTAAGTCCTTTGCTTCTTGGATGGCAGTCACCTTCGCTTCCCACGATCTTGGAAGTGACCTAAGAATTTTACGCACAAGTTCAGAATTAGTATAGGTCTTACCTAGACTTTTCAAACCATTTACAATATCAGTGAATCTTGTGTACATGCATGTGATGGTTTCAGTTTGTTCCATGCTAAACAATTCATATTTATGCACAAAATATTAATCTTTGATTCTTTAACTTGATTTGTACCCTCATGGGTAACCTCTAATCTATCCCAAATTTCTTTGCGGAAATACATGTAGAAATTCGATTAAATTCATTTGCATCTAGTGAACAATATAAAACATTCATAGCCTTGGCATTAAGTTGTGCCAACTTTTTATCATGTTCATCCCATTCCTTTCGGGCTTAGGAATCACCATGTTATCTACTCTAATTGTGGGTGTGTGGACCATTAACTATGATACCCCATAAGTCATAGTCAAGTGCTTGAATAAAAATTTTCATCCTAGCTTTCCAATAACCATAATTAGTTCCATTAAACAAAGGAGGTCGATTAGTGGATTGACCTTCTAAGTAAGATGAACTAGCTTGAGCTGCCATTTGGATCTTTAGCTCTTGATCGTTAGACCAAATTCAAATGAGCACTGCTCTGATACCAATTGTTGGCCCAGATGGCAACCCAAGAGGGGGGGTGAATTGGGTTCTTAAAAATTTTAACCTTTTAAAACTATTGGCTTTGAAATAATTAAGTGCAGAATAAATTTCAATCACAAATGAAGAGATAGAGAGAGACAATTAAAGCACGGCAAACACAAGAATTTTATAGTGGTTCGGTGTATCCAACACCTACGTCCACTCCCAAGTTCCACTTGGGTCCACACTATAATCAACTAGATTACAGCCGAGTTGTTTTACAAGATCACAACTCAAAACTTGTTTTTCCCAGGGATCACAACGAACCCAGCTGGTTTTCCGGGCTCACCAGCACAAAACCCAAACACAAGCTAATCTAGCTTGTCCCGAGGTATACTACCTCCACTAATTCAATCCCCCTGATTGAACTAGCAAAAACAAGAAAGAATAATGTTTACAATAACACACAGCTCCTTAAATGAGCAAATATTCAAAGTAAATAAACAAGTTTAGAAAAGCCTGATTTGAAGATGATTGGATTTGAGCTTTTCTTCTTTTCTTTTCCTCTTCTCTTTTGAGATGTTGAATCAAGCCTCAGCTTCGATTCTTCACAGATGTTGCAGATGAGAAGTTGGAAATCACAAAAACAGACTTTTGGAAAATCCTCGATTTTTCAAGTTGAACGCCTTGGATTTCTCTTTGAGCTTTTTGGAGTGGAAGAATTTGAATTGGATTCTTTTCTCTTGATTTCTTGCTCAAGACCTCTCGGATTTTTTTCAATATGATTTCTCTATTTTTCCGTTTTTCTTCTTTTTCAAACGAACGCTCTTCCCCTTTTATAGATTCCTTTAATCCATTTTTGGGTGTGAAACTAGCCGTTGGATGTACCTGGAAAGTTTTTCCATACATGAAATATAGCCGTTAGGGTTAGGTAAAGAAAATATTACCGTTTGAGCTGATCTGGCAATTTAAAAATTCGTTCTGACAGGTTGGAGTCGGCTCCAACTTTTCAGGTGTCGGCTCCAAGTCGTGTATCCAAAAATAGAAAGTTCTGAGCTCGTTGAGGAGTCGGCTCCGAAAAAGTAAAGTGTCGGCTCGCCATGTTCAGGTGTCGGCTCCAAAGACTGTAAGTGTCGGCTCCAAGGTAGTCAAAAATCATGCGTTCTGTCCCCGTGTTGGAGTCGGCTCCAGACACTGTAAGTGTCGACTCCGAAACTCTGGGTGTCGGCTCCGGACCGTATCAAAAATCAGAAAGACATTTGATTGGCCATGGGGTCGGCTCCAGACTTTCTAGGTGTCGACTCCAGGCTCTGAATTTTGAAACTTACCTTTGGCACTTGATTCAAAACACGTTTCTTGATGCCTTTTGATTAAACAAATATTTTTAAGCCCTGAAACACTTGTTAAATTTATTAGTAACACAATGAATATACTCAATTCCTTTATTAATCATCAAAATCAATAATTGGGTCAACAATATATAAAAATACAAATGAGTCGGGTCGATCCATGATCTGACCTAATCCTAATCTAATTAGATCTGATCCAATCTAAATTTAAAGATCTATGGGTTGGGTGAGATTTAAAATTAAATCCGATCTAAATTCTAGGACATATCCAAATATTATATTTTTTTGATCATAAGTCTTAATTATATAAATCTTATTTTTTTACTCCAATTTCTTTATAAATTTATTGAATAAATTTATATTTAAACTAACTCTTCTTTTCATTTTAACAACTAGATCTTCTTCCATCTTTTTCCTCAAAATTTAAACAAATATTTATATTTTATTATTTATTTTGGTAAATTCTTATTTGAAGTATATCGATAAATATTTTAAATATTATAATTTATAAACCTAAGGATAACCATTTACTTAGATAGAATTAAGAGTTTTTGAATAAAAAATTTAAGTGTAAGTTGATTCTTTTTAATCTTATCAGTGGAGCTATATTTATTATTAATTAGTAGAGTTTAGCAATAGAGTAATAGTTACATACTTGACTCAAATAATATTTTAGGTTAAACCCGAATAAATCCAAATAACTGTTGAATCTATAATTTCTTCCGTAGACCCGACCTGATTAGCAAGTAGGAACTGACTATTTTAGTTTTATTTGTTACTGTAAGATCTTTTAAAAACTATTTATTGGTGCAATCAAACTCAATCAAAGCAAGAGAAAAATGAACTAAATAATAACCATGCAAATCCATTTTCATATTCAAATCTATCAAAATATAGATACAATTTTGAGCTTTTGACTAATATTTGTATTTATATCTATATTTTCTAAGAAAAATAAATATAAATATAGATAAATAATTCTAATTTACATCTAAATATCTAATTATGCTGGTAATCCTATTTAATTTTGTATGTAACTCATGAGTTTTTAAGGATTATACGACCGCAATAATTTAATTTACTTTCCACTTGGTCGTGTCCTTAATTTTTTGGTTTTAAAATGTAATCATTTGACTATAGTGTTTATATTTATCTCTATATCTATACTATCCAATTTCTATCTGTCTAAAAAAATGCACATATAAATTGTCATATCTAGCTAATATTTGTATTTATATCTGTATTGCATGTACAAATAAAAATAGATATGTGTATGAATACGCTAATATTGAAACTTGTTCAATCCAAAGTTAGAGTCAAACTATATCTATATTTAAAAAAAGGTCATTTACAACATGTGAGTTTCAAGAAGTGACCCATACTTTTGCAATGGTCTACATTTCATAACATAATTGCTTACCACTTAAAATCCTTTGCTCAATTTCTCTCCAGTCCCCTAGGGCCATCACTTGGCCCACTTGTATTTTGTCACATGTTAGAGGAACTTTCAAATGATGAGTGGATTGTGGTTTCTTGAGTGATTGGATGGAAATTTGTCTTCAAGATATGGCATGCAACTATAAAAGCTATTGTAAAGCATTCATAGCATCAAGATTTTATATCTCTAAGTGCTAATTCTTGGGATGACCTTTTACCACATTCTTCTAATTAGCATGACTATGTTATTCTTCTCCATGGCTTGCAATATCAAAATTTGGGCTACCTTTTACATCATCAATCTTATTATTTGAAAAATTATACACACACATATTGATCTCACTCTTATATGAAGGGTCTTCTATTTTAAAAAAAATGGAATTAGAAATTGATAATTTTAATCATCAATTTGTTAAGTATATACAAAATTGGCATATGCAATATTCATGAATCTCTAGATGGACTTCTTGTTTTATCCCTTAAACCCTAAGCATAGGTTGAGAATTTCATGTGTATCTCTCCTATTTGATGGCATAAGTAGGCAAAACAACAAGTTAATGATGCAAATAATACTTTATATGGTTATCATTACACACACAATTTGTATGTTTAAAGATCGATGTGATGCTAAAGTTAATCATGGTTAGAGCAATTACAACCATTTTATACTTTAGTAATAAACAAATCAGAACTAAAAATGCATTAAGTCGCATTTGAAAAATAGCGTTGCATTTTATAAGACAGAAGTATGTTCTATAGTCTTGCATTCATTTTGAGGCATCATTGATATACTTATAAAATGGGAAAAAAATTAAAGAACTAAACAAAGTTTTAATAAATAGAAAAGCACTTTAGAATTAGTTGATTTCTTTGATTTGGGAGTCATTCCATTAAAAGATGGGTTTAAGAATTTCTTAATTGACAATAACTCAAAGGCCATAACATGATAACCATAGAAATAGCGTCCAGGCTTGAAGATCATATTAAACTTTTAGTAAAAGTTAAAGGATATAATAGAAAATTTAAGAATAGTTATGTGGAAAGAAAACAAACCCTCTGTTTGCATCCGGGAAGATGTTAGGTTTTAATTTTCATCTTCAAACATAAAACTCTGCAATTGCGCTTGGTGCATTACCAGTAATCCTGAATGGTAATATGGATTACCTACAAGATAGATTATCATTGAATGGATTACCAGTAATGTTGATTGTGTTTGATATACACAGGTAATGTTAGAATAACATTAATTACTGTGTTTGGTATGATAAACAGATTACCAGTCATATAATATCAATTTCAAAATACCTCTAAATCAAATTCACATACTAAATCAAATCTATTAAATTTTTAAATACTCCAAATACCCCTGAATCAAAGTATTATATATAAGTAAAAGATACTAGATTTATTTTTTTAAGATTAGAATATATTTTTATTCTTTAAACATTTATTCAATTTTTTTATTCTTAAACTTTCAATTATTATAATTTATTTATTATATTTTAATAAATTTATTTTTAATATTTTGTTATAAAATTAATTAAGATTAATAGAATAATTGATATATTTATTTAATTTTATTTTTTAAATAAAAATTAATTAAAAAATAAAAAATTTAATTAATTTAATTAAATTTAAAATAAAATTTTAAAAATTATTTTTAAAAAAATTAATTTGGAAAAATAAAATAATAAAAAATAAAATATTTTTAAAATTAATTTTTTTAATAAATTTAATATTTAAAAATAAAATTTAAAAATTAATTTAAAAATTTTTAAAAAATAATTTTTAATTCCTTTAATTTTAATTTTTTTTTAAATTAATTAAAATTTTTAATTAATTTTTTTTATTATTTTAATTTGTTTTTTTATAAATAGTAATTTTTTTTTTTATTATTTTTAATTCGATTTTTTTATAACTTTTTTTTGTTTCTGTTTTTATTTCTGTTTTTTTTTTTTTTTTATTTTTTTTCTATGGCCGAATAATACCCAGTTTATTTTTGTTCGAAGATACGCGAAAGAGATAATGACGGGCGAGACAGAAGAAAATGAAGGAAATGATTTTGTTTGAAAAAAATAATTTTTTTTATAAAGTGAGTAATTTTATTAAAATATTAGATTACAATGTATCTGATAACTCCCTAATTACGATAAATTATAAATTTAAAATATGTACCAAATATTATCTGATGATTCTATTTAAATTACTGGTAATTTAGATAGATTAACTGCTATGAAACGCTTTCTACGCGATAGCAAACAGATATTTTTCATAGTTAGAGTCAACAACTGCTTCAAATAAGACCTAAACCTTTTCAATGCTGCCACGGCCACAAAAGTTAAAAAAATAATAAAAAAAGGGCTGCCGGCAAACAAACCAATCGGTCGGGTCGGCGGTGGTTCGTGCCGGACCCAAATTAGACCCGTGCTTCAAAAGGCCGTCCAGTGCGTGCCATTTTTTTTCATTGACAATAATATAAAATTAGCCAAATAACAATCACGAGATGATAACGAGAGATGAGATGGTGAAAAGAATATCTCGAATAAAAAGCCGACACAAAAGATTTGGTAAACGGCAGTTGCTTGGTTTGTCACAGCAGAATCACGTGAGAGTGGGGTTGGGTTTGGATGACTGTTAGCAGTACACAAAATAATATAATCTTAGCCTCCTCGTCTACGAACAGCTGTAGCCAGGCGTGAAACCGAAACCGAAACAGCATCTTTCCCTCGGGTTTACCTTTTTTTTTTAATTTTTCACTGCATTAAATGCTTGTGAACGCCGGTGCCTTCCCATTTACTTGACTGCCAGTGGTCCGGCTTCGGAGTCCTACTGTCTTAGATCCCATCCACCTGGCCATATTTAATGAAGGAAATGAGCTGCCAATTTGATTTATTTCTCCCTTCTGAGGAATTTAAGAGGATATCTTGTTGCAAAATCCATTAGTGGGGAAGGGATTATGGTAAGGTCAAGGCATTTAAGGATAATAATTAAGGATGGTTTCTTTTATTAAAGATGGTTTTTTTTTTTTTCCTTTTTTACCTAAGGATAATTAAGATAAGGTCAAATCTGTCAAGACATTTAAGGATAATTAAAGATGAGTTTTTTTTTTCTTTTTTAACTTAAGGATAATTAAGATAAGGCCAAGTCATTTAAGGATAATTAAGATAAGGTCAAGACATTTAAGGATAATTAAGGATGGTTTTTTTTTTTTTCTTTCTTTTATCAATGGCCCCAAATTAACTATTAATGTGGTGTTGGTGATTTGGTGAAGGGGTGTTTGATTTAGGGAAGGGAAGAGGGCACGAATGGGTATGAGGATGGTGGTTAGGGGAAGATCCCTTTTGTGTATTTTAGGTTACATAAAAAGGAAGGAGAGGACACAAATGATAGGGACAGGAGAGGGCAGGACTGTTGTCTTTTAAGACAAAAGGTACCTCCATTTGGTGCTTGATAGTGGCTTCGATTTCAGTGCCTTCTCACTTCCTCCCTCGCCCCTGGTGTGGGTACTCAAAGTAAAACATTGGTAAAATACAAACTTTGGAGGATCTAGACAGAGCCTTGTGAGAGGCCAGGCAAGAGATGAGTGGGTACTCAATGTGAAGACTTTTAAGCAGATTCGTTTATTATTTTAATTGCATTGTGGGAGAAGTGAAAACCACACCAAAGCGTGGCTAGAACCAAATGATCCTTTTTTTTTTTATGTTCTTGTGATCAATTATGGCTTTGAGAAAATGGCTCATTATTGGGCACCATAGGTCAACAACAAGAATGAAGAGTTTTGGACACCCATTTCATAATTGCCAACCATTATGAGACTCTAAATTAGCCACATTGATGCATGGCCTCCTGTGGTGGTGGGTTAGGCCAATCAACAAGCCGACCAAATTTGAGAGACCCACCAAGTTTCCTAAGATGATAGAAGGATTGGTTATAGAAGCCCCACATTTGAGGCAAAAGCTCATCACCAATGATTAGTCTCTAACAATACAGCACGTGGGCTCCTGGTATATACATTGTTTATCAGTTTATCACTAATATATTTTAAGAAAATTGCTCCACAAATATCATTTGGCAATGTCTTAGCATCTCATCTTGAGGGGCTATTAATTATCAATTTTATAGTAACAATATATATGGTACTTTCATGCACCATCTTCGATGATTGACTAACATATTTAAATTTAAAATTTAACCCGTACTAATGAACATTCTATTCGATTATTATTATTATTATTATTTAATTATTTTTTTTTTACCATGAACTGTCAATGCACATTAATATATAATGGCTTTGAGATGGCATGGTTGTAAAGCTGCAAGATGTACGCTTGATGAAGGTTCAATAAGGGCATAGAAGGTGACAAGCACCTTCTCATCAAACAAGATTTATTGTCTACATTTCCATGCTCTAGCTGGTAAAAGTTATAATTATGAATGATCATGCTCATATTGCTACTGCATATGATTGAAAGCCACCTTGCAAGCTTTAACTCCATGTGAAGTGAATAATTTAGTCTTGGGCAGATTGTGTTGCAAAATTTAAATGGTGAAGCTGTACCAATTCACGACATCTCATGTTGATCAATGCATGCGGCCATAATTTCAAGGTTTGAAAGCTTTCCTGCTTTAGGTTCCATTTCTAATGAAGGCAGGTGAAGTCGCTTTAGAGTAATTAAACCCCACACTCTTCCTCTTAATCAAGGGACTAAATTAGTATGATCATCCATGTAGAGAGGCTTGGTCCACACATAACCATTCCTGGATTGCTGGGGACCCACGGATCCCATTTATATAAAGCGGTAAAGCCAATAGAGCATGGACAGACTGCAACTAGTTCTTTTACTTTCCCAGAAAAGATGGTGCCCTGATCACCAAGTCCTAATAATTGAAATGAAATTCATTCTAGGCCTAATTCACAAGCACTGTTCACAAACAGAGAAATTTTGGTGCTATGCTTAGCTGATATTAATTTTTCTTACAAGCTGCTCGCCCTTGGTAAACTATTTACTGGCGACTTGTTAGCCTGTGTCACTACTCATGACATGTGAGCAGAGCCTTTGTGCAGTGCACGGCTCATGGACAATCCTCAGAATTTTCTATGGGCAGCAAAAATATAAATTAAAAAGATTTTGATGGGTTTGGCTTTAGAGTACATTCCATTACTCTTTCGCCCCAACATTTATAGAAAACTGGATAATGGTGGTATTATATGGTTTGTTCTTATAAAGCACCACATCTATCAAAATCTCTAAACTTAACTAGTGGCACTAAATTAGTAGTGATCATAGAGGTACGGAAGGCTTGGGTTGCATAACTCATTCCTTGGCGATTCTGCTGGGGACCTGCACGAAGATCCCATATTATATAGAATCGGCTTGGGTAAAGAACTCAATAGGAGCGATGGACAGACTCGGGCTCAGTGTTGTATACTTGTTATCCAATGCTGCCATCCCACTGACATGCTTAAGAAAGATCGAGAGATATTTTCGGAATTTCCTCTAGGCCTCGATGCAGGATGGTCATCATCTTGTGGCCTGGGATATTGTCTGTATGCCGATTGCGGAGGGTGATCTTGGGATCCAGTCTCTTACTGCTAGGCGGGAGGCTCTGATTGCTAGGCATGCTTTGCGGTTCTTGCTTGATCCGCATTGTGTGGAGTTCCTTCATGTGTGCCAAATATGGAGACTGGAATCAGGTCCCCCCGTGGGCAATCCTTCTTCTGGAAAGAGGTCTATCGGCATGCACCGGCTGTTCTGTACTGCATTTCTTGGATGATTGGTGACGGTACCTCTGTGGATGTTGTTCAGGATGCTTGGATTGCAGACCTTCCCCTGTCGCGATGGCCGACTTTTGTTTGCACTGATATCCCTAATGGAATGAGAGTCTATGATTTAATATTCAGGATCATTCTGCTTGGGTTTCCTCGTCGGTGTCTAGTCTCTTTAGCTCTATCATCGTGTTACTTCTATTCCTCTCGTTCTGGGACCCGTTGCTGACACTAGGGTTTGGAGGAGATCATGTTTATCTCAGGCTTCTATGAGGGACCTCTTGAATCTCTACAGGCCCTTGCCCCAGCAAGCTATGGATTTGGGTTGGATTTGGCGCCTTTCCATTCACCCTAGAGTGCATCTCTTTATATGGAAGCTTGCTCGGAATGTTCTTCCTACATGTTCTCTGATTTCCAGGAGAGGTATGAGCATTATGCCTACGTGCCCGGTGTGTGGCCTTGAGGAGGAGACCGTAGATCATGCTATCTTTTATATATTAGAGCAAGACAGATTTGGCAGAGTTCAGGCGAGTGCCCTTGGGCGCATGATTTTGATTCCCAGTGTCTTTCCTTTCTTTGCCTGATTAGGCAGGATTCGCGAAGGAGCTACCATCAGTTGGTGCCGAGGTGGGCTTATACTGCGTACCAGATCTGGTTATCCCGGAATTAGCTTGTGTTCACTGATGAGATAGCTTCATCTCATCGGGTTGTCAGGTCTGCTGCCTCCTTATCCGCTGAGTATACTTTTCATCAGAGCACTCTTGGTTTTGCCAGCCCTGGCCACTGGGTCTCCCATGCTGCTCCGGCAGCGTACCGGCGTACTATATTTATCTCTTGGGAGCCCTCTCCTCTAGGGTTTATCAAAATCAACTTTGATGGGAGTGTTCGAGGCAGATATGCAGGTTCAGCTTTCGTGATTAGGGGGTCGGATGGCACGATGCCCGTGGCTGGTGGATTTGGGCTTCTTGACTCTTCTGTTCCCCTTGCTGAATTGTATGCGGCATGGGCAGGTATTTCTTATGCCCTTTGGAGCCTGGATGTCCATAGGCTCATTATTGAGGGAGACTCTGCTACGGTTATTAGTTGGATCCGTCAAGAGTCTACTGACCATCGACCGTCCATCCCTTTGATCAGTGACATCCGATCTCTTCCCCAGAGCGCTGTCAGCGTTCAGATTCAGCATATCTACAGGGAAGTAAATTCAGCTGCAGATTGGATTGCCGCTAGAGTGGCACATCACTTTGGCTTTTGGAGCTGGAAGCAGGGCGACCCTTGCCCTATTATCCTTACCCAAATTTTGTATTCCAATATATCGGGTTTGACTCACCCTATAATGATGTGATCACCCGCTTGTACCAAAAAAAAAATGAATGCTAATGTATAGAGATGATTAAATATTAATTTATGAAATCAATGATGTTGAGTCGATGTAAGACTTGTTTGGAAGCAAACTTCTCCTCATTGGAGAAAAAAAAAGGCAATCTCTTTTGCGAACAAAATCTTTATTGTTTTGCTTATAACATTACATGGTTATTGGAAATTGAAGTAGAGTATGGACATGAGAAGTAGTTGCACATGAGAATTATCAATTATATATAGCAATAGGTTCTAATTTTTAAAAATATCTTTTTCATCATGATTATTTGAGCTCATCATCTCACCACCCCATTGAGCCAAGATTTATAAAGACTTTATATCATCAGGGATTTAGGATACCCAAATAACTGCATATAAATTAAGCAAGTTTTAATAGGTTTGACATTTTTCACTCTTCATTTATATAGGATAAACCAAATAGCTACAAAAAAAATTAAGCAGTTTTATTAGGTTTGAGATTTTCCTCTCTCCATTTAAGGGAACCAAAATAGCTGCATAGAAATTAAGCAAGTTTTATTAAGTTGGGGATTTTTCTCTCTCAATTTAGGATTACCCAAATAGCTACATCAAGCTACATTCCCTAAGAATCAATGACCTACTCTTTTGCCCTCACATTTATAGAAAACCGAATAATGGTGTCATTATATAGTTGAGTTGTATTCATAGTATCATTCCAACAACCAACTTATGGATAAAATTTACATAAAATTCCTTAGATGTAATTCTTGCAATTCTTCACTTAATAAGCAAGATGTATACCATCATTTCATTTAAAAGTAATATGTGTCTTTCATAGTTTTCCAATAAGTTTACCTTTAGTTTTCAGGACAGTTTAAAAACACCTATTATTTTTTAAATGAGATATGGTGCAAATCCTTTTCAAGATAGTTTTAAATTTGGTGAAGAATTGCACCAGCCAAACTTTACCTAATTTTGATGCTCAATTGGAGACAACACCAATTAAAGTTTTAATAAAATAATTTTTAATTTTAGATAATGAAATTTGGTACAAAAGGATTGCTTTTAACCAATAGAAATGAATGTTGACATATAGAGATGATTAAATATTAATTTATCAAGCTAATGTTTCTAAGTCAATGTAGAAATTTTTTTTGGAAGCATACTTCTCTTCTTTTTTTTTTTTTGGTTACAAACGGGCGATCATATAAATCTAGAATGAGTCAGCCCAGAAGCATCAGAAATTAAAATCTGCTGAAGGAGAATAGGACATGGGTCGCCTGGCTTCCAGTTCCAAGGACCCGCATGTTGAGCAGCAAACGACGCCACCCAGTCCGCCACCGAGTTAGCCTCACGATAAATGTGGCGAATCTGGGCAGAATCAAGCTCCCGCATCATAGCCCAACAGTCCCTCAGAATCGGATTTGAGGAACCATCTATACAACTCTCCTTTGATAGCCAAGAAATGACAGTCATAGAATCCCCCTCAATCATGATCTTGGAAGCATGGAGGATCCTCACAGCACAAGAGAGCCCTGCCCAAGCAGCATCAAGCTCCGACAGAGGAACAGTAGAGTCCAGGGACCCAAAGCCTCCCGCAGCCAAAAGATCTCCCATCGGGCCCGAATGATGAAAGCAGATCCAGCAGCTCTGTCGCGGACGCTCCCATCAAAGTTAATTTTGATATACCCTGGAGGGGGGGGTTCCCAAGAGACGAAAACCGTACGACGGTTCGCTGTCGAGACAGCAGGGGATCCCCAGAGGCCAGAGGAATCAAATTAACATCATGAGAGGCACGGGCACAGTCCGAAGTCAATGATCTAATCTGCCTCACAATCCTGTGAAAGGAAAACCCATCGTCGGAGAATATGATTTGATTCCTCGATAACCATATATAATAAGCAGTCACCGACCAAAGACCACGCTTGCTCATAGGACCACTACGAATGTCCTGAAGGAAAAAAGAACGCGAGAAAGCCATATCCTCCATATCCCTAGGATAGCCCATAAAAGTCCAGATTCTTCTCGCTCTGGAGCAGCAAAATATAGCATGGTCCAGAGTTTCATCCACCTGCCTACATAGAGGACAGATCGGCTGAATAGGCAAACCCCGACGAGAGAAGGAAGCAAGTAGGAAGGCAATCCCAGAGAATCTTCCAGATGAACAACTGGACCCTGGGGATAACAGGAAGCTTCCAAATCCAGGCTGCATCCTCCGTATGCTGAGCCTGCGGTCTGTATATATCCATAAGGTCCCGAATAGGAGCCTTGGGAAGACAAGAGCGCTGCCAAATCCTGAAGTCACCAGAGGAGTCAGGTAGAAGAGGCATCGAAAGAATCCGACGAGAAAGCTCCTCTCCAAAAAGCCCAGTCACTGAGGGTATGTGCCATGAGCGGGGGTTTAAGGAGATAAGATCCTTAACCCTAAGGTTAGGGGGAATATCCATGTTGATAAAGGAGGGCCACCGCATAATAGGGAGCTCGGAGATCCAGGAATCATTGACAGCATCAATAGACCATCCATCACCAATCATCCAAGAGATATTGTGCATAATGAGTTGACTATGTCGACACATCTCCTTCCAGTAGGAAGAGGATCCACGGGGCGGTATAATAATCGAACCAGAGATCCAATCACCGTATCTAGCATGCATCACAGAACTCCATAGACTATGAGGCTCCAAAAGGAAACGTGAGGCATGTTTGGCAAGAAGAGCTTCTCTTCTAACAATCAAGGATTGAATCCCCAGTCCACCTTCATTAATAGGCATGCAAATCCTGTCCCAAGCAATAAGATGAATACCATGTCCCTCCTGCGAAGAAGCCCAAAGAAAATCTCTGAAACATCTCTCAATCCTTCTCAGACAAGTGATCGGCACTACACCATTCGAAAGGAGATACACAGGAAGGGAAGAGAGGACAGAACGGATGATAGTGATTCTAGCCATCATAGATAGACTAGTCATCTGCCACCCCTCAATACGCTGGCGGACCCGTCGCTCGATTTCAGCAAAGTCGGAACATCGAGCCCGTCTACCAGTAATGGGGATCCCTAAATACTTGAAGTGATCCGACCGAGTTGTGATACCTGATAACTCCATAATGTCATCCCTGGTAGATCTGGGGGTCTTGGGGCTGAAACATATAGAAGACTTTAGAAAATTTACCCTTTGGCCCGACGCCTGACAATAACGCTGCAGAATAGAATGGAAAGAAGCAGCATTAACAATAGAAGCCTGCCCCAGAAGAATACAGTCATCAGCAAAAAGAAGATGCGAAATCCAGGGACCCTCTCTCCCAGCCTTAAATGGAACAATCCGGTTCTCCTGCTGAGCAAGATGAAAGGCACGAGAAAGATCATCAGCACCAAGAATAAATAACAAGGGGGATAATGGACAACCCTGTCTCAAACCCACAGAAGAGTGGAAGAATTCAGTAGGGCTCCCATTGATGAGCAGAGAAAAGGAAGGCCTCAGAATACATGCCATAATCCATTCAATAAAAAGATCATCAAAACCGAACTCCTGGAGAGTGCGCTTCAGGAAGGTCCAGCTCATTCTGTCATAGGCTCTCTCCATGTCCAGCTTCACCGCCATGAGACTTCTTTTCACAGGGGCTCTTGAAGATCATGCATGAACTCCTGAGCAATGAGGACGTTATCCGATATAGAACGCCCTTTAATAAAAGCCCCCTGCTCTATAGAAATAAGGCGGGGGATCACAATCCGAAGACGGTCAACCAGGAGGCGAGCACAAACTTTATACAGAGTAGTGCAAAGGCTAATAGGTCTGAAGTGCTGCGGAAGAGAGGCGTTGGTCAACTTGGGGACCAACGTAACAAGAGTCCGGTTCCATTCCAAGGGAATTGCTTCAATTGGAAGACAGTTTGAATGGCCTGAATAACCTCTGGACCAATGATGTCCCAATAGTGGCGATAGAATAGGGGAGGAAAACCATCAGGCCCAGGAGCCTTGTCCGGACCAAGCTCCCAAAGGGCCTCCCGAATCTCTTCAGCAGTGATAGGTCTGCACAGCTTTTCATTATCCTGTGTGGAAACCCTTCTAGACTCAGGAACCCTGACCACTGGGTCCCCATCAGCAGAGGAATCTGCCCATCTGGATTGAAAGAACTGGAGAAGCATATCCCGAATAGAATGGAAATCCTCCTGATTAATCCCCTCAGTGTCAACAAGTCTTCGAATTCTGTTCACAGCCCGGCGCTTTAATATAGCCTGATGAAAGAATCTGGTATTACGATCCCCTCACAGATCCACTGCGCTCTAGATCTCTGTTTCCAGAACATCTCCTGTTGACGAAGCAGCGAATGATGACGAGCAAGCAGATCTCGCAGAGAGAAAAGGTCCGATTCCAGAAGAAATCCATCCAGATCCTCCTTACCCTGAAGAGCAGTAATATCAGCTTCCACCAACTCAATCTGTCTATCCAGTTCCCCACTTCAAGCTTATTCCATTTGGAGAGGCGTCGTCTGGACAGCATAAGACGACGTGAAAGACGGTAAATAGCATTACCCCTGATAGGAAGATGCCAGATTTGAGTAATAATGGACCGAGCCCCCGAATGGACTGTCCAAAAATGCTCAAATCTAAACTGTCTAGGCTGGTGCACATCAGTCTCAGTAGAGATCAAAATAGGGCAGTGATCCGAAGCAATCCTGGGCAGGTGGGATACTGTGACCGCAGGATGCATATGCAGCCATTGGGGCGTAGCCAAAGCTCTATCTAGTCTCTCCCACACACGAGCTGAGCCCTGACGGTTATTACACCAAGTAAACTGGGTACCAGAATACCCCAGATCCATCAGATTAGAAGACCGAATAAAGGAATTGAATTCATTAATATCAGCTGAGGCCGAGACCCGTCTACCCCCTCGTTTTTCCTTAGCCTCAGTAATACAGTTAAAATCTCCCGCAATAATGGCAGGGAACCCTTGATCAAGGAGAGAAAGAAGCTCAGCCCACAGGATGCGTCTTTCTCTATAATCCGTACTTGCATAAACTGCTGAAAGCAACCAGGGGTCAGAGGATCCCATAGAGATAAGAAGACCAATCTGCTGGTTGCATTGATGAAAAGCCTCAACCGAAACTGCAGAATCACGCCATATGGCCAGAATGCCCCCCGACATTCCTTCAGCCTCAACCGCATACGAAGACCAAGATCGGGAAATCTGTCTCCGAATCCGGGTCAGAGTATCACCCGACAATCTGGTTTCCAGTAGCACACAAATGTCAAACTTATATAATTGCATCAATCTATTAAAAGAGGATCGAAATGCTGGCTTTCGAGCTCCTCGAGTATTCCATATAAGAATCTTCATTAATTAATGGAGGAAGCTGGGACCCCTCCCTGGTCCTCCATCATAACCATATCAGGAAGGCACTGACTGGAAGGGGACCCCCATCAGTCATCAAAAGAGAGTCAGTCTTCGGTCCATCCGCAGCATAAGCAAAATTGACCGAATCCCGAGTCATAATTTCTTCATCTGAGACCACCACAGTCAAACCTGCATTCATCTCAGTGCCAGGCTGACTCACCTCCTGATCAACTCCAGAAGAGCACTGCAGTAATGACGGGATGACAGGAAAGTAACGAGCAGCCTCACCGTTCTTTGGCAAAGTGACTTTACCTTTGCCCTTTCTTTTTACATTTTTAGGGTTGATTCTCGGAGCAAGGTTCTCAACAGGTCGAGCCCTTTTCAAAGGGCCAGGAAAAGCATCCCCACTACCTTGCTCACTGCCACAACCCTTATCCAATATGGAAGAAGAGAAAGGATTGGAATTAGGAGTATAGGATTTGGATCCTTCTCCAGCATTACTGAACTTAATCCCTTCCTTTGGCTTAAATGTTTCAGTAGCTACAGTACCGGCACGGGATAATGGAACCGGCACAGAGGCAATCCCAGGAGACTTCATCCCAGACTGCAGCTTCTCACCATCAGCAACAACGGAGGATGCGTCCAAGCCACCATCTTCGCCGACGATGAGGCTTTCCGGCGAGCACCTTGGACGGCGTCCTCCATTCGTCAACACCAGAAACCACAGAGCGGAGCTTTTCCTTACCCTTCTGAGCCGCTGACAAAGCCGGGAACAGCCGGATTAGACATAGGAGAAGGCTTCTTCCTCAACTCCCCGGCGAGCCTGAGACATTCCGGCGTTGACGAACGGCAGTCAACCAAGATCCGAAAGCAGGGGACTCAGATTCAACAGCCCTGCTTGATCCAGCCGAAACAGAGCACGGGCCCTCCAGGTGAAGAGATCCGCAACTGGAGCAAAATCCTTCAAGAGCTTCGTAAACAAATTGCTGCCAGAAGGGCTGAGTGATGCCCTGAACTCGGATGCCCGGCCGGAGAGAACGCCAGATCCATCCGCAAACAAACTCTAGCAAAGCTTCCTCTGCTCTTGGCCAATGTCGACGGATCAACACAATGAAATTGGCCAGCCGTCTCAGTAATCTCCTTAGGAACTCCTCCTTCCAAATTCCATAGGAAGGTTCGGTAATCGTAGCCAGATCAAGGCAAATGGGGTGGCATCCGCAGTCGGCACGAACTCCGGCTTCCACCTTTCCATAGCTATAATTTGCCCATTGATGATCCAAGGGCGATTAATCACCAAATCCGTAGCCTTTGGGTCTTCGAAACGAATATATGGCATCGATTTGCCAGGCTAACAGGATTGATTTCTCCCTGAATTCCGGCACGGCGAAATTCCCTCACATAAGCCTCCGCTGGAATCCATTTCATGAAGGATCTAACGATGAGAGCGTGGGACTGCCAATCCACAATCTCAATCTTCAACTCATCAACTGGAATGCTGACCACCTCCGGGAACACTGATTCCAGGCGAGAGATTTCAGTCGGCGCCGGAGACGAAGAGACCCTACCCTGATGAGTAGGGCTTCTGCCCAACACCACGGGCTCCCGTAACATCATCGGCCGCCATAGATAGCACAAGGAGCTCCTCCGCAGAAGCCGCTGTCGGGGGCGAAGACGATCGCCGGAGATTGGAAGCATACTTTTCTTTATCTGAGAAGAAAAGGCAATCTCTTTTATGAATAAATTTTTTATTGTTTTGCTCATAACATAACATGATTATTGAAAGTTAAAGTAGAGTACGGACATGAGAAGAAGGTGCATGTGGGAATTATTAACTATATAGTAGTAGGCTCTAATGTTTGAAAACATCTTTTTCATTGCAGCTATTTGATCTCATCATCTCACCACCTCATCAAGCCAAGATTCACAAATGTATCATATCACTTGAGAACCACATAGAAATTAAGCAGGCTTTAATATGTTTGAAATTTGCCTCTCTCCATCTAAGATAACCCAAATAGCTACATCAAGCTATATTCATGAGAATCAATGACATGCTCTTTTGCATTGATATTTATAGAAAACTTAATAACGATGTCATTGTATAGTTGGGTCATATTCATGGCATCATTCCAACAATCAACATATATACAAAATTTAGAAACATTTTCATAGGTGCAATTCATATGATTCTTTACTTAATAAGTAACTCTTATGCCATCAATCCATTTTAAAAAATATTATATGCCTTCCATTATTTTTCAATAAGTCTATTGCTAGTTTACAAGAGAGCTTTAATACACATATTATTTTTTGAATAAGATGATGATGCACATATTTTTTAGGATAGTTTCAATAGGATGAAGAATCATACCCAATAAAGTGTAGCTAATTTTAACCCCGAAGGTCAACACCATTAAAAAAATTTAATAAATAAGTTTTACTTTTAGAAAATGAAATTTGGTGGATTGCTCTTGGCTGGTGGAAATGAATGCTAACATGATGGTTAAATATTAATTTTTAAGTCAATATCACCGAGCTAATGTGGGACTTATTTGAAAGCATACTTCCCTTCAATAGAGAAGAAAAGGTTCCCTCTTTTATGAACAAAATTTTTATTGTTTTGTTCATAATGCAATATAATTATTGGAATTTGAAGTAGATTACAAATAGAAGATGCAATTGCACACAGGAATTATCAATTAATTATATGGAAGCAGGCTCTAATTTCTAAAACATCTTTTTCGCTCATCACCTCACCATCTCATCAAGCCAAGATTCATAACAAATGTCATAGTACTCAAGATTTAGGATAACACAAACAACTGTATATAAATTAAGCAGGTTTAAATTTTCTCTCCATCACACATATAACTACACCAAGCTACATTTCATCAAAATCAATGTCCTACTCTTTTTCCTGATATTTATAGAAACTGAATAATGATGTCATTATATAGCTGGGTCACATTCATGGAATCAATAAAACAACTAACATCTGGACAAAATTTAGATATATTTTTATGGCTCTTGTCGCTGCCAAACCACTTGCAATGACCATCGAGTGAGCTGGAATCTCCGCAGGCCTTGTAGAGTACAGAAAGGTCACCGTCTTCCTCCAGGAGCCTGCAAAAGTCTTGGATCGATGGTTCCGATGGGGACCCTCCGACGTCCAAGTCAGTGGGTTGTAGAACAGAAAAGTTGTATATCAGTAGAGTTCGAAAGAGAAGAGTCCCCTCGCGTTGAGCTCGGGTCCTCTTCTTATACCTCTCTGGGGAGCCACGTTCTCCTGAACGGCAAGTGGGTGAGCCGTCACTGAATGGGCGCCGTGTATGCCGGTAACTGCGGGGTGCGCTAGTACCTGCCTGTGATTTCAGCGAGCGAGATACGCAGTAACAGATGTCTCAAATCTTGGAGTCCGTTACTTGAAGTGGGTTTTAGTATATTTTGGAAAGTATGGCACAAAGTTATGGTTAGAGCCAGACCAAAGCCGTAGGACGGAGCCAAAGATCGGAGCTGAAGGCCGGAGCCAACGCTGTAGACCGGAGCCAAAGGCCGGAGCCGACGTTGGAGGCCGGAGCCAAAGCTGAAGGTCGGAGCCAAAGGATGGAGCCGACGCTGGAGGCCGAAGCCAAGGGCCGGAGCCAAAGGCTGGAGTCGACGCTGGAGGCCGGTGCCAAAGGCCGGAGCCAAAAGCTGGAGCCAAAGGCCGGAGCTGGAGGCTGAAGGCCGGAGCCAAGGGCCGGAGCCAAAGGCTGGAGGCCGAAGCCAAAAGCCGGAGCCAAGGGCGGGGACAAGGATTTCAAAATCCCGAGAACGAGCTATCACATCATTAATTCCAAAATTGCGCAGGGGTTAACACCGTCCAGAGAAGATGATCAACCGTATCAGCTCTAGTTCATATATTCTTCACTTGACAAGCGATACGTGTACCATCATTCTATTTCTAATAAAAATAACACATTCCTCTCATTGTTTTCCAATAAGTATATCACTAGTTTTTAAGAGAGTTTAAAGACATATATTATTTTTAGATAAAATGATGTACATATATTTTTTAGGATAATTTCAAATGAGATGAGGAATTGCACCTAACGAATTATAGATAAATTTTATCCTCAATCAAGAATGCCACCATTAAAAATTTAACAAAATAATTTTTAATTTTAAAAGTGAAAATTGGTATGAAAGGATCGCTAGCTCTTGCATTTTTATTCCAAAACTTTTCTATTCAAGTAAATGTTTATCCTTATGCTTGTAAATTATGATATTTAAAATATTTATTGATATACTTAAAGATATTGTAAATAAGAATCCACTTAAATAAATGATATAATATAAATATTTAGATATAATTTAAAGAAATAAAAAATCTAGTTGTTAAAATAAAAAGAAGAATTAGTTTAAACTAGAAATGTGCTTGTGCAATGCACGATATTGACATTAATAAGATAAATAAAAATATAGATTTATATAATTTTATAACATTATATTATTAAATTTAAATTTAAAATCATTATTTTTAAATTTAAAATTAAATAGTAAATAAATTAAAAATGTATTAGATTAAATTATTTTTAATTTTGAATGAAATTTTTATATTATTTTAAATTTTGAATCACATCATTTAACTGAGTAATGTCTCAAATACGCAATAATAAAATGATGGTTATACTTTTTAAAGGATCTATTATTTCTTCTTAGTCATTAAGTGAAAAAAATGTTGATTCCAATGCTTTCCACATGAAAAAAGGAATTAAAAAACCTCCATTGAAAAAAAAAGTATGAGTTAATAGCTTGAGATCCTTTTTTTTCATAAAAAAAAGAGATGCCATCCATTCTAACTATAAAATCCCTCTACTATGAAAAAAAATAAAGAAAGAAGTAAATATAAGTTAATAGCTTGATGTTGGAAAGAAGGAAAAAGAAAAACAAAAGAGGCTTCCTTTCCACTAGAAAAAACCTCCATGAAAATAAAAAAAACAAGTCATCCATGAGTGAAAACAAAGAAGAAAGTCATGGACAACCAAAAAAAAAAAGGAATAAGAAAAAGAAAAAGTAGCTTCCTTTTTCGGTGAAAAAACCTTCATAAAAAAGAAAAGCCATGGGATTCAAACCTTGTCAACATGAAAGCATATCATGCTATAATACCACAACACCAAACCCAATTATTAAAAATAAAGTGAAAGAATTTTATATGAAGAAATAAATTTTTATATTAAAACACAATTAATGTAGATATACACGTGGCATAAGCAGAGAAAAACCTTTTAATTATATTATATTATATTATATAGAATCCATTTAATAAATTTATAAAGATAATTAAGTAAAAAAATAAAATTTATATAATTAAATTTATAAATTATAATAAAATAAATTCATCAATCAAAAAATACTAAATCTAACACAATTCAAAATTTATATGGGATCCATTTACCGTCTTGGATGACGATAATTGTTTAAGATGGTGATAATTTGTTAAGATAATTTTAAATAAGATGAAGAATTGTATCAATGGACTATAGCTAAATTTTATCCCTAATCGATGATGCCATCATTAAAAAAAATTATAAAATATTTTTTAATTTAGAAAACGAAATTTGATATGAGAGGATAGCTTTTGGCAGGCGGAAATGAGTGCGGACGCATAAAGATGATTAACTTTTAATCATCAAGTGATTATAATTGAGCTGATGTGAGGGTTATTTGGAATCATACTTCTCTTTTCGGATCGGAGAGAACAATCTGATTTTACCAGCAAAATTTTTTATTGTTTTGTTCGTAGCATAACGCGGTTACTGGAATTTAATGCAGCGTACCGATGGAAGACGCAGTTGAACGTCAAACTTGTAAACCAGTTGCATGGCAGCGGGCTCTGAGGAACGAACACGTCTTTTCTGTCACGGTTTCCGAAGCCCGTCATCTCACTGTCCGATCAGGCCAAGATTCGCAGGGGGTATCATCATCACTGGTGATTTGCGCGGCGTCTTTGACCGCCGAGGCCCCCCGCTTTTGCGACAAAACGGGTTACTTCAGCCTGCCAAGGCCGCGTCATCGGAAGTAGCGGGCAAACTCTCCCACCGTCCCTCGTGCTCGGATGGACACACCGCAGTGTAAGGTTGCTCAGCGGGACTGATTGAAATTAAATATATTAATTTTATATATATAAAAATATAAAATTAATTATTATAAATAATAAAATAAATTATGATCGATAAATATCTTTAATTATTGCTGTTGATTTTTTTTTATATGAAGATAAGGCTCTTCTATACCTTGCGGTCTTTCTCAGCGATGATGTAAACATTTTCGATGAGACCAGGCACAGAAACTTTTTCATCTTTATATATTAATTTTTATTATATATAAAAATATAAAATTAATATATTTATTATAAATAATAAAATAAATTATGATCGATAAATATCTTTAATTATTGCTGTTGATTTTTCTTTTAGATGAGAGTAAGGCTCTTCTATACCTTGCGGTCTTTCTGAGCGATGGTGTAAACTTTCTCGATGAGATCAGGCACACGGACCTTTCCGTCTTTATAATTCTTTATCTGTCTATCACAGAAGGCCTTATTTATCCATCACAGAGGGCCCCGCTTTAAACGGATATGGTTGAGGAATTCTTATCTTAATCGTGAATTCAAATTCAAAATTTGAATTCAAATTCAAATGTTAAATTCACATAATCCCTCGATATCGGGATATAGGATCACTTTAATCCACCTTAATCGTATCTAACCGATACGCCTAATGGAGAAAAACCAACATTCTCCCACTTGGTCCGTATATTCTATTACTATAATAAGAAACAGAATACATGAATCATAGCAATTGGTCCTCCTAAAATTGAGTATTATTTACCATGTATCACAATGTATTATATTTCCCAAACATAAACCCATATAACTTAACGAAAAAACCTCATGTTTATTCTACGTCCAACTTAATAATGCTCATCACAAATAAATGTGTACACTAAATAACTGAATGCGAAAAAACATCACAACCATAAAAGATTTTTATTGTACAAGTAGTTGTCCATGCAACTAAATTATATCATGGGACCAACTCCCATTCATACCACATGATCCTTAAAATTCTTAATTGGCATGCCTTTAGTCAAGGATCAGCTATCATCAATTCAGTGCTAACATGTTCTATGACCACTTTGTTTTCTTTAACACGTTCTATTATGGCTAAATGCTTAATGTCGATGTGTTTACTTCGACTACCACTCTTGTGGTTTTTAGCCAAAAATATAGTAGCTGAATTGTTATAGTACAATTTAATTGGCCTAGCAATAGAAATAACAATTCTAAGCCCTAAGATGAAACTCTTCAATTATACACCGTGCGATATAGCCTCAAAACAAGCTCGCATAATAGAGGTAGCAGTCAGCTATGTAGCTCATGACCTTTTAGAAGCTCTCAAGTGCTCTAAACCTGGATTACTCTGATATCTCTCCAACATCCCAACTGCAAATGCTATGTCAGACCTTGTACAAACCTGAGCATACATCAAGCTACCAACAGCTGAGGCATATGGAGTATTTTTTATTTTCTCCCTCTCAAAGTCATTCCTTGGGCACTAATTCAAATTGAATCTGTCACTCTTGACTATGGGAGCTATACTCAGTGAACAATTTTTCATCCGAAATCTCTTTAAAATTTTGTTGATATAGGTTTCTTAAGATAGACCTAAAATACCTCAAAGTCTGTCTCTCTGAATTTTAATGCCAACGACATAAGAGGCATCACCCATATCTTTCATGTCAAAATTCTCAGAGAGAAATTGTTTCACCTCATGTAACATACCTTTATCATTGGTTGCAAGTAAAATATCATCTACATATAGGATCAGAAAATAAATTTTGCTCCCACTGACCTTCTGGTATATACATTGATCCATGATGTTCTCTACAAATCCAAATGAAGAAATCATATCATGAAATTTTAAGTACCATTGTCGAGAGGCTTGTTTCAATCCATATATAGATCTCTTAAGCTTGCATACTAATTGCTCATTATCACTAGAGGAAAAACCTTCATGTTGTTTTATATAAACCTCTTCCTCTAGATCTCCATTGAGAAATGCAGTTTTCACATCCATTTGTTGCAACTCTAAATCAAAATGCTCAACAAGTGTCATGATTATGTGAAAGGAATCTTTCTTAGATACTTGAGAAAATGTCTCCTTGTAATCAATTCCCTCGCTTTGAGTGAATCCTTTAGCAACGAGTCTTGCCTTATATCGCTCAATGTTGCCTAATGAGTCTTTCTTGGTCTTAAAGACCCATTTATAGCCAACAGCTTTTGCTCCATCAAGCAACTCAACAAGATCCCAAACTCCATTAACTGCCATAGAATTCATCTCATCTTTCATAGCATCATACCATAAATTAGATTCCTTACCATTCATGGCTTATGAAAACGTTTCAAGATCATTTTTAGCTCCAATATTATAGTCCGACTCTTGAAGATACACAATATAGTCACTAGAAATTGTTGATTTCTTTTCACTTGTAGATCTTCTTAATGTTGTAACAACCTCCTCTAGAGGAGTTGATTGTTCAACTATCTCTGGTAACTCATGAGAGACTGGATCTACTAGTTCATTATCAACAAATTATGGAATTTCAACGACTGATTGTATAATGTCCGTTTGATCTTGAGGGGCACTATGAACGATAATCAGTCTGTCACTTGAAGTGGAAGGTTGAGCATCAGAATGTTCCCTTTCAGAAATCATGCTCTGCAATTGATCACTCCCACTGATCAAGTCATTCTCAAGAAATTTGGCATTCCTTGATTCCACAATCCTAGTTATGTGAGAAAGACAATAAAATCTATATCCTTTGGACCTCTCTGCATATCCAACAAAATACCCACTAATGGTCCTAGGGTCCAGCTTTTTTCTTGTGGATTGTATACTCTCACTTCACATGGGCATCCCCATACGCGTACATGTCACAAACTTAGTTTCAACCTTTAAATAACTCAAATGGCATTTTAAAAATAGCCTTGTTGGAACCCGATTTAATATGTACACGGCCGTCTTGAGAGCTTCTGTCCACAAGGACTTAGGTAGTTTGGAGCTGTTAATCATGCTCCTTACCATGTCCATCAATGTTCGGTTCCTTCTTTCTACTACACCATTCTGATCAGGTGAGCCAGGTAAACTGTATTGGGCAACAATCCCATGTTCTTGAAGAAATTTCGCAAATGGACCAGGCATTTATCCATCCTTTGTGTATCTTCCATAATACTCACCTCCTCTATCAGATCTCACAATTTTGATTTGTTTTCCACATTGTATCTCTACTTCTACCTTGAATACCTTAAAGGCATCTAATGCTTTGTTCTTATTATGAAGCAAGTAGAGATACATAAATAGTGAGTAGTCATCAATAAAGCAGATAAAGTATTTCGGACCATGAAAATCCATATCCGGACAACAAATATCCGTGTGTATGATCTCTAATAGGTTTGAACTCCTCTTGGCATCTTTCTTTGACTTATTGGTCTGTTTGCCCTTAATGCAGTCCACACGAGTATCAAAGTCAATGAAGTCCAAAGTATTTGTTTTTGATTTTACAAAAATTTTTCTAGAAAATGCTAGAAAATTAATCTAAAATTTAAATTCAAAATATAAACTAAAGTTAAAAAAGAATCAACTGGTCGAGGCGTGTTAGACACTGCCTTAAGGACAAGTTTTCACTCCCTCGTGCGAGTTGTTGGCGATTTGTTCCCAAGGTACAATGACCCGGCTCGATCTGATCCTCCTACCGTGAGCACGATCGGGTGGAGGTGCAAACTCAATGAAACTTCAGATGCCCAAATAAAAATAATAATAATAAATTGTTAAATAAATCTTTTACCATTAGTAGATTTTGCTATAGCTTGTTAAGACAGACTCCCAAGAGACAGACCCCCAACTCCAACACTTGAAGCAACAAAATCTTCAACAATTGAATAAAGCTTTTAGGATTTGGATTTTCTTACTTATCTATTCTCTTTTTCCCTTAGTATATATATATATATATATATATATATATATATATATATATATATATATATATATATATATATATATATAATATTTTTTGCCGTTAGGCCTTGTTACCGTTTCTCCCGAAATGAAGGATAAATCAGGCATTAAATCACGAAATGCTAGCCGAGCGTTTCACGTTCGGACTCCACCCGAGCTTTAAATGCTCGCATGGGTCTTTAATGCTTTCCTTTTTATAAACTTTTCCTTTATTCAACTAGCAAAAAGGTCAACAATCCCCAATATATATATATATATATATAATATTTTTGGCCGTTAGGCCTTGTTAAACTTTTCCTTTATTCAACGAGCAAAAAGGTCAACAATCATATATATATATATATATATATGTATATATGTATGTATATGTATATATGTATGTATATGTATATATATGTATGTATATGTATATGTATATATATGTATGTATATATATATATATATATATGTATATATATGTATATATATATATATATATATATATATATATATATATATATATATATTTGGCCGCTTTGTTACCATTTCTTCTGAAATGAGGATAAATCGGAACGCATTAAATCACGGAACGCTCGCTTGGACTCCACGCGAGCTTTAAATGCTCACATGGGTCTTTAATGCTTTCCTTTTTTTTATAAACTTTTCTTTATTCAACGAGCAAAAGGTCAACAATCCCCAATAAAAGTTTAAAAATAAAATAAATAAAATTAATATATCAAAAAATTTAGGGCAACTTATACTACGCAGTGGGTGAGGTATCGTGTGGACTTGAACCTCACTTAGTATTGATTGTATACATCTGAAAGGATTAAACCTTGAACTAGGTCCTTGACTCAGACTTCTATTAATCACATACAATCAATTGAGTTTAAGCGGTCAGCGCATATTAAAGCCTTGCGCTTAGTACCTTGATTTTTCATGAGAATTTCTTAAGATTAGTCCAAACCTTTAGTCACGACCTAATATAACAATTCTCATATAGGTGAATCCTCCAAGGGTATTTGTGACTAATACCCTGCAGATAAGCTACCTTGGATCCATTAAGAGAATAACTCAACCTTACACAAATTTAGTTTGTCACTTTATAAGAGCACTCATCATAGGGATGGGTTGAATTTTTTTTTTCAAAATTTGTGCTCTAACACGATCACTCAATCAGCTTCGTTTCTACCATATTGAACCTCATTCATGGGATCTCCAATCACAGAGGTTGGGTATTCATGCTGGTGACCAAATAATGGGCTTAAGCCCCATCCCCCTCGATGAATCTAGGACTCCACTCCTAGATAATCCCTTGGTTAATTGATCTGCCAAATTCTTCTCAGATTTGACAAATTCCAAAAAGATAACATCATTTTTCTTATGTTGTCTTATAGACTTATGACGAAGCCGTATATGGCGATTCATCTTTTATTGGTACTCTTTTGATTTGTCAGTTCAATTGCAGCCTTATTATCACAATGGATTGATATAGCTAGAACTGGCTTAGATACCAAGGTAGCTCTGATATTAGATTTTTTATCCACTCTGCCTCATTAGTGGTATCTAGAGCTATCAACTCGGCCTCCATGGTGCTTCTAGAAATAATAGTTTGCCTAGTGAATCCCCAAGCAATAGCGGCACACCAAGAAGAAAAAGATATCCAGTGGTTGATTTTAATCATGAGAATCAGTAACCCAATTAGCATCATTGTAACCCTCAACCACCTTAGGGTATTCAGTGAACATCAAAGAGAGATTAAGTGTTCCCTTTAATATCGGAACACTCTTTCTAAGGCTACCCAATGAGATTGATCAGGATTTTGATTATATCTACTAAGCCTTCCTACAGCATAGGCAATATCAGGTCTTGTCCTGTTTGCTACATACAAGAGAGATCCTATAATTTGAGAATACTTTAATTGATTAATTGGGTCACCTAAATTTTTCTTTAGGTGAAAGCTAGGATCAAAAGAAGTAGATATTGATTTAAGATTGAGATAACTAAACTTCTTGATCATTTTTTCTATAGAATGAGAAAGAGAGAGAGCTATCCCTTCATGGCACTTGATAAGCATCATCCCTAGGATTACATCCGCTTCACCTAAATCTTTCATACCAAACTTAGAAGAGAGGAAAGATTAAACACTTGAAATAATTTTAAGAGATGTTCCAAAAATTAAATATCATCTACATATAAGCAAAGGATTACACAATCATTGTCGATGATTTTAGAATACACACACTTATTATGATTATTGATTTGAAAACCAAAAGATAGAATAATTTGATCAAATTTCTCATGCCATTGTTTAGGAGCCTGTTTAGGAGCCTGTTTAAAACCTTCAGGTTGTTCCATATAGATCTCCTCCTCAAGATCTATATTTAGGAATGCAGTCTTCACATCCATTTGATGAATGATTAACTTATGAATGGAAGTAATAGCAAGAAGTGATATAAGGGTTGTTATTCTAGCTACAGGAGAATATGTATCAAAGAAATCTAACCCTTTCTTTTGGTTATACCCTTTGGCTACTAATCTAGCCTTATACTTTTCTATTGAACCACCAGGTCTAAATTTTTTCTTAAATACCCACTAACACCCTAAAGGTTTGCTTCCAGAGGGTAAATCAGATAAGATCCAAGTTTCATTTTACAAGATTGAATTAAATTCAGAAAGAATAACTTCCTTCCAAAAAGGAGCATCAGGAGAAGACATCGTCTCTGAAAAAGAAGAAGGTTCGCCTTCAACTAGGAAAGTAAAGAAACCTTCACCAAGATCTTTTTCTTTCCTTATCCTTGAACTTTTCCTAAGTTCAGAAGGTCCACCTTTAGGATTAGATCTTTTCCTTTTCTTTGACTCATTAGATGACCCAGCTTTAAAAGAATCATGAACCAAGAAAGGATTAGAAGAGAGTTGATTTTGTACTTGGTTCTTGAAAGGAAAAACATTTTCAAAATAAGTAGAATCTCTTGATTCGATAAGAGTATTATTTGAGATGTCACTTATATCAGAATTTATCACTAGGAACCTATTTGTACTGCTATTTAAGGAATAACCTATAAAGATAGCATCTACGGTTTTAGGTCCTATTTTTCTTCTCTTAGATTCAGGTATTCCTACCTTAGCTAAGCATCCCCACACTTTAAGATAATCTAGCCAGGGTGTTCTACCTTTCCATAGCTCAAAAGGTGTTTTAAGACTATCCTTAAAGGGTATCCTATTTAAAATATAACATGTAGCTAAAAGAGCTTCCCTCCACAAGTTCTCGGGTACACCTAAACTTATTAACATTGAATTAACCATATCCATTAATGTATAATTTTTTCGTTCAGCTACACCATTGGACTGAGAAGAGTATGGGGGTGTAACTTCATGAATAACCCATATTCTTGACAAAATAGAGTCATTTCATTTGAGGTATATTCACCACCACGGTCTGACCTAAATTTCTTAAGCTTTTTCTCAGTTTGGGTTTTAGCTTCTACTTTATAAATCTTAAACTTATCTAATACTTCATCTTAGATTTATCAAAATATATGACAATATCGAGAGAAGTCATCTAAATGTTACAAAGTAACGACTTCCTCCCTGTGTAGGAAACTTGGTAGAGTTACATACATTGCTATGGACTAATTCAAGAAGTGTTGAACTCCTATTTACTGATTTAAAAGGTTTTCTAGCATCTTTGCTTGAATACAAATTTTACATTTGAACTTTCTATCAATATGAACTTTAAGAATTAGATTAAGATTTGTCATGTAATGAATACGATCAAAATTTACATGACCCAGTCTACTATGCCAAACATTTGAAGATTCAACATTAAAAAGAAGAGGACTTTTATTAGATAACTTAGAGGATACATTTAATTTGAAAAGACCTTCACAAACAAAGCCTTTACCAACAAACTCATTATTACGAGTAATTACAACTTTATTTGACTCTACAACAATTTTATATCCTCTAGATATAAGAAGAGATCCACTAATCAGATTTCTTCTAACACTAGGAACTAATAGCACTTTGTAAAGGACCGATCTTTCCAGATGTCATCTTTAGATCCACTTGACCTTTCCAAGCACTTGTGCAGAAGAATTATTCCCAAGTGTCACACCTCCACTTGATTCTTGAAAGGTGGAGAACCAGGAGCGATCAAAACAAACATGAACATTAGCTCCTGAATCAAGCTACCAATCACAAGAAGATTGGGTTGAGTTAATTAAGAATTTTGAATTTACCGACCTAAAAGAAGGATCAGCACCACTCTCAACCACATTAACTTATGGTTTAGATAATTTTCTCAATGGTTTAGTCTTTCGGTGGTAGCAGTCCTTCGCCACATGATTGTCCTTCCTCACACAAAGCAGAATATGCCTTTATAATTTTTTGACTTTTGATTCGGTCGGTTCTGATTTGATCGATTCTGAGGAGGTTTGTATGATTGGTTGGATCTAGATTGGAATTTTCTCTTCTTAAAATTCTTTCCCTTGGGCTTTAATTGATTAGGAGTTGGATTTGACTCGGTCAGATGGATTTTAGGTCCAAGGTCGGTCTTTTGATTTTGATTGAGCTTAAGCCGATGTTCTTCTTCAATCCTAATAGAGTTAATCACTTCTGTTAGGCTTAAGCTACCTTACTTATGGCTTAGCTCTCGAGTAAAGGATGACCAAGATGGTGGAAGGGCATCTACTAAGGCTTGAACCTTATAGTTTTCAGAAAAACTATAGTCAGTCAACTCAGACTTTCTAAGAAAATCTTGGAATTCATGAATTTGAATACTAATAGGTTTGGAATCTACCATTATGTACTTTTAAAATTTTGAGATGGTGAATCGATCTAGACCAGCATCAACCATCCCATATTCAGCCTCAAGAGCATCCTATAGTTCCTTAGCAGTTTTAGTAGGAAGGCAGACATCATAAAGATTATCATATAGGGCACTTAAAATTCTATGTCTACAATGAAAATCTATTTCTTAGGGTGCTTTTGATGTTGATGAAGAGGAAGTATCAACTATACTAGAAGAACCTTGTTGAGTATTGGATTTGGGATCTGGTAATTTTATGTCAGAAAATAAGCCTAAAGTGGTAAGCCAGTATTTCACTTGACTTTGCCACCTCCTAAAGAATGATCCACTAAATTTTTCAGGTTTGATTGCACTAAGATCATCAGAACCCATTTTGAAAAGGTTGGTTGCTTAATTCGTTCTACACAACCAAAAAGTTAAAATTTAGCCTTATAATTTAAATTTTTTAAAGTAATAATTTTTTAGATATTTCTAGATTTTAAATTTAAATTCAAAAGAATTAAATCTAGAAACTACTTGCAATAATAATAAACCACTAAGCAAAAATTAACTCAAATAATTTAATTTTGAATTTAAGTTTCAATTTTTTTATTTTAAAATTTGAATTTTAAATTTAAATTTTGAATTTTAATTTTAAATTCAAAATTTTTTTTAAAAATTATTATAATAAAATCTAGCAATTTCTAATGATAGAAAAACTTGTCCTTAGCTGTTAGAAATTTGTTTTTGATTTTACAAAAATCTTTTCTAGAAAATGCTAGAAAATTAATCTAAAATTTAAATTTAAAATATAAACTAAAGTTAAAAAGAATCAAACGGGTCGAGGCGTGTTAGACACTGCCCTAAGGATAAGTTTTTGCCTCCTCGTGTGGGTTGTTGGTGATTTATCCCCAAGGTACAATGACCCGGCTCGATCTGATCCTCCTATCGTGAGCACGATCGGTTGGAGGTACAAACCCAATGAAACTTCAGATGCCCAAATAAAAATAAATAATAAATTATTAAATAAATCTTTTACCACTAGTAGATTTTACTGTAGCTTGTTGACAGACTCCCAAAAGACAGACTCCCAACTCAAACACTTGCAGCAATAGAATCTTCAACAATTGAATAAAGCTTTTAGGATTTGGATTTTCTTACTTCTTTGTCTCTTTTTTCCCTTAGTATATAATATTTTTGGCCGTTAGGCCTTTTTACCATTCCTCTCGGAATGGAGTATAAATCGGAACACATTAAATCATGGAACGCTCGCCGAGCGTTCCGCGAACGCTTGCTGGCGAGCGTGCGAACACTCAAGCATTCACAGACTCCACGCGAGCATTTAATGCTTTTCTTTTTTTTATAAACTTTTCCTTTATTGGAAAAGTTAAAAAAAGAAAAGAAAAGGGAACGCCCGAGCGTTTGTTGTAGACATTCACTGAACGTTGGGAGGCTAACGTTCATCAACGTTCCAAACAATTAATTTTGTAAGCCGTTTCTTACGTGATTTGGGGCTAAGGGCTATTATGCCTTTAAGGCCATTATGGACCGAGCCTATAAATAGGCTCAGTGATTCAGATTGAGGTTTCTATCGACAATAGAATAGTTTTGAGTAATCCTCCATCTCATTTTATTTCTATTTTCTATTGATCTTTTTATGGGCATCTGAAGGTAATCATTGGATTGCACCTCCACGCGATCGTGCTCATGGTAGGAGGATCAGATCGAGCCGGGTCGTTATACCTTGAAGATAGATCGCCAATAACCTGCACGAAAGGACGAAAATCTGATCCTTAGGGCAGTGTCTAACACGCCTCGGTCCTGGTTTGATTCATATTATCTTTTGGCTTTTACTTTATTTGTATATTTAAATTTCTATAATATATTTATAGCAATTTCTAGGAAGGATTATTTGCAAGATCAAAATAATTTTCCAACAGCTAAGGATCAGATTTTCCTTATGTATACATGTTTTGTCTTTTGTTTTTCTTCTGCTAGTGTATGCAGATGCTTGTTAATTTTGATTTTAATGTATAGATGGTAAAGATCATATGATCTAGATAGTTTGCATCTTGCATGTCACTATTTTGACATATGCTAATGACCTTTTTATGTAATTATCAATATTATGTGTTATTCATGTCCACATTATGAAATATTATTGTTGTTCATGTGTAGGTTGCCATTGTTATCTATATATATTTTTTTGGCTTCACATGCATGTAGAGAGCATTGACATGCTTTAATCAAGAAAATAAAAGCTTAAATGTGAAGGCATCTATATTCAAGCGTTTTAAGCTTATTTCCTAGACGCTAGAACTGAGACGTGTATAAACATCTCTGTTAATGGTTAATTTTTTAAGCAACTGACGTGGACACTTGTTTGTTGTGTTCAGTGGTGAGAACTTTTCATGTGGAGGCACTTGTTAAACAATGTCATTGAAAGGTAGTTTGCAAAACATAATCCATAATTTTTAATAGTTAAGTAATTAACTAAACAATAGAATGAGAATGATGATCCAGGTAATGAGAGGTCGAGATAATATAATGACCTCTTTAATCTATGGAATAATTATTAAACTCTTAATATGACAATTATATTTTCACTTGTCATTATTGGTTATTATTGATTTTACGTAGGGTATTTATGTGTATTAGTATATGTAATATGTATATATAATGAGTCACAATTTTTTCATACTACAATAGATGGGACAGAACCCAATCCCTATATTATCTCATATTGCCTATAGCAATTTCACTTTGCTTTCCTTGATGCCATTCCCAATTTGAATGTCACTTTTGGTGAAGTGTGGATATCTGTTTGGTAACTCACAAGTTTGCATTTGGTCAACCTAATGAAACAATAATGTAACACGGGTGTTCCTTATAAGAATTACTCTCTTATATTAGCACGTGATATTTCATATTCATGAAATCATTGAGAACACCACAATAGTTTAATTGCTTTGCAGTGTCCTTTTGTTCTAATAAATTGCAATTCATTGAATTTTTAAGCTTATATTATTTTTTTAAAAAAAACAATATGGTTGTGACAGAGATATGGTATAGAAGTGTGACTAAAATCACTCAAAGTAAGAAGCTAATTTTATCTTCGGACATTTGCAAGCAAAAGTTATGGCTATGATGATCCATTTCAGAAGCGAGCATATATTTACATTCTTACATAAATTTAAAAGTCTTCTTATTCCATATAAGTGTTTTCTGTTATAGTGGTCATTGAGAGATTACACCATATTTTATCTTGTTTTAGTTTGGAAGTTGTGATCTCTTTTAGTTATATTTTTTATGTATGGCTTTATCTTGAATATCAAGAATTGCTAAGCCATATACGGCTTCATCATAAGTCTATAAGACAAATAAAAAAAATTTATCTCTTTGGAATTTGTCGAGAAGAATTTGGCAGATTAATTAACCAAGGAGTTATCTAGGAGTGGAGTCCTAGATTCATCGAGGGGGATGTGGCTTAAGCCTATTATTTGATCGCCAGCAGTGGATACCCAACCTCTGTGATTGGAGATCCCATGAATGAGGTGTTGGGAATTATATCCTAAAGCTAATCATTTGATGATTGTGCTGATGTAAATTGTATATAAATTGATATATTAATAAAAGTTATTTGGCAGTTTATTCATTACAAGAACATCTTCTTAATACTCCTGAAAGTAATGAAGCCCTTAGGATCTTCCTCACGATAAAGGAGGATTTATCTTAGAAGGTCCTTAAAAGAGTTCGCGACCAAATGATATACTATGACAGGGCCATAGTACTATCAATTATAGGACGTTGTATATCATATTTGTTGGTTATCCTCTTAACCAAGGAGTGTAGAGACACTGGTATGACATACAGGTGAAAGTGTAGGAGTACATTTCACCGAACGTGACTCATTTCCGGATACTCTGCTGTCAAGAGTTAATCCGAGAAGATATAGGTATAAGTATCCTTCAGACCTGAAGATCACAACCAGTGGCTTACAAGCAACTCATTGTACTTAGGTGCCGGACCACCTGGATTTCTAATCCAGCTACGAAAGGTTACTGGGTGCAGTCAAGTACTTGTGGTAGTCAGTTGTGGATCAAGATGGAATTTGACCTATCCCATTAAAAGGAGAAATGCTTGTGTTTCAATTTAGCAAGACCTTGGCCAAGGCACTTCATGTGAAAGTCACATGATCACTAAAGTTGAAATCACTTTATGGATTTGCTATTTAGAGTTGACAGGCTCTTAAGCCATCCTTAGCATTTGTGGTCAAGAGGATGAATTATACGGTAACTGTTTCTTAGGGTTCTTGGAGTTTGCTCGGCAACTCTTCGACCTATCCGGACGTCGGGTTCCATTGCTAGATGGGCACATCGATTAGTATAGAAAGTTGTTTCTATGCTACCGGCTTAGGTTCGAACCTAGAGAGTCACACGCATAGAAGTTTCCTAGGATGATCTATTTGCTGATCAACGATTGAGAATCGTATATGATTTAATTAATCAATTTGATTGATTGAATTATCTCAATTGGGTTAAGTACAATTGAATAAGATTCAATTTGGTTTAAGTCTATTAGAAGGACAAGTCAATTTCAAATATTGATTTGAAATTAGACTTGATTTGAATTTAAATAGATTCAGGACTAGCCAAATTTGATTTGGGCTTGGACCATGATCTATGTGGGTTAAGTCAAATAAATTCAGATCAGAACCCAAACCTCTCGAATATGGATCTCATATGATGAGATGGCTAAAATCTCATCTCATGAGATAGAATTTAATGCATGACATTTATTTACCGAACGTCGGATTTATCCCTCGTCTCTTTGGTTTTCTCCGAACGACGGAACTAAACCAAACGCCGCGACTCCTTGGTTTTCTCCGAACGTCGGAATTAAACCAAGCGCCGCGCCTTCGGCGTCTCTTCGCTTTTGCCAAACGACGGATTCTTAAATGTCAGAATTAAATGTCAAGGCTAAATCTAGACTATAAATAGAGGGCATTCCCTCACCAGAGAACACAGAACAAAAATAGAACAACAATACACGATTTGTCGTGGATTGTAATTCTAAATTGTCGTGGATTGTAATTCTAAAATGTTAGAATAGAAAATCCTGGTGATTCTGGTGTTAGCGGAAGCCTGGTGGATCTTGGAGGAAGATTCAAGTGAGAGGATTCAAGATCAGCAAAGCTATTTTTCCGCGAGCTAGCACTCCCGAAATCTGATCATTCGGGGCTTCGCGTGGACGATACTAGAGGCCGGACGATTGAACGGCTGCAGAGCAATAAGGATTTACCTACTGTTCTTAAGGTAAGTGATTTGATCCCTAGATCTTAAGGCAGGCTTCAAGATAATAGTGTGACTAGTCATCTTGAAGATCAAGATATGATCTTGATGTTTTTATATGCATATTTTAGATCAAACGACCCTGAATATATAGGCAAAGATATGATCTTGATGCATATTAGATAGATTAATATGTAATCTTTTAATTTCCGCAATGATAATAGTTATCAATTTTTAAAAATATGCATGGAGACTATTTCTCCCTACAAATGGTATCAGAGCCATGGTTTCGTTAATGATCTAATTTATTGCATGTAAATTAATATTCTCATTAATTATGTAATTATGGCTAAAACTTATCACAAGGCCATATGGTCACAGGTGGATTGAAAATCCGAATTACCATTCAATGAGGTATTCTGTGACATATTGCCGTGCGATTGTTTTATCGTTGATGCTTTGTTTAAAGAAAATTTAAATTGTGCTTTGGCATCAAAACATAGATTACACACACTCTCAAAAGATATTTTATATTTGATACATATTGATGTTGTATAAAACCATAATATTTGCATGTTTAGTATAAAAACATAGATATGATATATGATGGCATGATGTCTATGTTATAAAACATACAAATATTTATGAGAGTTTTATTTGAATGTCAAATATTAGTTCATAATTTTTTTTAGATATGATCTAAATATAGGAATTATGAGTAGTAACATTATGCTTGATTGAAATATATGACATGTTAACATGAAATATATTTAATCATTTGGGTTAGCTAAATCGGGTCCATAAAGGGTTAGACTCTAAGGTTTAAATCAACTGGACTAAAAGAGTATTGTTCAAATCTAATTAGATTAGGTTAAGAATGCTCTAAATCAAACAATAGTTGTAGTTGATCAAGTCCTTCTCTTTGATTAAACCAAATGGAAGTAGATTAGGCTCCGTGGTTGAGCATGAATCTATTAGATGGTCAAATCAGAATTGGTTAACCATATGATGTCAAGGTGGGATGGCAAGTTGCTCTAGGATCAACGATCGAATGGTTTTTAATTGGGAGCTACTCGTATTGATGCGTCTTTAACGAGTTAATGGCATATCCCTCCCATCGATCTCTCTCACCTGGTCATTGTGGTGAACCATTTATGATTCAGATCATTTACCTGATTCGATTGACCCATCACTACAAGAAAATACTGAAAAATAGCGACGCAAATTTAGCGACGCATAATTGCATTGCTAAATTGCGACCACTTTGCGACGCCTTTGTGACAACAAAATATTGCAACGCATTAGCGACTCATTAGCGACTCAATTAACCAAAAAATCAAAAAAAAATTAAATTTTTAATATTGCGATGCAAATATTGCGTCGCAATATTTTTAAATTAATTTTTTATGAAATATAAATATCAATAAAAATATTGCGACGCAATATTTGCGTCGCAATGTTTTTAACAGAATTAAATATTTTAAATAGCGACGCATTAGCGACGCAATAAAATAGATAATTAGAAAAATTATTTTTAATTTAGCGACGCACCAATTGCATCGCAAATAATTGAAATGAAATTAAATTTTATAAAATCTAATTATCGGAAAAAAATATTGCGACGCATCACAGTGCGTCGCAATGTTTTTAAAAGAATTAAATATATTAAATAGCGACGCATTAGCAACGCAAACTAGAAAATAAGAAAAATTATTTTTAATTTAGCGACACAACAAATGCGTCACAAATAATTTAAATGAAATTTATTGTTTAAAGTATAAATAGTTTACAAAATATTGCGACGCATAACAGTGCATCGCAATGTTTTTGAAAAGAATTAAATATTTTAAATAGCGACGCCTTAGCGACGCAATAAAATTGGAAAATAGAAAAATTATTTTTAATTTAGCGACGCAACAATTGCATCGCAAATAATTTAAATGAAATTATATTTTTACAGTATTAATATTTTAAAAAATATTGCGACGCCAACCAGTGCGTCGCAATATTTTGAAAAGAATTAAATATTTTAAATAGCGACGCCTTAGCGACGCAATAAACTAAAAAAATAGAAAAATTATTTTTAATTTAGCGACAAAATAATTGCTCACAAATAATTTAAATGGAATTATATTTTTTACAGTATTAATATTTTAAAAAAGATTGCGACGCCACCCAGTGCGTCGCAATATTTTGGAAAAAAATTAAATATTTTAAATAGCGACGCATTAGCGACGCAATAAACCAGAAAATAAATTAAAATTATTTTTAATTTAGCGATGCAATAACTTCACAATTATTTAAATAAAATTAAATTTTATAATTATAAATATGAGAAAAAATAATTACGTCGTAACACAGTGAGTTGCAATGTTTTAAAAAATTAATTATGTTAAATAGCGATGCATTAGCGATGTAATAAGCCAAAATATTAATTAGGAAAATTATGTTTTAATATAGCGACGTACTTGTTGCATCGTAATTATTAGAATTAAAGTTAATTTTTTATATATTATAATTATCATATTAAAAAAATGCGACGCAACCCTTTGCGTCGTATATATTTAAAAAAATTAATTATGTTAAATAGCGATCGGTCCAAATCGATCGTGACCGATCAGAATAAGGGCTTGGATCGATCGCAACCCTCGGATCGTCGCCAATCGGACCGATCGCCACGTTTCGAGATCGGTCGTGGCCGATCGGGATCAGGGCTTGGATCGATCGCAACCGTTTGGATCATCGCCGATCTCGGACGGATCGCCACGGTCCGAGATCGATCGTGGCCGATCGGGATCAGGGCTTGGATCGATCGCAACCGTCGATCTTTGCCGATCGGACCGATTGCCGCGGTCCGCGATCGGTCGTCGCCGATCGGGATCAGGGCTTGGATCGATCGCAACCGTTGGATCGTCGCCGATCTCGGACGGATCGCCACGGTCCGAGATCGGTCGTGGCCGATCGGGATCAGGGCTTGGATCGATCGCAACCGTCGGATCGTCGCCGATCTCGGACGGATTGCAACTGTCCGAGATAGGTCGTGGCCGATCGGGATCAGGCTTGGATCGATCGCAACCGTCAGATCTTTGCCGATCGGACCGATTGCCGCGGTCCACGATCGGTCGTCGCCGATCGGATCAGGGCTTGGATCGATCGCAACCCTCGAATCGTCGCCGATCGGACGGATCGCCACGGTCCGAGATCGGTAGTGGCCGATCGGGATCAGGGCTTGGATCGATCGCAACCGTCGGATCGTCGCCGATCTCGGACGGATTGCAACTGTCCGAGATAGGTCATGGCCGATCGGGATCAGGGCTTGGATCGATCGCAACCATTGGATCTTTGCCGATCGGACCGATTGCCGCGGTCCATGATCGGTCGTCGCCGATCGGATCAGGGCTTGGATCGATCGCAACCCTCGGATCGTCGCCGATCGGACGGATCGCCACGGTCCGAGATCGGTCGTGGCCGATCGGGATCAGGGCTTGGATCGATCGCAACCGTCGGATCGTCGTCGATCTCGGACGGATTGCAACTGTCCGAGATAGGTCGTGGCCGATCGGGATCACGGCTTGGATCGATCGCAACCGTCGGATCTTTGCCGATCGGACCGATTGCCGCGGTCCGCGATCGGTCGTCGCCGATCGGGATCAGGGCTTGGATCGATCGCAATCGTTGGATCGTCGCCGATCTCGGACGGATCGCCACGGTCCGAGATCGGTCGTGGCCGATCGGGATCAGGGCTTGGATCGATCGCAACCGTCGGATCGTCGCCGATCTCGGACGGATTGAAACTGTCCGAAATAGGTCGTGGCCGATCGGGATCAGGGCTTGGATCGATCGCAACCATCGGATCTTTGCCGATCGGACCGATTGCCGCGGTCCGCGATTGGTCGTCGCCGATCGGAATCAGGGCTTGGATCGATCGCAACCCTCGGATCGTCGCCGATCAGATGGATGCCACGGTCCCAAGATCGGTCGTCGCCGATCGGGATCAGGGCTTGGATCGATCGCAACCGTCA